>CM052218.1:1535634-2135634 GCA_028454225.1 Lasioglossum leucozonium
AGAGAGAGAGAGAGAGAGAGAGAGAGAGAGAGAGAGAGAGAGAGAGAGAGAGAACGACACTGCGATAGTTGGCGAAAGCTAACACCGATCAACGCCTCAAACTGTTAGTGGCGGAACATTTTCGAAAAAGGTAGAGGCAAGATTATAAAAATCGATTAGAAAATTATAAAGATTATAAAAATCGATTAGAAAATTATAAAGATTATAAAAATCGATTAGAAAATTATAAACATTACAAAAATCGAATTATAAAAATCGGGGGTCCCCATAGGTCGGTATCCTCTTAGAAAAGATATTGTACAGGGTGTTTCAAAATTATATGTCGTATAGCTATAGCTGCACCTTTGGGTCAAGATTAAAATTGTTATTTATTGAATGAAAGTCTCAAAGGAACCATGGGTCTCAAGTTAACCGATCTTTCAGAACCTTCAAGTTTCCTAAACTATTTTATTCCCTATGTACACAGGTGTCCTTGATGGTATAAACGTGGAGGGGATGATTCTGAGAAACTCCTTTCTGAGAAATTTGAGTTTGAAAATTCGGCGAACACGCGCGCTATGGAATAGCAATCGTCTGACGCGTGTGTTCGTGGCCAACTCATTCTACTTCTTGAGAACGCTGGAAATGAAAAATTCTGTATTTTTTGGGACATCCTGTAGACATACGGAATAAAACAGTTTACGAAGCTTTAAAATTGTTTTTTAAGAGAACGGCTGTCTTGATACCTATAGTTCGTTTGAGACTTTGTTCTTCGCGAAAATTGCTATAGGATGCAACACAAAACAATTTTGAATTTTTAACTGTAGAATGTTGAATTAATAACATTTTTCGAAGGTTGATTGTTCTTATTTAACTATGCATCGCTAAATTTTTCTATAAAAATGTTCTCAATGGTTTTATCGCGCAGATTAGGTAGAAAGAAGAGGTATAAAAATAAGAAGAGTAATAAAAATTTTTATACACTATTTTGTAGAGGTCTTTTTAGGAGCCACATACCGGTGCAGGATATCACTGTATAAAATTTAATATAAATTTGGTCTTCTCGAGCACTTATCTGTGAGGTCACTAGTCATTTATTAAGGAGCTAGCGTAAATGGAGTAATATCTCTGGAAGTATTATATTATAGCTATAAAACGTATATTTGATTATTATATCCGGATGTGTATATATTTTGGTAGACAATAAAAATGATTACTACGATGCGAGTTCGGATGCTGGTTGGAAATCACACGGACGTGACAGGATCATCAAAGGCTTCACTAATGGAATTTATCGAAACAGTTCTGACGTAGCATCCGATTAGAATGCTTTGATCTCATCCTTTACTTACGGTAACGAAATTGTTTGCTGATAAATTAACACTGGTCAAGTTACGTGCTGTATAGTAACATGAACATACTTTGGACATAACCTACATGCGATGTGTATGATGTACGTGTTTTGTAATTAGTCATTGTAATTTTAATTAAGTGATTACCTAGATTCTAAAATAAAATAGACAAACTCGTAACTGTTTTCTTAGTGCAGAACAGTAAAAAATTTAATGGTTGTGTCGGAACCAATTGAAAAATTCAACAGTTTCATTCAGCTCCTGGTCGTTATACATCAAACGGTTGAAATCTTGCTGGAAATGTGGTCCAAGCCACATTGCTCAAGTGCTTGTAACCGAAGGTTGAAGTGAGACTGTCCCCGTGTTCGGATTTGATTCTGAGAATTTGGTCGCAGCTACCGTCTAGTATCGTGACCGGCCCGAGGCAAATTGTAATTTCTCGTGTCTCGCTGCTGCGATGAGAACTTGGAAAGGCCAGGGAAGAAGGAAGGGGATGGGTGATGATGGAATGCATTCTGACCCGTGAAAGGGACAATGGCGCGAAATTCGGGGAACGGGGCGAGGCGAAGCATTTACAGTACGATGGATTGAGTTAGGGAACCAAATCTCGCGAAAATAGTATTGCTTGTCACGACAACGGATTTCGGGAAGATCAAGCTGGAATATTTGTATGGGTGGATCACGAGAAACGGGTTGATATCAGGCTGTGACCGGATGAATTGGCTGCTCGAGGCTACGCGGAGATTATCTTTAATATGATTAAGTCCCCATTACTTATACGAAATTTATGGATGTGGGTTAAATTCGCTGTTTCTTCTTGCTCAAGAGTCAAGTGAACGGATGGTCCGGAGGGTTTGATTTATGAACATATGCTCATTAGGGTTTCTACGAAATTCTACCTACTCTATTCTGCGCAGCATCCAAACAATAGATATTTGTGTAATTTTTACAGTTCAGTTGGATATTATTCAGAAAGTGAAGTAAAATATTACAGATTTTATTATTTTTTTCACTACTTTTATTAATATTAATTTTACTTTTTCCAGAGGGTTCTTGTCAGGTCACTTTAATTCGCCTAAAGAGCTGGACATTCATTATTGAAAATGAGATTTGCAAAGAAGCAGACTGATACAGGTTAAACATGTAATTCTCTATTATACTCTGAAAGATTATTCTCTTTGAAGGATTATGTACAGAAACTAAGCTCCGTTTTCCTGATAGGAAAGGTCGATAAAAAATTATATGTTACGAGTCTGGAGTGATGGAGGTGAGTGAATTTTATTTAAAAAATACTACGTTTCATTTTATACCAATTTGTTGGAAATGAATTTCGTATTTAATTTTACTTTTGTCAGAGCTCATTTCATGGTCATAACATTAATATGTCAATTTTAACTACAACACGCAAGAATGTACGCTCAGAGTAATAAAATTTTTAGATCCACCATTATATGAAAGATATACGTATTATACAATTTGCAAACAGTAATACGCCATAGAAGAAAGTAATAAAAATTCAGTTAGTCAGCAAAACTTCATTTTAAAATCGTTTTCGTATAAACATTGGTGAGCTTGAAATTGCTCAGTAGAATAGATATTAATTTTAAGTTGTACTCCAAATTCCACCGATTATTCAAGATATTTGTTACACTATTAAATTACTAAAAACGTACGTGTAAATTGGATCAGTTCCATATGCAATAAAACAAATGTATAAAATGGGAAAATTTTCGAAATACAATAGCTCCGAGTGCAAAGGGCTAATTTACGTGCAAGACCTTAAATGTTTAATCGAATTTCTCTAGCGAGTTTTCATAGAAATCAATTGTATTTTATATATAGACCGCCATATTCATAAATGAGAGACCAGGTGTATTGATCCATAATGTCGGCAGAAATCACTGTTGCTGGCAGCGGAAACGATGCTCCATTTTACCGCATGGAGAAAGTTCACTCAAACCGCTGCTAGATTTTCTGGCCACGAACGAAAGGCGAACAAAGTGGTAGGACGTTGTCCCACAGGAGAAACTGTCCCAAACACGTCCGCCCCATATTCCTATATTATTACCGCTCTATTTTCTTTCACGAGACAATTTCTCTCCCTCTATTCCTATCAGTTCTCGTACCAAAAACACAATTTAACGACAAACATTCGATAAAATCACCGGAAACGAAATTCCAAAGAAAACAATGATTAAGTTGATGGGAAATGATTGGTCAATCGGTAACCTTGTGGTTGTGTGTTGTAACTCACATGTAATTTAGACATTTCAGAAAACATTAATTGCAATTTATACAGTTTGCTCGTCGAAGTACAAAATTCTTTGTTTCCAGTCTTTTGTTCGATTAAATGGTTTATTAGTATATCTTACAAAGTAATTAATCTAACAAAATGCTTCCGGATTCCAAAAATTTGCTAAAAATAACTCGTAAAGAGTTGTGGTATCCATTTCTGTTCGAACATTGTTGTGTCCGCCACTATAGTTTGCGATCATGGAACTACTTCTCCTGCGGTTCTTTTTTTCTATAAATATAACCTACACACAAGATGCATCTCGAACGTGTAGGATGCAATCAACGCAAAATCGTCGATAACGGTGCACAAGCATAATTCAGTTCCGTGTATGGAGCGCTTTCAACAGGAGGGAACTTTAAAGTGCACTCTGCAGGAAAACCGAGTATGGTAATACGCGCGGTGCGCGGCGGACCGATGCGCGTCTCCAACAGTTTCCTTTTAACCAGGACGATGCTTCCTTATTTCGGTAAACCGCTTCGAGAGACTGGCCGTCGTTGCTGCGAGCATTTTTACCACCGATACGCTACCACCCCACGTCCATTCCCTTCAGCCTTGTACGACCGACACGGATTATTTCGGCGCGGAATTTGAATAAACCGAAGAGCTTGGCTGAACGCCTCGGGTGCTCTGCCCGCCAATTTTCCGGGATAGATTGGTCGCGTGCCCACGATAATACTCACTATGCAGAGATTATATGTTGCCGGCTAATCAAATTCATTTCCCTACCTCCAGTTACACGTATTGTTTTCATTGGCTCTGTGGGGAAACTTGTCGTCTTGCTCTCCCGTCTCCTTCAGTTCACAAGAACTCGGAAACTTGCGACAACTTATCTTATACGAGCTGAAAGGGTCGGATGAAGAATGAACGTCAGAAAAATTTTATTGAAATTCTTTGTGCAAGAAAATATACATCAGGGTGGGTCACCGCAAGGGAAGTGCTGGTGGAGGACACAACACTCGCAACTTCGACTCGCCAGACTGATCCACGCTTGTTATAGTTTGGCATAGTTACGTGAAATTTCTAAAAATCTAACTGTTTATAATAAACGTTTGTCACATTCTCTGTGAAAAAAATAATTACAATTATTACAACCCCGAGAAGCTTTCATGGAAACTCTAATAACTATAGAAACCTCTAGGGATCACGAAGCACTAGCAGGTATCCCTTAGAATCCCTAAAGGTACCCTTAGTGTCATCAGATATCCTCAAAGTCTTAAGTGACTTTCAAAGTGTTATTGATCCGTGGAGTTCTTAGTGATCCCTAAAGGGCCGCCGGTGATCCTTGAAGTCTGTAAAGACTCCGGAAGAACCTTCAGTAGCAGAGAGAATCCTGAAGATTGATCAGTGATCTCCGCAGTCTATAGAGATAACAAAGCTGCTACCAGAGATTTCGGAATCTTCGGTAACGTTTAACGAACTTTCAATGATCCCCATTGTGTTTCAAAAGATCCCTATAAAGCTTTCGGTACTCGGAACATTCCGAAAGATCAGTGACTCTTGAATTCGTAGGAGGTGCAAAAAGGGTCAGTGAACTTTGAAGTTATCGGTGATCTCGAACAGCTTTCAGTAAGCACTGGTACACCTGAAGGCATCCGACAGCTCTCTAGTTACTACTGTAGCCTTCGAAGACACTCAGAGGACCTTCCGCAACTCCCACGATTCTCTTAGTTCTTGTAGAACTTCGGATCTGTAAACTCTAAATAGTAGAATCTACCAGTTCTCTAAGTCCCTAAAAATATTTACCGAGTTTACACTTAAGTGTTTAAACCTCCATTCGAACCTGTTACTTTTCTTAATTACTAACGGGGTTTTTTAATCGGCCTTATATGTGTATTAATTGAATATAGTTTCAAAGGTCGATTTTCCCGAAACCGCATGTTGTCAAAAAATATGAATGTAGCCCAATGTGAAGTTTGTTCATCCAGAGGAGGACTATTTTTATTAATTTTCTGTGTAATTCGTTATTAAACATTGCGTTTGTGCTATACGAGTTTGTCCTGTCTTCAACATTTGCCTTCCGTTTACCTTGCAAAGCTCCGAAGCTCTGACAACATTCAAACAAGTAGCGCGAGGGTTGTATATGGTCAGACACAGAAGATGAAAGCGCTTTGCATGTAATTAATCTATTTTGAGAATGCCGAAATTCTGAAATTGATTTTTTCAAAAGTTAATTTTCGTATCAAAAGCGTCCACAAAAAATTATATCCCACAGGATAGTAATAATTTAGCAGGAGCTTAAGTAATATTAAAAATGATTTTCATTATTGTTTGTAATCTTACTGCTCGCGCATCGCATGCGGTAGGTTGCAATTGACAAAAGTAAATAGAATGTTCTGGTGGTGACCAGCCACATTAAAGTAGTGTACGTGAAGGGGGCGAATGAGTGAGTAAATATATTGAGCTTTGCGAGAGGACGCGTTTCGGTGCGCTTTGGAAGCTTCGCGAAGCGTATAGCAGATGGTCCAACGAACGGTCGAGAATGAATGCGTGAATGCTGAGTGTATGCATGTGGAGGATCGGTCGAATGCCTATACAGGATGTTCGACTACGTGTGTCAAATATTTTAACGGCTGATTTCACCAGCCAACCCAAGACGAAAATCGAGAATATTAGCTTGACTGCAACAACGTTGTTTTTCCGTTGAGGTGAAGGGTTCATTCGACTATAATACATTCGACAACCAATAAATAACGAACGCGAAATAACAGAAATTTGCAATAAAAAAATCGCAAGCGCTTATTAAAGGGGAACTTGCTATAATGAATTCAGAAAATATTTAGACTACTTTTCCTATTATCAAACAATTGTCGGTATTTAAATTCTGATATAAAGTAAAATTGATATGAATTCGAAGTATTTCTTCCATTTCTGACCTTGTGTGACCTTGAAAAAAAGATATCTAGCTTTTCATTTTAAAAAAATGAAGGTCTGTAAATGCTGCAGATAAAACTGAACTTCATTTTTTCTAAAGATTACTATTCAAGAAAAACACTGGTGGTGTATTATTGTATCGCTATTTCTGTAGATTTTCACGAATTCTCCCCGTCGCCCTTCAATTCTCAGAAATTTAATTTAAATTCGTCGCGAAAGTAAAATCTGAACTTCTTAGTTGCCGTTCAAACAAATTGAAGCGAACTATGTCCAAGCAACAATTCCAACAGTTCATACCGAGAGTCTTATTTCACTTTCTTTTCAAACTCCGTCGAACCCCCGACAGAACTGAACGCGTCTAGATCGGGCCAAGACACTGTAACCTCGAACCAAATGGTAGCTTAATAATTCCGAAGTAGTAAAGCGAGCTGTGATTTAATGACGGCTCTAAGCAATAACACGTCGCCAGGTGGTCCTCGTAAATCGTAAGAGTTTCGAAAGTGCGTCACGAAGTTCCGCCATTCTCAGGTAATTCCATCGTACCGTGCCAGCCTCCGCGAAGCTTAATACCCACTGTCGCATAAACGGCGCAGCGCCGTGTTGTTGCGTTTTTTCCTCGTTGAATAACGAACCGGGAATAAAGAATACAGTGTACGGTGAATACGTGATGCGAAACGGAATTCGGCCAAACTATCTTCGTTGAACGACACGGCGGGAAAGAATCTATATTCAGATTGGGGGAAACAGTCACGAAGGGAGTGACAAAAGCGCACTTTTGCGAGTGGTAACGCGGCCGCGACGGACCCTCGGGACACGTCAGCGTTCATATTCAGAGAATCCCAGCGATTTTTCCGGGATTCCTTATCTTCTGGGCCCTGGTCGCGCGAATCGCCGGGAGAACAGAGAACGTCGACGTCTCAAAGAATACGACTGACCTGTTTCCCGCGCTAGGGGACCGACACCATGTCGGTCCCTGCCTTTGTCGTCCAATTTCATCATCCAGTTTCCCAGCCACCGAGAACCACCACCACCGAAAAACCAGTCTCTCTGCCACGAATTTTTCTATCACCTTCCTCCTGCTGCGGGTTTTCGTTCGCGACCACGAATTTTCTGTCGTCAGAGATTCTGTCTTCGGGCGAGATAGTTTTCTCTCATTTGATGATAGTTTCCGAGATGATTCCAGCAACTGGGTCGGTCGGGCTATGTTCGCGTCCACGTTGAACTAAAATACTCTCTGCGCGGTACTTTCGTATACCCTCTAAAGCTGAAGTGGAAATTGCAAAATTTTATCGAGCCAGAGCTTGCGGAGCTGTCGATTTTATCAAAACGGGTGGGCACAATTTGAGATAGAGAACATTTCAGCGGAGGCATCAACTTATTATTTACGACTTACTAGAATTAGTAAAGAAATGAAGAACATTGTACTTGACTCTTATTACTAGACAGCGGAAAAATTAGTAAGTATAATTGAAAACAGTAAAAATATTGGAAAAATTTAAAGATACTGTTATATTATTTTCGACCTATTAAACATATTAAGAAAGGAAATAAATTTCTATCTGTCTACTTATTACTCATAATTGACGTGCATAAAGAAGAAAATGGAAATGAAAATTAAATACGTTGGAACCAGAAGTGTTTATAAAAATAATTGTAGAAGTACAACAGATAAAATGGTGAATTTTAAATGAATATTTAAAAAGTTCTAGATAAGGAATTGAAGTTCCATTTAAAAATAGAAAATAAAATGATGGCTCTATAATCTCTGTTGTGCTGGCAACAAAAAAAAATACGTTAACATTCCCAACGTAAAAAATTTATTGGAACACCTGACTCGTGAATTTTGTTTCTGATTTCCTTCGCGATAATTCTATCTTTTTCACATGGATCCAACTATTATCCGGCAGTTCAGCGAGTCTGCTTTGTCCTCGTTCCGGGACGGTTGTACAAAGACCTACTGCCATGGACATACGGGCTGATATCGTCCAGAATACACTGGAAGCATTGTTCCCTTCCAGACAAAAATGTGCAGGATAAACCATTCAATAATAAAGCCACAAATATTTTACAGTTACCCAATATCATAGACAATTTATCATCTATTCAAGATATCAATGTATTGAAATTTTCAAGTTGCCGGCAATGCAACTAACACAGCTTATTAAATATTTAAACTGCGCACTAGTATTAAAGTATTTCAACGGCAACCATTGAATGAGTAATACACGAGAGAAAATAATTTGTATTTTTCGTTATAATAGCATTACAATAGTACAAGACCGTCCCATTAAAGGACAATAGTAACAGTAATAGCCGGAAGATACGATACAATTGGATTCCAGTTGCAACACAATAGCAAAACCGCTTTCTGTTCGACGAAGGAAATCGCGGGCATAAGAATGTACTGAAATATTCCATTATTGTTTCATTACTCCAGCGAATTAGCAAATATTTCCAACAATTCGAAAACCTGCTCAAAATTGTCCTCGGACCCTCGAAATTTGCCATAGTCATACTATTAAATCATAAAAATTTATACAAATCAACATTTCTTTATTTATTTGACAAAATATTTCCTGAAATCGAAAATCAATAAAACTTCCTTCATAATTTCCTGCAGGAAATTCGATACTAGTTTATATTGGCTTATAAAAATTATAATTCTGCTCATTTAATATGATAATTCAGTTATATTCACAGTCTGAAATAAGTTGTCTTGATCTGTATCGTTAAATATTATTGAATGTTCTATTTAAAAAAATTTTTAAAGTTCTATAAGCTTCACATTCCACAAATTACATTTGCAATTGTTTAGGTGGGATGTGGTAAACCTCGTTCGAATTAATCAAACTAATCTACTTAATTTTAATTAAATCTAATTTTCTATACATAAAAATTACTATGAACTATCTATCTTGTAATATAAATTTTCGCGATCTGTCTAACATGCAATCAACTATTCGACTCTCGGATTCTCGTGTAACAAGTGCAAAAATAATATTAACAAAAACTATTTATACTGTCGCAGTAAAACTTTTTGACACGCAAGTGGGCAACTTCGCATTGTAAGAAAACATTTTCCTGGTCTTGATATTTTGGACCAGTTACACGCGAATACCCCCGTAACAATCAAAAATGTATGAAAGGGCTGAGAAATTCGAAAACGTCGTCAGGAGTATTCGACAGTCCGAAGTTCTGTACGCGTTTCGTTCGTTAACAGGACCGAAGAGGAGAACGGTGTGGCGAAGTAACAAGCAGTCTACCGTGAAAAAAAAGCAGCAACTACATTGCCCCCTTGCTGTATTTTTTAATTCAATCCCCGTTTCTAAAACCGCAATTTACCCCGACGGCCATTCCGAGAAAATTGTGGAACTACAAGGGGTAACAGTTTCAACGACAATTTGAAAAGGCACCCTGTGTATGTGCGTTCTGTACGTACGGTATCGCTAAGTCGCCAGAATCCGGCAGGCGGCGACATCTGGTCGCAACGTTATCTCAGATATCCACCCTGTTTTCCTTCAACCCTCATCCCCGTCGCGGACCATACGGAGAACTACGAACTACGAACTATTGGATTTGTTAAGTCACCGACAGGTCGAAAAGAGAAACAGGAACTCGGCAACTGTGTAAATTACAGCAATTGTTTGGCGAATTCCATACAATACCCAGCTAAATCACGAGATCGGAAACGATTTTTCCGGATGAGCGAAGCATTCGTCAAAAAGAACATCTGAATGGAAAATCTCGAAATTTTCGACACTATTTTCGCCGGGACAATGCTGGTGAACATTTCTAAAAGATAGTTAGTTATGGAATTATTTGCTAGTAATAACTTAGATCTTTATCAAAAGCTTTTCAAATACAGAGCTAGTTGGATACCATTTTATTTCACTTTTGTTAAATTCATAAATGGCGAAAATAAAATTTTTGGACTAATTTTGTTACCTTAAATTTATCGATACGAGTCTTAATAGAAACTTTCGCAGTTTGGTTATAACAATATGTCAAATATTACTCCGCTGTATATACTACTTAAAAACCATTTTAACAAAAGATAGTTGCAGTTGTCATATAAAATTGGGTATACGAAATGCAGGTAAAAAGATGTAATAAAACAAAAAGAAATAAATTACTTGAACAAGTAATTTCCAGTGGCAATTGAGTCTCCTCTTATCTGAAGCTTAATTAACCGATAAAAAAAAAGAAGAACGCGACGAGGATATACAAAGTCGACAACGCAAAGTTTCGTAAACGATTCTCTAATTACCAGTAATTTTCTAATTTGTCCGGCGAGAAAAGTATACTGATTAAAAGCGCGTCCTCCTTAAATTAATTGCATAAGTAATTAGAGCAAATAAACGTTACCTTTACAAGCTACGACCGCTTACTTAGTAGATTCAACAAAACTAATTTCTCCGCTGCAATTTCTGCGGCCGTGTGTAAGCATGAGAGACGAATTCATTCGCGCGAAAGTGTTTAAACGTAATCGCGTTACCTTGTTACCGTTTTATACTTAGGATTTCAAAGGGAATCCTCGAGAATGCATCTTCCACGGTAAAAGAATTACTGGTCTATTAGTACAGGAGAATATATATACTAATTAAGTAATTAACATTCACATTAATCTACCTCTCTTGATCTATTAAATCACTTTCGAAGTTCCAACGAAACGCATTAAAGTTTAATCGCGCGTCTAACTACTTCGGGATTAAGTTTTTTAAAAGATCGTCGAAAAAAATTAACAATCAATTACTCCTCTCTTCAGAAGAGTTTTTTTAATGGAGAGTTAATGAGAAAATTGCCCTTGAGGGATAGGTACTGTCCAAAAATGAGGAGGAATGTATGGTCTATACATTATTTTAACCCTTTGCACTCGGAGCTATTTTAACTTGAAAATTAAACATTTCTTCCAACCTAGAATAATTCCATTCTACATTATTTTTCTTAATTTTATTGATATGAAATTAATGTAATAACTCATCAAATACTTAGATGTTTAGTAATTGATTAGATATCAACTTATTTAATAATGGAAACAATATTTTAAATAGTGGTACAGCAATTTTTAGTGGCGACTCTGAGTCTAATGATTAGACTGCCCATTTATAGTCTATATATTAATAGACTTCGGATCTGTATGCATTTGTGGTTTATCGAAATTTTCAAAAAATGCTAGAATATAATATTCGATAGAATTCAGTGCGATTTTGATGTGTTTTGGATCTCCAAAGACTGCTTCCATTAAAAATAGAATTTTATTTCATTCCACTTTTTGTAAAATTTGTCTTTAAACATTGGAAACTGCACGAATACTAATCTTCCTAAGACTAATACGTAGTCTACTAATTAACGATTTCAGTAAAGTAACATTGTATTAAGTTTCATTCAAGCTTTTAATTCTTCGTATTTCAAAGATTCCACATGCTACCGGTACTTCACACGTGAATAATAATGAAAATTGTTCCGTAGGTCGAATTTAAGTTGAACTTGCAACGAATCCGATCGTCTTGCTTACACGAATTTAGCAAAAAGCCATTACTTATGTTAGCATGATTGGGCGGAGACCCGGTTCGGCCAATTTAAGATTTATCGTTGACAGTCGAATCTATCTCCGACAAGCGAATTTCGGTATTATTACTAGATTGGTTTTTCCGAAACAATGAAGATGATACAGTGCGGCAAACGCGACAATATCGAGACCGTCCGCGAATCGATGCAATCGCGAATATCCATAAATCGTGGAAACCTTGTGAATCAGCCAACGAACCACAAAACCTGGAAATATTATCTCCATTGTACCAAGATGTATCATAGGAACCATGTATTTAAACTCGCGTCATAAAAATCTTGAAACGTAGAGAAATCTATGAAGTTACAAAACAAGATTATATTTAAGATAAGATTTAATATAAGATTATATTTATGTTTTTCTCAAATTTATCAATAAATTATTTAGAGATCATGAGAAGTATTAGCAGCAGAGTGGAAGAAGTTCTTACATAGTATTAGTTGTTATACGAACTTAACGGTTTGATTACGCGTTACAACAAACTGAACTTAATTAAAATTACTGACATAAATTATTAATTTAGATTAGTAACGCTACCAGTACCCAGTTAATAATAAATCTGACGACAAATAAACGACAACAGTGTATTACACATCAAATGTTACATGTATTTTTATACAAAATTAAATTGCTCGGATTAATTGCAAGAAACAAAAGACAGATTAAAATTTCTTGCTTTTCGACGTCCCTAGATTGTCAGAATTTCTTTATCGTTTTAAATTGCATCAATTTTTGCCATGAGTGTATAAAATCCGTGGTCTATTTATAAGTGGTAAAATAGTAACTATTTCTACCGCAGTTTTATGTATACTTGTTTCGACGTATTTCTTTGCAACATCGATCAATCCTCATTTAAAATGTGTCTGTTGACACCTTTGGTAGAAATAGTGTTGAACAAAGCAGAGAATATTGACTGTGGAGGTCAGACTGATTGTTGCAATGTTCACTGGAGGTAAAAAGAGCGACTGATGAAGTCCGATGCAGGATACTGCAGAACACGTTACCGCCAGCTACCCCCATGTTACTTCCAGTATCTACGTTGGCTAAAATTGCGCGGTGAATTTCGCGGATAGTAGTTGATGGTACAAGAATTTTTCCATCGAAATTCCGTAGGGTAACGTTGCACACTCGCTGTCGATAAAGGAGGTATCTAGATTTTAGGAGCACTATCCTCGCAAAGGGGAAATCATCCCTTCTGCGTTACCGACCATTGAAATCTTGGGATATTGGAAGCTGCTGCCCTCTGAGGAAGCCGAGAGCGCATGCGCGTACTGCTTCGATCGTGAACATCTCCTTCCCCGTTGAATTATATGTTCCATCTGAATTTTAAGGGGTGGAGGAAACCACATAGGGAATAGGGTGGCACGAGACGGTGGTTGAGACTACTTTTTACGAAAGGAAACCGCGGAGTAATATCAACCACTATGTTGCGGCCACTGGTTTCAATTCAAATTCTTGCCGTTCCTATTTTGGCTCTAGAAAAGACACGAATTCAAATCGATATTGCAGGATGAATTACAATGTCAAGTGCACGAAATTGGAAAGAAAATCGAATACGTGTTAATTCTCGGATCAGTGGATGTCAAATTTGAATCGATGTAAAACATTGATAAGTTTGAACGCATAAGGAGAAACGAAAAAAGTATTTCATTGAAAAATTATACGTCGTTGAAGTAAGATATCACGAATTAAATATATTTTTGATTAATATTTTCTAAATCGTGAAAGAGAAAATTCTTGAATAATTCACAAATCTGCAGAATTTCTTTGCGATTATTACATTACGATTAATCACAGCAGGAAAAATATCCTCAGTTCAGTTTTTTGTAAATTAAATTCCTGTTATAAAAGTTGCACAAGTTCCTGTTATAAATATACAAGAAAATGGAAAACTAATGACACAGAAAGAAACTGACTCACAGAAAAATTAAAATTATTACGTATGAAGTTTTGTTTTTAAGATATTCAGATTTGGAGATTTATCAAACATGTGCACCAATGAATATAAAAACCGTATCACGTCTGTTCATCGCTAACTGCTTCTACTTCCTTGAATTGTGTCCGAACATGCACGCCATTTCAAAATCGATTACCCCGGAAACAAAAATCCGCATAAAAAATATCATTCGGTGTTTTCAACGTATTTTTTCAAACGGGACAATTTTCTTTGTAATTATCTCGAATGCGATTGCTTTTGGTATATTTTACCATGAAAAATAACTCCTCCGTGAATAAAAATGAATAAAAATTCCACTAAATTTTCTGAAAATTTTCTCAAGCCATAAATTGTGTAAAGATCCGCGGACTAATTGATATCTCATACTCATTCTCCTGCGTACACCATACTTTCCGGTCTTGACCGGACGCAGGCTAAACCAAATGCAGGTCGGGAACGCGTTAAGAAAGGATCATTAATATTCGATATTGAAAACTGAAATTCTCGCATTCGGCAGACACCAGGCAACCACTTAGCCATGATTTATTCGTCGCTGGAAGCGCCGCCGCCTCTAAACAACGAATCCCCTTCTCCCGCGTCTCGATTTTGCAGAGACATGAACTTTCAACAAGTACTTGGAAAACCTACAACCCAGAGCATTCAGCACGCCGTCATATAAACTCGAAAGAACATCGAGACCAATAAGAACAAGGGAAGGAGAGAGATAGAAAGAGGTGGTGTCTCGCGGCGATGCAAAGCCATCGATTCCGCGCGCAGACCATTTACCGGCTCGCGTTTGGGCGACGCGGGGGTGCGGAAGGTCGTGAGGAGAGGAGAGAAGAAGGGAAGCGAAGAGGAGGGGAGAGGAGAGGAGAAAGGACAGGAGGGGAGAGAAGATGTGACCGTTGTTGAACGCGAAACGCCGCCTCTCGAATTTTACCCTTAATGGAGAAACTTGCCGGGAGCCGGGGCCACCCTGAGCGCGTTGCCTTTATATCCGGGTTTTTACGAGATTCTTTTCCCGACCCGCGCCTGTTACGTTTACGGCTTCCGCGTTTATATCTGGCGAAACGGCGACTTCGTTACCCCGTCGTAACGAAGAACGATTCGACGTCGTCGGGGCGTTATGCAAAAAACGAGCAGCGCCGTTGACAGGATCCACCACCGACGACGGCGGACGACGTACGAAGCTGCTTAGCGCGCTCGTCCGTGAACGCGGCCAGGAGAAAAAAAAACGAATAAAGGAAGAGGAACAGGCAGCCGAGAGACCCGGGCCACTGAACAACCCCCTCTGACCGGTCATTATCCGCTCACCGATTACACGGTGAACGTACACGTCGATCAAACGGCGGACCCGAAACATTAATTCACTGCAGCGACCTGTGAACCGGCCCCGTTTACCGAACGCGCTGAAAACGCTTCTGCTCGGACGCCGGCCGTGAATAGGGCTGGCTGGTGCGCTTGAAAAAATCGCGCCCCGCTATTGAATAATGATGGACGGTTCTTAATACGTTCAACGGCGACCCGATTTTTCCTCGACACTCCGCCGCGTCACACGCCACTGTCAAACGCTTGTTACCGGACTGCTGATTATTGATCTACGCGTTTTTTTTTTATCCTATTCAACGCTTTTCTTTTTTTACACGCTGCTTTTACCTGCGAACGGTTTCGACGGAGTCTCGTTTCGATGCTCTTTCACCGTTGCGGAACAGAGGAAAATAGGTCCCTGCGACGAATCCGACACCAAAAACACAAGACTTCGACCACCCGACGCGAATACATAAATTAGATGAAGAGTCGAAGGCTCTTGAGTCCGAAACGGCGGGACTTTTACATAAGATCAATTAATTCTATCAACTGGAATAAACCCACGTATAAATTGTATCTGTGAATGTTTATTTAAAAACGCAGCGAACTTTCCTTAGAACCCAACATCATTTATCCCGGGAAACTGTGTTTCATTACGTCGATCAGTCTTCACGCTAAATTATATTAAAAGCAAACCTCGGCATTGTGAAGCACAACAAACATTGACCCAAGTAGAAACGGCCGACAATGGGCAGACACAGCGCCGCCGTAATGCTACTCGAACGCAGGTGTATGCCAAATGGATTTTAATTCTCCATTGTTCCGAACGTTGAGCTCCGTATGAATGAATTTTACAGCTCGCCCTCCTCCCGGTGTCGGCTATATCTAAGAAGAATCAGCCTTTGTTCGCTCTGCGCCGACCGCGCGCATCCATATTGCATATTTCTCCGTGGGTGGGAGGCGGTCGATTTCAATCGGCGGATCGGGCTCGAATGTTCAGGAGAGAGTTCTACAATTACCGGCAACGAAACCGCGACGGCGTTTTCATTGAAAGCCGAAGGAAATTTACTGAATGGACGGAGAGAGGGGGAGGGAGGGACCGGGATAAGAGGCCGTAAAGAAGACCTGTGGCGCGAGCGCACGCCGATTATGCAAAACAAAAGGGAGAAGCTTCCCTTTTTCGCGAGACTTCGCGGGCTTCCCGGTATAATTCCTGGGGGTAGATAAAAGAAAGAGAGTGGGAGAGGGAGAGGGAGAGAAGATGAGAGAGCTGAGGCAGATGAAAAAAAGAAAGGGAAGAAACATCGTGATTTAAGGACGAGTTTCGCGGCTATGTGGCCACTGCCGCCGGCGCCCCTATAAATTTTCGTTATGCGATGTCTTTTTGCCCGCGGAATTCAACGGCTACGCGGGAGATGCTCGCGCCGGGCACGAAGAGTACTCTTGCTGTAATGGAATAACGGCTATTAGGAGCGGGATATTATCGTCGGCGCGCACGGCCGCATCAGCGAAGGCAGGCTATCGATCGTTTTCGGCTGCGTTTCGCCCGGCTACGCGAGAAAGCGAAAGTGGCCAGCCCGACGATTCTTTTGCTCTGCCGTGACCTTCCGAAGCTCTTGAAAAACTTGCTCTCGTCCTGACGTTATAATACAGCTACGGCACGCACGAATCCAAGTTTCTGCGCGATCGGTTATGATGCGATCCTTGCCATTTAACCTCTTAGGCACTATGCGCCACTATAGTGGCTTTCATTTACACGTAATTCGCGTCGAACTCTGCCGTACAGAGAAACAGCCCCGCGAAAAATTCAGCCGTGCCTAAGAGGTTAAAGGTGAGAAGCGTCGACTGAACTTTGCGGTGTACCGCATTTTAAAACTGTAAAAAAGTCTTCGGCCACTCGTATATGACACTGGAAAGGCTAGACAGCTTTAGTTCGATATAAGGCTCGACGTATTCCGGATGAGACTACCTATTCGGCTTGGGATATTGTTCTTAAGCGAGCTGAGAGTTTACAGATCCCTTGAAGTTGGCCCATAAAAGGAAAGAATATGGTAGACCAGCAAAAAGGGAACCTCAAAAGAAGAGAGGTTAGAGATATTCTTGTCGCGAAACAAACATCGTCGTCTTATATCGAAAGAAAACTGTGTTCGGATGTCGAAATCTGCACTATTTGGTAGCATACAAAAAAAGAAACCTTCCTGTTAAGTTTAAGCCCTACGTCTCGTCTGTAAGAGTAGTTACAGGGGAAGAAAAACCAGTTTTTCCGGAATTTTCACCATTTTACTACGATGAAAAATTCTGAAAAAAATCTAACACTTTTTCCGATCGTAAAAAATGAATAAATCAACAAAATGCTGATTTTACACAGAAGTAGCAACACCTACGGAATTAATTCGGCAATGAGATATTGCCATAAGAAATATACTAAATTTTTGCCATGCGAGGCCATGCGAGGGTGTAGAATTTTTTTCACGAATAAATATCTTTTTTCCCTTCCTAACCATACGATTTTTATTGAATCGTTTCGAAAACGTTTCTAATTAAATAACAACAAATTTATTTAGAGATATTTGCGCGTCTGTATTTAAAACGTATCTAAAATTACGAAAACTCAGTTTGCAGTAGTGAATTTGAAATTCATCGTATATTTACGCTCTATTGCTTTCTTAGCATACGACACCATGCAAAAAATTTTACAAAATCGTTTTTTCTCTTCAATAAATAAGATTAAATCTTCATTAAAACCTCCTTCCCCAATTACTTCACGAAAGTGTCAATTCTGCATGCAAGATGATTCACCAAAAGTGTTACAAGCCGATAAATTCGAACTTAACGATACCGAAGAAATTTTAATTGCAATTTACGAACGTATTTACATAATCCCCATTCAAGTGAGTAACTTTCATTTGGAACGTTTTTCGAAATTTGTATCGAAAGTTACAACGATTCGAATGGAACACCCTGTATGTGAATACAGACTGGATAAAAGCAAAAACGTTTTATCGAAGAACCACCTGAATATCACAGCCGCACAGTCGTTCGCAAACCGCCAGGATATTCCGATATCTTGAGAAACAATGGGGATTTTTCCCGTAGAACTGGTGTGGACAACTGGGTCATGAATTTCCGAGAGAAGCGCGTCTACGATCGTTTTAGGCTTCCTGTCGCGTTACGTAGCGACGGGAGTTCGATGTCTTTACGAACCGTTTACACGGAAAGTAGAGTTCATCGATCGGCAGGGCTGGGACTCGCTTACGTGACCTGAACTTTCGTTCTACCGTGAGGTGAACGAAGAGGCTGGCCCTTTCTCATATTCATAGGGAGCGCGCATCGCGGCGGCCCTGTGCATCGTCGAATCCAAGCCTGCCGTGGTTAATCCGCTTTAACGCAATTTCACTTGCGACTCGTTCGTTTTTTTCTTTCTCCGGCGAGGCACAAGCTGGGAACCCCGTCGTTCGCAAGGGATGCGTATTCTTCCTGCTTGCTCGACACCCCTCGTTGTTAGTCGCAAATAGGACGCGCGAAATTGCGGTTAGAGTAACGAAGTTCGTTGGGCGATGGTAACTACGTAACCGGACTTTTCATTCGATCAATTTACAACCCTTTGTTCTGCACCTGGACGGTTCACTGACTCGAAGAATCCCAAGCTCGGCCCGGACTTCGAACTTCTTCAACCGCCGAGAATGCGTTCCCTTCTGGAACGCCGAAGCTCCGGGAAAGTGTTTATTTTTAGTGAAAGGGATTTTAAGATCAAGCGACGGCACGATAACAGGCTTAGAAACCGCGGAATGTGCTTTGCTACGTTTCGTAGATCCTTTTGTCCCTTTGAAAACGAGTACCTCGAGACAACCGTGACTACAATCTTCAGATTTTTAACGGTAGAACGACACCTGACAGTTTGGTTTGCGGAGCATTAAGAAATTACTATTTTACATTACTTTGTAATGACAACAATATAGTTGTTTCACAATCTTGGGCGTAATTCTGTGCACAAGGAAATAAAGTTAACGCTAAAGAACTGTTGTACCTTTCAGAGAAAATAAAAATAATATGCTCTGCAATTTATATTGCATTTCTGCAATGGCTTCACCACGTCTGTAATTATATACAGCGTGCAGTCCAATAAATGGTAGAACCGGGAAGAAGGTGATTCTACATATAAAAGACAAGAAAAAACGTTTTTGTGACGCCCTATTTTCGAGAAAATCGAATTTGAAAGTCCGCCAGATTCGCGTGCCCTAGCATCTGTAAGTAGAACCAGTAGGTCATGCACAGACGCGGCGGCTGATTTTTATTCAATAGCACGCGTATTCGTCGAATATCCAAAATCAATTTTCACGAAAACGAAGTGTCAACGAAAAGAATATTATTCCCTTTTTTTAACTTTTTGTTGTAGTTTCCGTCTTGCAACACTCTGTATATTTCAATTCTAAATGTACTTTCCCTCTTATTTCTTAGTTCTACTATTCAGAAGATAATACTTATGTTTCAATATATTTTCAATAAATAATTGATATTTGGACTTTCTTTACAATCAATTTTTTAAACATGTATTAATCTGTAGATCTTTATACGAATGAAATTGTACTGGCATTAATTTGCCACTGATATTTATCATTGAGAATTACTTTTCCTCACAAGTAAATCGACACATTGATATAAAATTATTAAACAAGATAAAAAAGTTATTTATTACAATTATTAAACAAGATAGAAAAGTTAATTATTACAATTTTTCACATATTTCCATATACGAGCATTTTAAAAATATTACAAACTAAGTCCGCTGTAGAAATTCAAAATGACGTTAAAACATTTTAAACGTAAAATTCACGTAATTCGGATACCAAAAGTGAAACCGAATATATTTCCTCAAAGCCATTTTTCTTCTTTAGGTAACCCACAGAACTCGCTTTACGTTCGACTAATTAGTTTCGACTTTTGCGCGGTGGTTGCTAATGAGATTTCGTTCGTATTAACGGATCTCGTTTTGATCAATTGCTTCCCCTTTAGATAGGAAGAAACAGTATTTCCTATAATAATCGTATATTTTCTTTAACGTGCTATCCCTCTTCAATTTAAAAAATTTTATAAGATTTATGAGGACAGATTACTATTAAGCTATCTACTTATTAAAAAAGTAAGTTACACGTTTGCATCACAATATTTTTCTTTCTGGATCCTGCCAGTTTTTCCATGTTATTAAAAATTACAGAAATGTTCAAGACAGTCAAAGTTATTCGTCCACCCTCTGTATATTTCAACAAAAATGCTGGCAAAGCATCCCCTATTTTGGCCCATAGATTACACACACGAGTTCACGAGTAAAAATGGATAAACAATTAATAAGAAAACTTGCAAAAGAAGGTTTACTTTTTAAATACTGTTTAAACAAATTTTCCTGAAATTTTCTTACTAAATTCGTCGATTAAAAACGCACCCTAGTTCCCGAGGTATCTAAAAAAATATGGTTCTTACTTTTCGATAAAGAAAAATACCAAATATTTTTCGACAAACTGTATCGTCTAAAAATTTAATTTAAAATTGGGGTGTAACACCCGGAAAGCGTAACAGCTTGTAAGCCTCGTTGTAACTATTGAACACGGCTCGGGCGGGCTTAAACATTAATATCGTAAAAGAATCAGGCAGCGATTTCCCGGGGCGTGCTTACATCCATCTCGTGGGGAATATATCAAACAGCCGCGCGTCCTATTTCGATTTCAAGTAATTCTGTCTACGATCCAATATCGCCCGACCCATAACTCGAGCCCGACAAATCGCAATTCATGCGCGCTGGCGCTGCTCCATCTTGGCCGGAGGTATTAGGAATTCCTTCGGATGCCTGGCCGAAAGATGACGGCCGTGTATGCATGAGTTACAAGCGCAGTTAGGTCGATAAGTCATTAGTAGAATCGTGCCGGGGAGCATGAGCTACGTACACAAACACGTTGTTACGGGCATCAGCACCGCTACAGTTGCGTTCAAGAATATTGATGGCTTGATTGGTCCCCTATAAACGGGTTTGCACGAGGATAGAGCACGGCCGTTCCACACCATGCATGGAAATTCAATTTATCGGGCACCATTGCCGGTTCCCACTAAGATATCAGTCCTTAAGCACGTTCGCTGCTTAAATTTTCACCAGTGCAATCGTTCTCTGATGAACTTTATTCATCTACGGAGATTTAATTATTTTATTCAAATATGCAGTATCAAGTAAAATGTTGGGAGTTGTTTCCTCGGAATCTAATGAAGATATCGACTTCATTTTTCTTTTAATTAAATGGTTAAGGGGGGCTAACAATTTATTATTTATTAGATTTTTTGGGGATAACTTTTAAGAGGAAAAGGGATGACTTCAACATTTTTTTAAAATGGGTAGTATTAATTTTTTGTTAATTAATTCCGAGCTTTACAGTCGAAAATGTTTGTATCGTTAATTCGTCAGTCATGTTTTTCGCACGAAAGAAAGAGCTTTGCTGTGGACTGAAAAAGAATTAGCGCAATAAGGGGCTAATCCAGGAAAAAGTGGAAATAAAACGAGGAGAGCAATTAATTTAGCACTGCGCTTCAGTAACCTCGTTTTTACGAATGACAATCAATAGGTTGGTTCCCACTCGAAGTTTAATGAGTGGAGGCAGCTGTCCAGGTGGCATTAGTCACGAGGATGTAATTTGTAGTCCGCGCCCTGCTCTCCTGCACGTATTCTGTAAGCGTGTGTCACACGCGGTATTCTCTGCAGGAATAATTTCTTATGCGCTTCTATGGGCTTTCAAAATTGAATTCCTCAAAATCTCATTCGGTCTACTAATAAGTTATCTCCTTCCCTTCATTTTCTAATTTTAGCAAGCAAAATTTGACATAAAATTTAATTTCGTTATTTTAGCGAATATAAAAATAATACGAAGCCTTATTATTAATATTTAACTTTAATCAACTTTGTATTTTAGGACGCTGTCAACATTTTTATTCGATGCTATTTCAAAACTATAAAGATTCTTCAAATAGTGCTCTTTAACGAAATTTTCTATAACCTAATAAATTAATAAAACTACAGAAAATAATATTAGAATCAAAGACTATAAAAAAGAAAAATTTGCAATTATTTCGAAAAGTAACGATTTATTTTTGGCGATGGTAATCAGCTCTAGAGTAAGCAATCAGCTCCATTTCGATCAGCACAAGGTACGAATATATTGCAGTATTTCTCTCACGCTACACGTAGATGTATATCCCTCGCAAGCCTCGTAATAGCGTTTGGAATTAATTCCTTTTGCAATCGACGGCGCGGTATTAACCGAAGTACAGTTGCGAGCGGAACACTTCGAGCTTCCTCAATCAAGTTAACGAATTAATTCTTTCCCCTCCCTGGCTCTATCTCTCGTTCCCCGTGCAATTTTCATTAATTGATAGCGTGGTATAAATACTTTATAGAAGTATTAATGCTCGAAAAGCTACATTTATATCAATGAAGAGTAAAGGTTTCGGTATTGATTCATAAAATGTTTTAATATTAGTGATTCAGCGTTGCTATATTTCAATATTTGTTTCTATATTTCAACTACGCTTTCCAAACAAAAGTTAAAAACATTCGACATTTTATGTAACAAGTTCGAAGTCTTCCATTATTTCGTAACGAGAGTAATAAAATGAATAAAGTCAAATTTTGAATAGAATTAACATAGATCTACAAGAAACGTTAATTAAATTTTCGCTACAGGCTCGGATCAAAAAAGTTGAAAAACTTTTCATTTTTTTCTTCGCAGTATGTGCCAACTAATTAAAAAATGTTGTTTACCCGTTATTTAGTAAACTAATGCTTCTAACCGAAATATCTCACGTCGTTGAGTATAATTGTAAAAAAGTTCTTAAGGTGATCCACTTAAATTTTGTCCCAGACTGTATTTATCTGTAAAATTCTTCAATCTGTTGCAAACAAAAGTGAATCACGTACGGAATAAGCATTGAGAACACACAGAAATAGATAGAAGAAAGTGACAAGCTAATTAGCAACAATGAACCGATAATTGCTAGGTGGGAGAATTGAAACAGCCAATTGTCATTACGCAATGCGGGGTGAAAATATAATGATGTTGCATGGCAAATAAGAGCGATTGTCAATGGTCGTAATTGTTGGTTCAGTGGTCAGACGGTGTCGAACCATCGTCATTTTCCTTTCGTTCCTGATTCTCGAATTTACCGACGCGATCGATCCCAATCAGTTGTTCGACTCTTTATCGGATAATCAACGTCGCAGTCTCCTCGCTAATGGAGTGCATGGAAATTACATTTTCGAACGTTCCGCACGACCGAAAATACACAGGTCTAAATCCGTCTACCTAAAATGCTGAATTTCGCCGAACGATACTTGTAAAAGTTATTACGCTCCATTCAAGGTAAACTGTTTCAATTATCGATCGAACAACAACATTTCTGTTAACAAAATGCCAACCTACCAATTAAATTTTAATTAGTTTTGTTAGTAAGTTCTGTAGATTCTTAAAATTAAAATCTTATAACAATTACGAGTGTATGTTGAGTGAGATTTGTGTCCAAGAATTTCTAACTTCTCCACGTTTCGATAACTAATAGGTAACAATACGTTTCAAACGATTTCAACTGGTTTCAAACGTTGTTTAAATGATTGTTATGTTATACAAGAGTGTATCCAGATATGTGCAACAGATTGTAGACTGGTTTCTTACAAGAAATATTTGTGTTTTGATCATAGTACAAACAATTCTTGAATATAAAAAATTAACTTTTTTAAAAATTGAACTGAAAATGTATTCGTGTTCAGCACATCAAAGTGTATTTGACCGATTTCTTATTGGAAACTTTAACAGAAATTTTGTTGTTCGATTTATAATTTAATTTGTTCAATCTGAATTAGAGAAAGAAGAAACCTTATTCTTTCTTGTTTCTTACGATAAAAAAGTGATTAAAACAAGTCACCGTTTTTTGAATTTAAGAAATAGGAGTGAAATACAAATATCGTCCTACTCTTAAAAATATTCTAGAGTTGAAATAATATACCGACACGTTCAAATTTTAGTACTTTCTTCACTGTTTTAAAATTCACCTCACTCATTTTTTCCATAAATGCATATGATCCACAGATTAATGATCGCAACGATACATCTGCTGTATAAAATAGAATGTAGAATTTTCCGCAAGGTATCAGATCGCGGGACGTTTAACCCCGATTTTGTGAAAACTGCGCGAATATGGGGATCGCGATGAAATTCAATTTAGCGGACCCTCGAAAAGCGAATCCTTCTGCGGGGAATCAAACCGGCAGCGTACAATACGGGGTTGCAAACAAAGGAAACAGAGGAAAGAGCGGAGCAACGAGCGAGGTGATAATATATGAGTCGACAAACAGTATTGTAACCTAATTTTCCGGAATCGCAAGCAGTACGTCGATCGCCGGTGGATTAATTTGATTGAAAACGGCGCAATAGGATATGGCGGAGGGGGACTGTATCAATTCGGAGTAGCGAATGACGCTCCGGTTACACGGAACTGTAAACAGAACAGACTGCACAGCCGAGCATCGTCACGAATTCCTCGATTCGGGAATCGTTTAAGTTTCTCATCATCACGTACCCGATACGATTTACTGTTTAAGCACGCGGACTAATTGAAGCGACATACAGCTACAGTCGGAGGACAGAGTTGACACCCTTTGGAAACTAATCATTTTTTTTTTATTGGACCAAACTTTTCTGAGTTGTTGGAAGGATTAATTCGAGAAATTAATAATTGATCGGACCCGATAAAATGAAAATGTTAGTTGCAAAAGGCAGTAGCCAAGAAGGCCTTGCTTTTTTTAATAATTCCAAGGAGTTGAAAATAATGTATACCTACATGTTAATCATTAAATGTTCCTGCATAAAAGATTGTTTGTAAAGGCATTGAACAGCTGACTTTGAATTTATAAGAAAAAACGACACACCCTCCCTCACACCAATTATAATTCACTTGCATAAGTGTTTTAACGCGCCACTTCTCTTCTAGTAGCGTGATCACCGAAGGAAAGTTGCGACGAGCGACAACGATGCTCGCGCCACGTCACGCTTCCGCGTAGATGCAAATTCCACATGGCGGTTGTTTTAGAAGGGCTCGTTTAAATTCATGAAACAGCGCATTTCTTGGACAATTAAAATTGCTAATTTTCCAAGCAGCAAGATTGCACGCGGCCTGTTCTTGCTGAACGCCCTTCAGTCCAGAAACTCGAAGAATATTGATAAATATTGCAGTATCAACTGAAAAATATTCATTTCTGACTACAATTTGAAAATCGTTGTAGCATTGAACCAGTTTTTGCCATTGAAAATTATATTCTATAAAGATTCACTGCGATTAAATGTTTTGTTAAGGGCTCAAAATGTTTTTGTACGGTGAAATTTTTTTAAGAATTTGCAGAAAAGTTCAGGCGAACATCTTATCTCTTCGTCGTTTTTTTACAGGAGTTTGTACCTGCCGCTGGGAATTTCGTAGAATATTCTACGGGGGCTTCCGAAAAAGTCATTTATATTCGTTGTTTCGAGTAACCAGTTGATTTCGAACCACTCTATATTAATGGAACCGGGTAGATCTCATTTTTGGAACAAGGTTTCACGATAGAGGCAGCCTTGCAATCCTCATTTTCTTATGCGATATTTCAGGTTCCCACGGGCATAATGCATAACCAGAGGAGCGTTCAGAGAAGAAGCTGATGGACCGCCACCGCATTGTCCCGATACCCGATATCGAACATCTTCCTTTTAATGGATATGCCGATACGCAGACTACTACCTTCGACACACTTTTATGGCAATCAAACGATACCGTAAAACCTTCTCCCAGTCAACACGTGACGCATCCAGATCTGGTTTCTCGGCGTAACCACCGTTACAAGGTATCCAGGAATCTTACGACTTTGCTACATATAAACGTCTGTTTATCACCTCAAACATATAAAATATAAACGTCAAATGACTTTAATTTTAATTCTAGAATCCAGTGAACATCAATAATTGTTAGAAAAGTAGACGAAGATTAAAATTACATCGAGTGCTTACTTCCGTTTCTTTTTGTTATAAGCGAAGTCACCGAGTTCATTTTCTACGGAAGACGTTAACGATGTTCCAGACTACGAGAAAACTTCCTTCCTTGTAATTCAAAGTACCTATGAATTACGTACTTTTAAATTTTCCTGATTGAATAGTTAATTTGTTCATGGAAAATTGAAGAAGATTTCAATTCATTGAAGGAACGATATCTAATATTTACAGTAAAAGTGATTATTAAAGTATTAAGTTATTGGAAGCATTATGGAACATAGTGGATCGAGATTAAGTGAATCCGAATCGAAAATGGCTCCAATTTTCTCATCTTGTGGCTAATTCAATTCAAGGCACTTCAATTAATGCTGAAGGATTCTTTAATTGTTTATTACTCATAAATAATCACTTTCAACGTTAGTACCTACGTCGTATGTTCTCGGAAGTTTCATAAATTATTGACATTTGAGATTGAAGGTAATATCCGGCTCACCCAAATCTAGTTAAAAATGATATGAGTTGTTTACTGTAAAATCATAAATCATCTTTTAAGAAAAATTATGTGTTTACGGTTACAAAAGGAAAGTGATTCACGTCACTTGTAAAATAAATTACTCGCATAAGATACTGCAGATAAATATTCACGATTTATGACGTAGACATTTAAGACGTCACGAAACGTTTTTCCGAAGACGGCGGTACAATAAAGATGCATGTTACATTAAAAATTCAATTGTCGAGAGGAAAATCATTTTACAACCTGCATCGGTCTAAAGAAGAGACATTTTTTTTCATCGCTATAAATTTATTCGTAAATTTCATAACTTTGTAGAAGATGCTGGTAGAACCTCTTAAAAACGTCATCATTATTCCTTAGAGTCCCGGGGAATCGATTTTCCATATTTATGAAATACTTTTTATTCACTTTGGACGGTGCTATTACTTTGTAACCCTCTTGAGAATTTCTATTTTTCATAGCCATAGAAGTTCTACGAAGTTGACTTTCAAAACGTTTCCCAAAAGATTGAAACGCATTCAATATCAAAAATTGATTTCTAGTTTTTCCAGTGAAATAATTCGAGAAGTTCTTACGATTATTGATACGATATTCTGACGCAACTTACAGTTTGTGTAATTTTTAATCAATTTTTAATTTAATCAATGTTAAAAAATTTTGTCTTCATTTTTAAAAATTAAACTTTTAGACTTTGGGAAGATATTTTTGAAACATTCTATTCATGTAAAAAGAATTTCAATTTTTTGAACCTGTTCCACGAGAATCCCCCCTAAAGTCAGCGAGTGTGACGTTACGTGACGCCATCGCTGGTCAGTGTACACGTACTACGATAACAGCGAGTATTTAAACGGTTAGACAAAGGAAGTTGACGCTCCTATGAAGAAAACAACCGCTGAATTCAGATAAAGTATAATCAGACTCACCTTGAGTTGATGTTGCGGTCGCCTGAGCGCGCCTTGGTCCCGTCGTCCATCTAGTCGATCGGCATCCGCTTCCAATCCCTCCATCGAGGACTCGGCTTCGCTCAACCAAGCCAAGAAGTTGTCCAGAGACCGGTCGAAGTTGTGGAGGGAGTTCATCGCAGAGTGCAGCAGTTTTCCTCGATTGATAATACTAGAAACGATTCGATACACACGGTGTTGCATACTTTGGATGCGACTGAAGTCGAGTGAAATTCAAGATTGCCTTCTGGCCGACTAAGTACTACGTTCAAAAAACCGAACTAAAAGCAGCCCACGATAAACAAATGACGTGTTCGTATAAGGGGTTATGCTGATTTCGAGATTTTCAAAATTCGAATTCTGAGCGTTGACACTGAGTCATTAAGTAGAATACTATTTTTAAGTACTAACTTTAAAACTGAATCAAATAACAACGGTTCGTATAGGTTTTCCGCTCTTCTTTTAAATATCAGGTATAAAACTGAACAATATTCGTCGAATTAAAAGTTTCTATAGGTGGTGTTGATTAATTGCGAAATCATCGTAGATTTCAATATTCATGTTATACAAAGTTACGTTAAACTGTATTTCGATTCAATTTGAAGTCTGCACGACCAGCATGGGGCAAAATTTTATTCATTATGAATTAATGGGTTTATTTAAATAAAATTCATTTATACGGTACCAAAAATAAATCATTTATTATTTGCAAATCAAATTTTCATTTATACGCAATGAAAGACCAAATAATAAATATTTTCTCGTTTTGTCGTTTCTGTTTTATTTGATGTAATAAGAAAAAAAATTATGTAATCTCTTTTTTTTAGTTTTCAATTCACAGATCACAGTTTCAGATCAGTTTCAGATCACAGTTTAAATAATAAATATAATAAATATAATTTTGCCCAACACTGTCGACAAAGAATCTAGCTCGACATTGCAAGGAAAATGCTAAATATCGTTGTTATAGGACGTACCTGGTGTTCAGGTTGTTGTATCTCTGATTGATGGTCTCTGTCATCTTTTTCACGCGGGTCGTGTCGTCTTGCTGGTAAACGGCGATCAACTTCTGCGTAAGCTGATTGAACAGTTCGATCTGCCGCTTGTACTGGTGCAACTCCGCGTGGAATGACTAGAAGAACAAATAGAACGACATAAATAAAATGAAGGTGGAAGAGAAAAGGTGTTCGTCGCGGTGGAAACTTATCTATGTCCGACTCGGTATCAAGTCAGAAGTCGCGAATAGTATCTCAACGAAGTTAAAATTGCCTCTCTGGGACAGCCTCATGGTTTATGCTTCGACATTCCGCGCGAGGAAACTTTTGATTGACCGCAGGGTGACTGTGAATCGATAAAAATTATGGCCACTCTAACTTACGTCGAACAACGAATCACATCTTTCGGAATGAACGAATACCTTGGAAATTAGCTCGTCGCTAATGAAACATTGTTTGCTATGCGTAATAATAATGACGTAAATCTAGATGGCAAAATGTGGCGACCCACCGTGTACAATAGGTGAGTTTCAGAGATTTCTAGGTCAACATTTTTTTTAAAATAGAAACATATTTTTCTACGCGTCATTCCAATAGTCAATACAGCTCGTAATTCTCTATAAAAAAAAATAAAAATATGTCGAAAAATGATTAATTTAAGAGATACTTGAACTTCAATTTTGTTGTCTTCTCTAGACCTTATTTAGCATATTTTCGCGTTTAACAATCATATTATAATATAAATACGAGCGTATAGTCAACATATACGAACTATTTAAATATGCAAAATTCTGATAGTAAGCACGTGGATATCGTTAAAATCAGCAAATAAAAATCCACGGTCCGTTTATTAGTACTATTACAAACAAAAGTACTAATCGAACATATCCCTCCGACAGACTCTCACAAGACAATTATTTACAAAAAGAACCTCTCGACTTCCAGTGGTATCGTTTAATACCAACACAGATTTAATGAGAGCTCGTTGATCGTATCGGAGATGGATCATCGAGACTATTTAAAGCAACAAACTGGCCTCGTTTCATGAATATTGTAATTCCGGTCGGTATCGGAGTAAAAAATAACCCGGCGGTTGATGGCTCTATCGCTGTGCAACCAGGAAAAGACAACATTCGCGAATAACTGTGAGAATCGTGGCGAACGCGACCCGGCCCGACCCGACCAGGCACGGTGGAGCCTGGATCCCGAAGATACAGCGGTCTAGTGGAAATAAATTATTCCATGAATATCTCATTCGGCTCTTTTGAATGTAAACAGAGCTCCGCCCGCGTGATGTACTACACCGAGTCGCGATTTCTCGTTGATTGGGACTTTGGCCGTTTCTCCGCCTTCTCCCCGCGACCGCCTTTGCCCTCAGCTGGCAATTTTTTTTCCCCCGAACGTTATATTCCGGAACACAAAGCGGTAGCGAAACGTTGCTAAAAAGAGGTTAGTTGCTGGCGGATGAATACCGATCCGTTTCTCTTTAATCGTAGCCGCAGCTGTAACGAACTGCCGCGGCTATCTACGGTCATTATATTCACCGGCGCGGAGCCGCGCGCCCGTATTCCTATTTATTCTTGCCGACAGAATGGCGGAACAGCTTTGAATTATACGGAGAACTTCGTCCCGGCGTTTCTCTAATTGCCTAGTTAAAATTAGATTACAAGACCCAATTGCAGTCGAGTATCGACAGGAGATTAACCCACCCTGATTAGGAAACAGCGAGATAAGGCGATTCCCTAGGTAAATGATTCAGTACTTCTTAAATTTTTATCGTTCCGTAGTCTGGTGCACAGCGGTTCACGTGACCTTTTACAAAATTCACAAGCGATGCTTCTTGCAAAACAGAATAGCATTGGTACCATCAGACATCGATTTCACGGGAAATTGTTTTTAATAACCGTCCAGGTCAACAGGATCAAAGTACGCAAAAAAAATCATAAAAATTGAGATTTTACTTGATTTTTACACGATATTTTCCGTTTTGTAACGCTAAACCTGCCTCCACCGGACAAAATGAACGGTTCCAGATTGTTTATCTTAGAATTATTGCATTATGGCATTTTTCTGAAGGAACATGTACCAGTTACTTTTAACGCTCGGTATGTTTAGAGTTAAAGTATAAAAAATTCAGAAAAATCGATATTCCAAGGATTCTCTCATTCAATTTTAATTAAAAATTCATCTTTAGAATTCTATTGTTTGAACAAACGTCGTGTATATTATTTCATCAATAAAGCTACAAAATTAAAAAATAAATTATTAATGAAAATAATTATACATGCAATATCGTAGTGATATGACGCTTTCCTTAAAATTTTGATGGCATTTGTATTTCGAATTCATATATTCAACGTAGAATATGTAGATATTATCCAATTGGATACCAATTTGATTAAATTGGGAACGTGCTGAATTTTGTGAACTCTATTATAGAACCCGGAAAAGTATAAAAAATCTTTTCTGTATCAAATACTAAAAAAACTGCAAATTTTGTGTTATTAATTGCCACTATAAATTAACAATAAGATTCTTTGAAATTAAAAGTGAGAAAAATTAAAATATTGATATTTAAACCCGCAAAAACATAAGTGAAAAATGTTTTTATTGCATACACGAGGTGATCCAGAAGAGGTGCAATTAACTTTTTCTCTATGGAACATATTAGTTCCGGCTTTGTTAACGAATTAGCGATCATAGATTAGTTGCTTTTACTGAACGCTTGAATAACAAACACCCACCTCGTCTCATTAGCAAATCTTTATGCCGCAGTCTGTATTAGTAACACGGGAATACTGTAAACTATAATATTTAGGTGCTTAGTACCGAATAAGACGAGTACTGAGGTGAAGGGGCCAAGAAACTTGGGGAATCCGGTTACTCGTGAAGTCCGAGAGTTGAGGTCTCTACGGAACAAGGCCTTCCACTACTTGGCCACTTAGAAGTAAAGAGTATTGACAGTATACAATTGGCGAAGTTGTGGGATTCGAGTAATAACTAGACAGCGGATCTTTATGTAAAATAAAATTTTTTAATTTCAATTACAACAAATTGGAGTGAAATAGAAATTTAATTTCTTTCTTAATATGTTTAATAGATCAAAAATAATATAGCAGTATTATTAAATTTTTCCAATATTTTTACTGTTTCAAATTATACCCACTAATTTTTGCCATAAATGCATAAACATCCGCTTGTCTAGTAATATCAACTAAGAAAAAAGGCTCGAAACCATCGTAACACAAAATTCTAGATAGCTTATCCACGAAATACGTTTAGCCGAAATATCTACCGAATAAAGCCTCCGGTCAATCTCCAAATATACTAAAGATTGTATAATTACATTCTGGTATTTATACATATATTGGAAACGAGAGATTATGCGTATTACTGAAAATGGATATCGGATTAATTTAGATTATGTATGAATATCCAGTTCATTGAGAGATGCGTATAGTTAAAATGAATGAGCCTAGCGTACGTTGAATATGGATGACGCGTGTGATGGAGTGCGCTGGAAATATAGAATGATTGATTATAATATGAATAGGCCAATAATACAGAGCGTAGTCCGGGGAAAGTAGAGATTGACGGAGTGGTGTGGCAGCAGTGAAGGTTGTGTCTAGAAGGTAAAGGTCAAAAGAACAAGAAAAGGAACGTGTGTTGCAGAAATTAAGAGAGCAATTTGTGGAAACTACACGGTAGATTATACCGTGAGGAGTTAAAAGTAAATAGTAGACTGCAAAAGTTGCACAAAGCAAAGAGTACAGAAAAAACTGTAGAAGTCGACGAAACTCTGAACTTTACGGCACACAGAAAATGTACTCTAGGGAGAAGATAATGAGAGTTGATTGCAGATAAGGAATACAAGAAACTCCCACGGGACCGTGACGTTTCTTAGATCCTGTGGTTCTACTATTTCTCTGTGACCTCGCCGAACGTAGGAAATCACGTAAAGGATTGCGAGACCAAAACAGCCCAAACTTCTCGCTGGGTACGCCCCGCAGGGATATTTCTTAAATCCTACGAGGTTTCCGTTTTCTTAGATCGAGGCATTACTCTACTACATGAAACAGGGCGGAGTTTGTAAAATATGTGTGAATATACAAAAAATACACAGTGAGAACTCTCACATCCAAGGTAACAGACGTTTAAAAAAAAAAGTGAGAAGTTAGAAAAAATATAGCGAAAGAAACAGTTATCGAGAAACTATCACAAAGGTAGGCATCACGATTCACTGATAAGGAACGAAAGAGGAATGGACGGACGCGCCAGAAATAAAGACTAGATAAAAATGGCGACCTCTGGCTCGGTTAATGCGCGCAGGTTAATGCAGGAGTTCGAGAAAGAATGGGGGAAAAATTCCAGCGTACCTTTTGTTCTCGGAGCTGCGCCTCGAGAACGTCGGCGGTGTGCCCCACAGCCTGCATTTTCTCCAGTCGAGTTTCCATTCTCGCAAGCCAGACTTCCACCTCGTTCCTCTTGGCCTCGTATCGCTGACTGTCCCCGAGCATTGCGTCCAACTGCGTTTTCCTTTGCATCACTTTCGAGTTCGTCTCGTCCCAATGTTCTCTCAGCTTCGTAACTGCAACAATAATCGAGGAACGCATGAATCGTGTTTCGGATCGTTTGCTTCTTCTGAACACTTATCCTACAGATAGACACACGGAAAATCATCAAACTTTTCGATTTTCCTCGAGTTAAATTGAAAATTTCGTTAAAAGAACCTCATTCTTCGGAATAAAAGGGATTTTTTTGGCAGAAGTGTGCCCCAATGTATTTGGAGTTTTCATTGGAAGGGGAAAAAGTATAAAAGCATTAATTGTTAAAATACAGGGTGTTTATACTTTTCTATCTTCAATAACAACCGAGTTACTGGATATAGCTTGTAGTGTTCGCCTAATGAAGATCCCAGTTTTGGAAACTTGTATTTCTAGTAAAACACGATTAAAAATCTTGAATTTTATCGCAAATAAATTTTTACTCAAAAACGCTAAAAATATTAATTGTTGACTAGGATACTGAAAATTAAATTACACAGTCGTTTTACTCCTCCTTGCGACTGTATAGCTTTTAACTGTATTTTCAGCAAATATTTAGAGTTTTTGTAAACAACACAAACATAAATCGAAAAATTCCACGCAACCAAAAAAGAAAAAGAAACAATTGTGAGTTTTTCCATAGAGTATTTTTCAATATTTTCCAAACATATGGAGTAGACAGGATTTCGGTCAAAACCGGTCCGGTAGATCCGCAGCGTTGAAATAACAGCGCGCGAGAATCTATTTAAGTTCCGAGTAACCGTTCAGGGATGAAAGTTTCATCCGGGTTCGGCGACGCTTGAAATAAAGGCTGCATGAATAAGTAACCGATGGAACTGTCGAAGAATTATTCCAATTAACCGATCGTTTGACTTGTTGGAGCCCCGGGGGTTCTATTATTCAAGGCGCCGCGGTGAAACAGAAATATTAAATAAACCCTGGGGGAATTATATAATCGGGGCGGTTTGTCCGATCAAACGAGCGAACGGTCCGATTCATCGGATAATCGTTCGAGTGGAAACTCGGTTGGTAAATATTCAAACACGCGAGCAGAACGAATGCACGCGCGGCGCGGCTCTCGTTAATCGTACGCAGAGCAAGCAGGGCGTGCAGGGCAAGTAGGGCGAGCAGGGCTGGAAGGGCGGGCAGGGCTCGCCCGGCACGTGTCCGTTGTTTCAAGAAGTACTTCCTCGGCCAGAGTCACGGGCTAAAATCCACGGTTGAAATTCGCGCCAGGCGCGAGGAACCGCCTGGAAGCTGTCCAAGCTGAAGTAGCTTAACAGGGAGGGAGGAGAGAGCGCAGCTGGTAAAGCAGGCGTAAAGTACTGGCAACGTTTCAACGACGGTAACAACAGAATTTGCACGCGTGGACAGCACACTTGAGTGTACCTTTCAGGATGCACTGCATGGACGCGAAGTTCCGCGCCGTCCCGTCGAACAGGATCGAAACTACAACGGAAACAACGTGATTCAGAACATTGCCTTTGTTTTTTTTTGTTCTTTTTTACCTGAATGATCAACGTTCGTTACCGTGGATGAGATATCTCGCTACCACTGTGCCGTGTGTTGGTGCAACGCTGTGAAAGAAATACCGTGGTGCTCGCTTGCACAGCAACAAATTCTTCCGTTACGGGGCAACGTTTCTCTTCCAGCAATTTACTCGAACGCGGCTCGACAAAGTAAGAGAATAGCGAAAACCAGGTAGACGCAGTTCGTCGAATATCGATGCTCGGGGTTAAGAAATGAACGCGCATTAAACAAAATTTTTCATTCTCTAATGCTTGTCTTTATCTTCTCAAACGTGATATCAATAGATTGTTGAGATTCTTCCGATTAATACGAGTACAAACATGACGTCAATCGGTCTACTTTTATAGTTATACTTAATTATGTGATTTACATTAGCTTATAAAATCAGTCCGATTTACGTTGTGTTTGGACTTGTTTTAATCGGAAGAATTTAATCGTAAGACAAACTACTGAATTTGATACGCGTTATGAATTAGACAGCGGATTTTATGCATTTATGACAACAATTAGTAGGTATAACTTAAAGCAGGTAAAAACATTAGAAGAATTTCAAAATACTGTTATTTTCAACCAGTTGAACATATTCAGAAAGAAAATAAATTTCTAATTCACTCCAGTTTGTTGCAATTTAGGTGGAAAATTTTTACTTTGCATAAACATCCGCTGTCTAGTTATTATAGACGACCATAACTCAAACGACACAATGATGGCGGGATATCTTGTGCTCGGTAATGAAATGGTAAATTTTTTACCCTTGTGTCAGTGACCACAATCGTGTCGACGTTGCACCATCTTCAACTTCTATATTATGTTACTGTTTCCCTTATACTTAGAAACTGTTGAATTCATAGCGGCACTAGTTGACTTCTTCAATGTAATTTACACAAGAACAACAAAGATTATTAAATATTGTTTATAAAATACGCGAGACAATTGCGATACCTGAAACGTAAATATCCTTGAGATAATAGACAATGAAGAGCTTAGGAAATGAAGAAGAGAAAGTAACGACTGAAATAATATTGTTCTTGCTAAACCATTTGGTTTAAAGCGATAATAAATAAATAAATTACAGAGAGTAGAGAATAAAGAGCAGATAGTTGAGATGAAAACGCAAATTTGGCGCGCGCGTGTCGTTAGAGCAAGATCGATACCGTAACATGAACAGCATGATTGAAAGCACAACGCTCTACTTATCGAACTTACGGCACACGGTGGGTTAATTTGCGGATCAAGTAGACAACCCAAAGCTTGTGAGATGCGACACTGATAACACTAGGGTCCTGGGGCCTATTACCGACGACCTGAGACTTAATATCGACGTCTAGATAAGCAGGGAACCTGGGGGACAATGCCGGCGAAGTCGAATCCCACGGGGACAATTACACACACATCAATGCCAATCTCGAGGCTCACGAAACCCGATACTGGCGGTCCGCTGTCTTGTTAGTTTTCTACTCCAAAAGATTCTACACTGGTTAACAAAATCCTCGTAACGCGTAGATTCTCGTTGCCTTTACAGCGGCCGAGGCCTCTCGAGCTTCGGTGTCCTATTCGGCAAAAGTCAAAGAATAGTATTCCTTCACGATAATTGTCTTTGGCCAGACCCGTGGTATAGACAATTATCGATGATTTATTGTAGTTATCATTTGAACTTTGTTTAGATTTTCGAACAGAGTGCTAATATAACTATAACGATAATAGAATTAGAGAATAAAGTAGAGAATTAGTACTACGTTGTTAGATACATCGTTGAAACTTTCACAACTGTGTACCAATTATCTTCTTAACTGTGTATGCCCAATAATTCAATTTTATCAGAAAGGTTCTCGAGAGTAGCATCGGAAACGCTTCGACCACGTTCAATTACCTAAATCATGCAAACGATTCGCTTTCGCTGGTGTGATAACTAGCTCCGTTACAAATTTAGAGATCTGTCGGCAGCGGACGACAGCGATATGATTAGACATTTATTGGGTATGACGCAATCGGAATCAAACCTAGATTACACGGCAATTTTCGGTAATGACGGTAATGATTCGTTTGCCTATGCCGCGGTAGCCGAGAAATAACCGCGCGAACTCCCGGGGCAATCCAAAGTTTAACGTGTCTCCACTAGCAGCATTATACTAATATCTACAAACTATATTCCTGGAATAGGACGAGGGAATTGTGTGCATTCGGGAATTGGGATGTGTAGGCGAAGACAATCAATTTTAGAGAAGTTTCGGTAACGCGTTTCTGTAGGACGACCCGGACGAAGTGTAAAACATGGCGACACGTGGTAATGAAAAGCGTGAATTTTATGTTGACCAATTAAATCCGTAAAGAATCGTGCGACAACTTTTACATAGCAAATTGTTAATTTATTAGGATATTGATTACAGATGGTCGTAGAATATATACTGATTCTCCAGGGAATTTTTTGTGACTATTGGTTTCGCAATCGATATTTCCATTAACAATATTCGTCAGTGAAACAGGAAACAAAATAAAAACTATTTACACGCAAATACGAACGTCAATTGCACGTTCAATTACAATAACGGGGTAATTGTTATTAAATTGAGAAATTCCAGTGTCAGGGGAACAACATTTAGTTGGAACTGAATTGTTACGTATACAAATTGGTAGCACCAAATTAAATGAGATACCACCTTTTGTCCTTTTATTTAACAATTCTAATTGCTTAGAAAACATGGATAGTGAGTATTATTTGAAAATGTTCGAATCATATTTTAAATATAAATAGCTATATTAATAAAAGTCATTTAAGCAATGCTTAACTAACAATATTGCTTAAACAACTCTTTGTTATAGAGATATATATTAGACTGTAGTTTAAAAGTTTTCATTTTTATAATAATTTAAAAAATATTTATTGAACACACCTCAATAACTTTTAAATTATGTGTCCAATAAAAAATTGTTTAATGCAATATTTTTTCACATAAAATTTAATATTCTATACTCTTAAAAGAACAAAATTGGTCTTCAAAATTTTGATTCAAAATTTCTTCAACGCCGGAAAGTACGAGGGAAAACTGGTCTTTTCGAAGTAATAACAGCGCGAGAGCCGTTGGTAAATCGTGGCGGATTTATCGTCGGCAACGGAGATGCAACGGCCTCGGCTAATTTCCTCGAAGACACGGAGGCAAAAATTACGGTCAGAGTGCGTTCACACGTAACCGGAAGCATATGGTACGCCCACGGACTGATATAATCCGACAAGCCACGCATGGCAGACTAATGTCGCGCAGTTAAGAGGGCCGCGGGGTACACGGGCGCCGCGTACGTGCATTCGTATCCCGGGACCGGAAGTGAAGTGGCTTGATCTATCACCCCGTTTCGAAAGGGAGCGGACCGCGCGAGCCGAGGGAAAGACAAGGACAACGTTGTCTTCCACCGAGTTCACCTCAATGACTTATTACGAGAGCTATTCGCTCCCATCGACCCCTGAACATCGTCCCGCACCCTCCCGAACCCCAGCTGCAGGCGTGACAAGTGTTCGACGACGCATTAAAGATGGCACGTACACCCTCCTCTAATTCCTCACGAGAACCTGGACACGCGACACAGCTTTAATTTTCCACTTGCTGGATTATCAGGCGAACGCTGCCCGAAAACAAAGCTAGCTTAATTATTGTTCGTATTTCATAAATGCTACCAATTTCGTTAATTCCCCTAGCGTTTGCGGTCACGTTTCGTTGATAAGTCTACGTGGAATACTTCACCGTTCCGCTTTTGATATTTTTCTTCGCCAAGCAGAATTTCAGCGCGCACAATAATTTTCGTGCACTATCGTAAGTCGTGATCGAATAAATTCAAATGTAAAATTATTCTCTTTAAGTTACGGCTTATTTTACGAGTATAATGATCGAAACTTCTTTGTGGTTCTTAATTACAAAACGAAAATTGATATTTATTGTGCGACTACGTTTCTCTAAATATTGACTACAGTAAAATAGAATTTGATTTCTATTTAAAGGGAATTATTAATATACGGATTGAATAGATTGTGTTAGATGCCTCCATCAAGAGTCTAACGCGATTTTATAGTGCAAGGTGTTCGTTAACAAATTATTAACAAGTGAGGAGAATGGCTGCTTCCAATCGTACAACAGTGCAAAAATTGAATCGTTCACGCACTCCTATATTACGTGAATCTAGGTGAGAATTATGGCAAAAACTAGCCTACAAGAGGAAACCAGAAACTAACGTCTACTACACTTGGTACGATAGCACTTGACTTTTGGAATCAAGATCCATTTCGATACATAAATTTTTATCATAAATAATTTTTATCAACTAATCAGACGTACATTCAATATAATTTATATTGAGTTAGAAAGAAAGTTCTTAGCATGTATAAATTAAAATTCTAAATTAAAATAAATAAAAGTAATGAATACAAATTTATTAAAAATAAAATTCTATAAAATTTACTATATATATAATTTATATAAAATTAACTATTTCTATGGAATTTTTATTTAATAAATTCCCCTATTCATAGATTTATTCGATATATTTTCCATGTTGTTCTATTATTATTTGATGTAATTTATCACGTTTAAACCTACGAATCTTAATTTTATCTTTGAGTTCTAATTTAAACACGCTACAAGCACTTTCTCAAAATAGTTTTAAGGAGCATAGGTAATGCATGAATTTAAAATTCGTGACGAAGTGGTTGGCCAACCAAGAAGCAGCGACGAAGACGAATGTAAAGTTTTAAACGAAGCTAGTCAGATATTTCAGCAACGGGATTGAAATAAGTGATTCATAAATGGCCCGCAAATTTCTATTCCGAATAGCTATTCGTGGACGCAGATCCGGTCAAACCGGGCGTAGTATTTCCGTTTGAGTTTCGCCGGAATTGCTTCTGCAAACGCCCGATTATCGAAGTTCACACGTACGTTGGCTCGTGAAATGTTCGGCTGGCCTGTTGGGAATATCACGATCGTCAGCTATGGCCACGCACCGACTCCAGAGAATATGAGGTGGGCAACGATTTGATTTGCAGCGCGGTGCGCTCGTTGTACACGGCTTAATTGACCGGGATAATGGCCAGCTATAATTCTCCCTACGTTTTTCTTGACGCGTGCGTTATTCTTTTGATTGCAACGATCGTATTTCTCCTCGAGCTCAAACAACCGTGAAGCATAACTTCCAGAGAGTAGAGCTTAAAGCGGAATTTGCATTTTCGAAGAATAAGTTGTCAAAAATTTTGTATCGAATTGTCGTAGATTTCAGTGACGGAACGAGAAAAATTTGGGAAAGCGAATCACATGGTACTGCAAAAACGGTAAAACACGGAAATCTAGTATACTGATGTCACCTAATATATTATTATTATTATATATTCTAATTCACATTCAATGCAAATATCTTACGTCTTCAACACAACATTTTACGCTATTCTCAATTGATTTTGCCTTAAAATATTTCCGAATTAAAATACTGAACAATTAATTGTACAATTTCTTAGTGTCACGCATAAAAATTCTGCTATATAAAAAATTGATGCTAATCGAACTAAATCAGAAACTTTCGAATTTGAATCTTTTAAGCACTGATCAACATTACTAAACGATCAACATCTAAAACAAAGCGAGATATTTACTTTATGTAAAAATGGAATATAATATTCGTTTTCTGAAATGACGATCTTGAATAAATTTTTCCTGGGTCTGAAATGGAGCTGTAAACATAAAGGGCGAGAATTACGATGGACCCCATGTGCGCGGGTCGCATCACGCACGAAGGCTTAGGGTGCTATCTCTCGCGTGCCTTTTATTGCGCGGACGCCTAATTTACCTCTATTAAATTCAGATGAATCGCCTGATATATTCAAATTGGCGGGCTCGCGCCCCGGCGAAGTGAGCAGAGAGGTATTTGGATTGAAATCGATGAAATACAGAAGGCAGGAGCGGACAAACGCGAACGGGAGAGATCGGGGGCGTGGTGGGATAGACCGGAGAAGGGAAGGAACGAAGAAACCGAAGCTAGATAGGGAATATCGACGCGGTTACATCAGTGAAATGAAAATTGAAGGCGAGGAAAATCCCGTCCGAGCGCGTTGGTACACTCTAGGACAAAAAGATAGCTCACCGATGCACGAAATTAATGTGATACCATATTTATTAAACAAATCATTCCAATTGTCTATTTCAATGAAATGAAACTTCATTAACGATTTTTATCTTAAAAAATAGAATTATTAATGAAATATGGAGGCACAAAATGACAACATACTTCACGAAAAACTTGAAATATAAAACAATCAATAAAAATCAATATTTTGTAGGACCTCCTTTACATCTAATAACTTTAATTGTTCTATTTGGTAAAGATTAGTACAATTTTCTTGATACTCTTTTCGCTAATATATTCCCACTCGCCCAAAATGCACTGTTTTATAGTTTGAAATTGTCTGCCATTTTGGTATACGGTTCTGGCAAGATGCAGAGTCGCCATTAACGCGTCACGTGACCAGTTGGTAATTTTGTTGACCAATCGAAAACACGAAGATTGTTCAAAGAAAAGAAATTTCTTTACCGCCTTAGCCGTGTGGACTGAAGCATTATTTTGTTGTAAAATGCACTTATTTCCACCAATTCTTACAGCATACGTGTGTTCAGTTCGTTTACCATTTGACTGTGCCGTTCAGTATTAATTCGACCTTAAGATTTATGTTACCAAATTAGACAAAATTAGTATACTCTCCGATCTCGAACTTACGAATTTCTCATTTGCTAGCGGTGAATCGTTTATGAAGCAGCCTGTGCACTCAGCCGGGATGTAATTACGAGCTGGCGATATCGAAACTAACAGCCAGAAAACTCGGTCTTGAAACGAGACTGTCTGCTCGTGCTTGACCGCAAGCTTATTCCCCAGCTGTCACTGCGAGCCGGGAGACAGCCAATGTGGTCACAATTAAACGGAATAGTTTAATTGCCCCCGGGTAATACACTCCAGACTTTATTAGTCGGATTTTCAAGTGGTCAGAGTGGATTGCTTTTCGAATAGCTGCACAGATAACGTTATTAAGACGATGGGGCTAGCTTATGAAGTGGTTGAGGATCCTAAATATGATACCCTTTGAGACAAAATGGTAGAACGTAAGTGCCATCGCTAACTCTTGTGCCAAAAATTTCGAACTTGTATAGTAGAACGAAAAATTAATACTATTTTTATATTTGACGATTATTGCTGCTCCAAGATGTGGATTTTTGCGAACATCTCTAAAACGAAGGCATGTACCGGGGAAAGTTGTTCAGAATCATGACCTTGACAACGTACTTCTAGGTCATTGGAATCTGTGAGTGAAAAATTTACATATTTGGACAATAACAAGCGTGTCCAAAACCAATAATAACATGAAAAATGTATGTGTATTGTTAAGGCAAGGACTTCAGGGATGACTTTATGGTTCGGTCGACCAAGTGCAATGTCCAAGAAGGCTACAATAATCAGTCCTTAACGTGTACCAATTTCAACCACAAGGTTAAGGTGTGTGTATGCTAATAAAAATTGAAAATGTCGAGTATCGGCCGGGCTCGCTCGGAATTCCTTGATTATTCATAACGCGGTAAGAATCGCGGAATCGAATAACGCGGGTCAGGAACCAAGCAGCGGCCGAACATTCCTATCGCGACATCGGCGAAGAAAAATTCCGTATGTAAAAAGAGGGCTCCGTAGCAACGGGCCAAATCCAGGCAACGCTCGTTTCGAATAACGTTCAAACTCGGACGAAACTTCGTTAAGCGTGTACCCTCGACTACCCCTGGGCACACCCTGGCGACCGTCGCGCGCCGTCCCTAAAAGATTTCCACGGACCCACGGCAAGTGGATTATGTTCGAGCGTGGCCGGACAAAGTTAGCTGAAAGTTGCACGCTTTGTTGTCCCTCGGACCAGTTTAAGGCCGTCGGTATCCGGACGTCCGGACAAATAAAGAAACTCATCCGGCGAATCAAGGGGAAACACAGATGAAATGGGAGGCGGCCATGGTTGTGTCGGTGCGCGAGCATCGTTTCTCTTCCCCTCGGCTGGCTGGTACGTGCTTGTCCAGGTAGGCTATCGCGGAAAAACCCACCTGCCCAGCAGAGAAAGAGAGAGACGGTAAACAACGGCAACGATCCGTTCGAGGTCTTCGGAGGTTCCGGTTCTTCGACCCTCCGGGGATTAAGGAATTGAAGAAGTTCACTTGTTAAAATTCTAACGCTCGCCTGCTCCGGAAAACTTCGGCAGTTTCGCCTCGCGGGAAAAACTTCAATTAAACTCGCGGGATCGTTGGCAGCGCAAGGAAAGATGAATGTACGGGAATACCTCGAATCGTTTAAGCAGATTATTGATTTGACTGCCCCCGCGCGGTTTCCTTTCTCGAAACGCTACGTCGGAGAGACAAAATTGTCTAGGAATTTTTCCACGAGTGCACAGAGTCATTCATTAGAAAGTTTTATTTTAAGTTATGAAAAAACTTTTTTACAATTTACAATTTTACTAACCACGTGTCGAAGAGTGGACACGACCTCTGATCTTCATAAATGAAGAAATTTAAAGTGACACCAACGAGGAGTCGTTGTAAGACATCCAAAAATGTTTGTAAGTTTTTAGACTTGAAAATCTTCGAATTTGCAGCATTTTTTATGAAAAATGCGGCTTCCCACTGGAATTTCCCACCTGCTACATCACGTAAAGAAATCTTGGTGTCCAGCCTGGTTGTACTATTCGTTTTTACGAAATGATCACAATATCGACAATTTTTTCGAGAATCGGAAATGTATATCTACCGTGAATGTTGGTATCGAAAAGCAGCAGAAGGAAAGCCTATTAGCCAGTAAAAATATATATTTAGCGACGCGTGCGGATTTAAATGTTAACTATGTACACGGCAGAGTACTACGACAAACATTCCCAATTGCGTACACGTATTATTATTCGAACCCACTAGTGGAATTTGGCGGTAGTTGAACCGGAACAATTGGAAAGATCGGGTACATGCAATTTCCTTGTATGGCGGACACAACAGTAACAGTTGAAATTCGTTGATGTCGTATCAGTTTTCGCATCAAACAGCGAATCGAACGGCAACTCGGTCCTAAAGAGGGGGAAAACTATCCAGTAACATACCATGACGAGGATGTAGAGAAGAGCGGGGAGGGGGGACGGGCCGCAGAGGCTCACAGTATGAAACTTTACACGGTAGAAATGGAATTTCCGATAAACTTCGGACTCGACAACTCCGAGAGGACGGCTGGCTCGCGAGATTCTTCTCTTCCATTACTGCCTGGCTGGCTGGACGAGTTTCTTTCCGCCTGGTCCGGCCCGATTGAAGCTCGAGACCGGCGCAAAAACCGGGAGAACGAAAATCGCGACCGCCGAACGAGAAACAACGACCAAATACGTAAGGGAAGCTAGTAGACTGCCGCAGAGAGGCTCGGCTACGTGAGACGTGTGCAAATAGCGGCATTTTTCGAGCAGAGATCGTTTGCCAGTCTCTTTATAACCGTTCCAAAATCGCGTTTCACCCTTCCTACGACTTCTTTCCTACCGTGAACGCTATTTAGAACGGGGATAATAAAGAGACCGACAGTTTGCCAGTAAACAGCTTTGGCAGATCGGGAAAATGCGTGAGAGCGTGTCGTCCTAGCTCGGAGTAAGACTCGTGTCCCCACACTACCTTCCCCTTCTACCACGCTATTCCATCCGGTCAAGCGACGCGTTTCATCTCTTTCGTGAGAGGGTAACTTTCCCCTCAATTGGTAGCCTCTTAGCTCACTTTCTATTTCCTAGTTTAATAATTAGACAGCGGATTTTTATGCAAAATGAAATTTTTTTTTTGAATTAGACATTTAGCTGAAAACTAATAAGTAAGTTTAATCATTTTTCTGGAATAAATAATTTCTTTTACGCAAACCACTATTTATTGATGAACGTGTACGCTCGGAGAACGTAAAACTTCAGTAACGTAATGCCTGTTAGAGGAACGAACGATTTCACCAACATTATAAATCGACAACATCAATGAAATGTGAAACGTTTCAAAATGTAATTACATCCATTATTTCGTACTTTGAAGCATCTCAAAGTGTGAAACGATTTAAACAGTTTGATCATTGATCCAGTGATATGCATATAATAAACCTGTAGACTGTAATAAAGGGTGTCCCAAAATTAACGCAAGATTTGAATTTGCCGCCATTGTTGCAGTAAATTGTTGGCAACTAAAAACTGTGTTTTCTACTTAATTCAAATCTTGCCTTAATTTTGGGACACCCTTTAGTATTTCCCGATCCAAAACGCTTTATAAAATTTTCATTCTAAAATCGGACATTTCGTATGCGGCATCCCAATAGCATCGGTGATCGTTTCTGCGACCGTCGGCGTGTTTTACCGGAGCAACAGACGCGACGCAGCCGCCGCAACAGATTTCGCTAATGAGACTCATATTCTATTCGCTTGATAAAAACGCGTCCGTTCCTTTGCCTTTGACGAGCTAACCCGTTCCGCCGCGCCGCGCCGACGAGCTTCCACACGCGGTACCACCATTTTTCTCGCCGTGTTCCCTCATACATTACGCTCAAGTCACCAGTTTCGAAACTTTCGAACAACTTTCATTAAGCATCTCTGTGTTTTATAGTTTGCTTCGACGGGAAACCAACTTGTGAATTATTCCTCGCGCAATCCAGCCCGACGGTTTATCGAGTACACGGGTTAAAGTCTGTTCGCCCCTAAGACGCCGCGTTAATACCCGTGTTATGAAAGCCGCTGGTCGACGTTTCCGATTTCTTATTTTTCGAAGCCTGCTCAACTACACTGATTTATGGAGGGAATAAATCTTCGATTTAATTTGGAGCTACTTATTAGTAGACTGAGGGTTTCTTATGCATTTATGACAGGTGTAATTCAAAATAGCAAAAATATTAGACGAATTTAAAGCTACTGTTATATTATTTTAACAACATTGTTTTCTCAATAATTTAATATTGACCTACTAATATAAATATATTTTTTTCTACTGCCACCGGCATGATGTAAACATGTACCTTTTTTAAAGAAATTTTTAACACAATGAATTTATAGAATCAGTTTAATTAAGCAAGTAAGTTTCAAGTCAAGTGGCAATTCAGAATTATTAAATTTATAATAAAGCATTCAACATTTTACAGACGCAAAATTTCTCCCTTGAGAATGATCCACATTAGGATTGAAACGTCGGGAAATTTTCAATTGCAAAATTGCTTAAAGGATCGAACCTGTAGCGCTGACATTACGGATAATTTATTTACATTTTTTTACTTTTGAAAACACTGTCTTGCAAAAGCCACGTTCGGCTCGATTTTTTTTCCCAGCCCCGATTCGATTCAGTCGGTGCTCTGAAATCGATCGCAATTTGCAAACAATTTGCAGGAATTGCCGGGTAATTTCGCCGAGCGACGTGGCTGCCCGGCGAAGTCCATCAATCATAGAACGCGTGAAAGGGTGAGGCGGGGGGAGAAAAGGAAACGCCGGCCAATTTTCGTGAAACGGTCGCCCGTTTAAAAGAGTCATACCATGAAATAACGTCGGCCTACGAATACTCGAATTAAAACGCTTAATACCCGTTGAAAGCTACTGCACGTGTTATCGTTTGGACCTGGACACTTGCTTATCTCTGACAGCAGTAATTTGAATGACATATGAGTATTCATAAGTGGAACCATTTACGGATTAAAATGCCTCGGGAAGCGGGTGAAATATTTTCGAACGAGCTTTTCTAGAATTTATTCTCTCATTAAATTTCACGCAAGAGCATCGCGGGATGAAATAATAGGATACTATGAGTGTTCGCGTGTTTAAAAAATGCGCTTAAATCATATTACACTGCACCATGTGTAAGAAACATATCAGCTAAAGCTTAACCTTATTTTTACTATAAATATGGTAAGAGAACAAATGCGATTACTAACTTCTCTGTCGGTTTCCTATCTAATTGTTTAAAAAAATTTTCTGGTAAAATTTCGCATAAAAGTACTTGCAAGGAGAGGTCACATCTGTGGGATCGCCGACTTTAATGAAACTCTCTGTGGCGATTTTAGAGACAAAATAAGCAGACACGTGCCCGAGCTTTTTTGCCAGTGCTCATTTTTTACGAAGATATTTAACGTATAACTTTATGCAGGGTCTGGCAGGAGGGTGGTATAACCAGCAGGGAATGATTCTACATGTAAAAATAAGTTGAAAAAAAGGAATAACATTTTTTCGTTTAACGTCTCGTTTTTGATAAAATCGATATTAAAGATGCGTCGAGTTCACGTGATTTAATTAGTATAAGCAGGAAGTAGAATTGGTTAGTCATGATCAGCCGTGTCAGCATTTTCAAAATCGGTTTTCTCCTTGTTAGACACAGATCATAGACTGTTCTCGAATTATTGCAATGAAAAGAATTGTCGAGACACTAATCACGCTGATTTGTTTTCAGTTTTACTAACTGTTTCTGATTAACATCCCTTCGTGCCAACTTTAAAGCTACGCACTGCAGCACATATTGTTACTAAAAGACTGTTTCATATTAATTTATCTTTTGTAGGATTAAGAATATTTGTCAATGATCCTATTCCAGAACTTTCACGGATACGTGAAGATTATTTCATTTACACAAACTGCATAGTAATGAAATAATACGACGTTGTCATTAAAATTAATTGCTGCACAAATATTTTCTCCGGTCGCTGCGCAAGCGACACAATACGTTTGGTTAATGTGTGCAGTAGCAGCGATCGTCTTTGTTTGTTGAACGTCGTCGCAGCGTTCGCCGAAGAATTAGGTTCATCCGTCGTCTACGCGTAAACTTTTAATTTCTTGCCGTCCATTGTTCGCAGATCGTTTAAGCGACGATTGTTTCCGAGCTCAGGCCTTGTCTCATTTTATTCGCGTCACGGGTTCCCGACGCATTCAGCGATCCTCGCGGCCCGTCGCGTCCTCGTTCTCGTTTTCGCAACGCGCAGTGATAATAAGGTTTCACGTAACGAGTTTCGTCCTGCGAGCGTTTGCTTAATGAAATTCCACCGCGAAAGTTCGAAGAGTTTGAAACCGCTGGGACACGTGTTACTCGCGAGTCCGATCAAACTTTCTGCTCGTACACTGTTTACGCCCGATGGCCCGTCGATTCTTCCTTCCCGAGCGTTCCCTCCGATTATCCCCGATCCTCATCTTCCGGTCTCGTGTCACGCTAATAATTCATATTTCAGACTTCAATTTTTGAAAGGCGAATACCATTCAATTCCTCCAACTAGCACAAGTTGGAGGCACAGCGATTTACGAAATGAAAGAAACGATTATGGAGACATTGTGTACAAGTAGAGCAAGTCAACGATAGCTCAGACATGTTTGATTTTTGCTATAATTCGATCATGCGAGGTCTCCCATTGAGAAGTGTTATTTTATATTGTTAAAAAGACGCTGTCCTTTTTGCAATTAACAATTTTTTACAAATTACAACTTTTTATAAATTCCAATTTTTTGCAAATTACAATTTTTTATAAATTCTGGTTTTTTACAAATTACAATTTTTTATAAATTCCAATTTACAAGTTTACTAACCACGTGTCAAAGAGTGACAACTCTAATCTTTACAAATAAAATATAGTGCAAAATTTAAATTGACACCTCTTAATGAAAGACGCTTTATTATGAATGAAATTTTAGACCTTGTAATAAAAAAATAAAAAAGAGTCAACAGCACGTGGTGTTCCCAGGCGGTCACCCATCCAAGTACTGACCACGCTCAACGCAGTTTAACTTCGATGATCGGACGAGAATCGGTTCTTTGCTACGTGATATGACCGTTGACTAGTTTAGATCTAGTAGCTTTCATAATTTTCACGCTCTTTAGTCGAAAGTAGGTTCAATCTTTGAAAGTAGGTTCAAGACTTGTACTCAATAAATAATACTGAAGTAAAAAAATTATTTCAACAAAAAAAAATCATAAAGATCACTAATATTTATTGTAAATGCATCAGAATGTCGCCTTAACACGGTATCGAAACAACACTGAGCGAGCTGACCATGTTATAGGAAGCTTTTGACTGTATAAACATTTTTCAAACAGGATTCGATCGCAATGGGATTCACTTAGGCATTAGTTTGTGAGCTACTAGGAGTTTCGAGCGATTTAAGATGAATGTAAGCGGCGACCAACTGAGAAACGCTGCATCTTCGAGACTAAATTCTGCCAGCGACCGGAAATTCGTCGAAACACAGTGTGTGCCGACGGATTTCGCGAGAACCGAGGACGATTCACGGCACGCTGGTAAAGAGAAGCTATCCTGAGAACTTTCAGTTGGTTCTAATGCGATTAGGTTGCGAGATGGGCGGAAGATAAATCAACCCTTGCCGCTCCCACCTTTATACCGATATTCAGACGGGAGCGTCAGTCTGGAATAAATAATTCCTGGAAGTGCCTCGCTTGAAACTGGCAAGATAAAAATCATTTAAAATTCCCAAGAGATCTTCGATTGGAAATTTCATAATGATCGAAAGCAGATTTTCCTGTAATTTCTATCACATAAAAGTAAAGTCCGCGCACCACTTTTATTCGACAGCTTTCAAAATCAAAATTTCGTTTTAATAACAGAATGAAGAATAAACTACAATTAATATACATATAAAATTAAGATATTTATTCAGTTACCTCAAAAACACCTGAGTAAATCTATTAATCTTAATTTTATTTTTGAATTTTAATTTAAAAACGCTACGAACTTCCGTTCCAACAGTAAACTATACTGAATTATATCTTGTTAGAGGTCCATTTAATAAAAATTGATGTATAGAAATGTTTATGTTGAAAATTTGTTTGAAGATTTCGGATTTTAATTCGACTATGTTTCGGAGTCTGATATAAGTTTTCAAGAAACTGAAAGTTTACGACCCATCCGCTAAGTAGAATTAATCTCAAACACTTAATTGGATGTCTTCGAGATTCCCTCGAAGAACTTTCGTCCTCCTGACGAATGTTATTTGCTAGCTGTTCGTGCAGTGTCTCGCAAACTGGGACCGATCGAACGGCACAAATTAAAGTCTCGTAACTAATTAGCGTTGTGCCACCGTGATATACGAAGTCTGTGAAAAGTTAGGCTTCGAATAATGTAATGCCAATGATTAATTGATTCGAAATTCGCTAGGCCTTCCTAGGAAAGATAATGTAATATATAATACATATATATAATAAATTTAATATAATATATATAATAAATTTATTGATGTCGAAAATAAACACTTCCAATGGAAAAACAAAATTATTGTAATAGTGCATTCGCAATTTTGCCGAGGAGAATTCCAATTCTCGGATATTCCAATGCAATTAATGGTATGGAAGGGGCTACTCTACGGGGCACGCTGTCTCTTATCCATTTTGAGAACGCCTGGCTCGATCGCGGCGGACACCTACTGCCAATACACGTTTCCATCTGATTTTCAGGTCGCAGGTTACGTGACCGATGCTCGGAGACGTGCATGGCGCTCGTTTCTCGCTCGACTTTTTCGTTTCTTTTACGGTCAGCCGGGACAGCACGAAACGCCCGACACAGGACATGAAGTGTGTCTGGCCACAGAAATTGGGTGACTTCCTAGCTATAGTGACAGCAGCAAATACATCGCGAGCTGTATCGAAAACCCCCGTTGCATACAATGCCGCACAGCAGCGCAATCGTCTCGAAAAGCTTCGCTGAAAGTCCAAGTTTTTATTTCGTCCAAAATAAATGAAACTTTTTTCTCATCTTACGGAATATGCAAAAATAATCTACAGTTTTTGCAGACAACTACGTACACGAAAGTACACCATTTTCGTGATGAAGACAAATATCGAGACACTGATATTGAAAAAATCAATCCTTGATCCTTGTAGCAAAAGCTGCATTCTCCTCACAAACGATATTTAAGTTCGATCTTCATCTTCGGAGTTGGAGGTCGTTTGAAGGTCATGTTATTCTATATATTTGAATGTATTTAGCTCATTTCAATAATCGAATAAAAATTCCCTATAAAATTTCTTTCCGATAAAAACAACCTCTGCGGTAAACTGACCATTCACGTAACACATAAAAAAATTTTTTACCTTGTCAATATTACTCAAAATATTCTGGAGATTGCACTGAAGCGAGACACCCTGTATATACCGATTCAAAATTTCAAACACACTTTCCAACTATATAATGAATTCAGCCTGTAAATTTTATTTTCTCCCCAGTGCTATTCTTGAATAAAAATGCAAATTTTTAATTCAAGATATACTTTATACAATGGCGTTTCACGTCGAGTTGTTCGCCGGACTTTTTCGACCAGAATGGTATAATAATATAAAGCGTATAAATTCTCTGCATATTTCCAGTATACTTGAAAAATTGAAAATGTGGAAGAAAAGCTAAATGCACGTAAATCATTACGAAAAGATATGAACAGAAATTGCCAATTATGTTCTTTTTTCAGGGGAAAAGGAAGTAAGTGATAAAGAGTTCTGAAGGGAAACGGGGCGAGGTAAAACATGTGCTTCGGGCTCGCATGCTCGCAGATAATTTTCGCGTGTCGGGCAGCGGTTCTGCCGCGGCCACTTCGATACCCATTGCAACGCACGGATCGCACAGTTTGTCTTCTTTATTGTCCGCATCAACAGCTGGCCGTGCGATTTTTCCCGGGGAATTTCGCGGTAACGAGCTTGCCGAGTTCTCTCTCTTTATTGGTCCGATTGGGCAAACAGTGATCATTACAAAGAGCAACATATTCCACTGATAAAACGTGTTAATTTACTGCGTGTATATATGAAGTTTCATAACCTCCGCGATCTTTATATTACTAGTTTTCCATGTATTTTCATTCGACTTAAAACGACAAACCGTGAAGTTCAAAGTTTCATTTATGATGGTATATTGCTTGTAACGATATTACCAAAAGGACAGCTTCAACAACGCTTGGCAAAGTTTTTGTGCTACGGTATTACACCGTATTAATGTAGCGAAGTTTCTAACTCGATCAATAAGTTCCTGTTTGCCTTTTAACGTCATAAATAAACCATGCTGTATGCTCATATTTCTATACACAAATTTCCAGCAACAAAGGCCGACGGAAATTTGATTTACTTCATTATTATAGGTTCTAGTAATTTAAAAATGTAATTTATTCCAATAAATTTCGACAAATATTGTGATTTTTAACATTTTCATACGATAGAAGAGAGATTCTGAATAAGTGTAATGTACACATGTAGGGACTTCAGGAATAAACGAAAATAGAACATAAAATATTTTGTAGCAGTAATAAAGTAAACGCAGATACAAAAATCTTGTTAGCAACTCGATACGAATAGCAGATTGACGCAGGTCGATCGGAATATCGAGTTTGCTGCCGCTAGTGCGGAGTAAATTGTATAAATTACAAGAAACACACGGTAATAGGATATAAAGTGAGTCCAATAATAGGGATTCGAGTTTCCCCCTTATTTTTCCACGATTTCCATGATCGCCCCATCGAAACGAAAGACGCGGGGGATATAGACATGTCAGTGGAATGAGACGAAAACGGCTGGGAAGTCTAAGCATAACTGGATCAACACTTTAATTGGCTCTCCGCGCCTCTAGCAGACCGTGCATTCTTCCGAAGTTGCGTTTCCAACGGGAACGGACACTTTGTATGCAAATCGATACTTCGCTAAGGACGCTCCTCCGTTCGCTCTTGTGTACTCAGCCTCTTGTTCGACATCTTAATGCCGAAACCGGGACAAATATTTCAGTGTTGTGCTCGCGGTAATGAGGTGTCGCAACAATTTACTTTTAACCCGTTTTTCTCTCATTAGCGCCAGCTTAACTCTTGGAAGCCAAGTTATAATTGAAGTCAAGCTACAAACTTACTCTCTTCGAGCAGTTCGTACCTCCAATTGTACCAAACTCACTTCTATTAATCTTACAAGAGACCGTGTTCGACAAGCCGATTTTTATGAAACTTAGCGAGACACGGTTCTTCGAAAAATATTTCTCGCGTTTTCCTTTTCATCGGCAACCATCTATATTGAAGGGGTGAAAACAGTCCGCAAACTTGGGGGTAGAAACCACATTTTTTCTGTATTATTAAATGGAAAGTTGCACAACAATATTAAAAATTCGATTTTTCTTTACAGACTCTCCAATTTATTGTTAATTCATTTTAATATAAACTCGGATGTGTGATTTTTTATTAAAAATAGGGGACACGCGTTGGGGTTTCTTTTTTGCCATTTAAAAATAATTCTAACTATTATTCGAATAAACAGATTATTACACAGAACTGTGTTACAGTATAATAATATGCAAAATGGTTCTCCTCTAAAGTTTTCACAGATATTTATGCATAAATATTCAATTTTTTATCGATCGTAAAATGTTAAGATCTGTATTAATGTTTTCGGCGCTCGGGTTCGATCAATTGTTAATTTATTTATGCATAGTTTCCAACATGTTTGAGAAATAATAAATTTTAATTATTTAATCTTCGTATCTTGTCGAGAAAAATGATTACTACAGCGATGACATTTCACTTCTGCGCGTATTGTTGATAAAAATGAGAATTTAACATAGAGTCTCGCAATCCAGTAATTGAGATTGAAGACGCAGTGCAGCCCAGCTTTAGCCACGATTTTAGTTTACAGTTCCCTTTGACCCCGGCCACTCGCGTCTGCAAGCGGTAACAAACGGCATTTATCATTATTGTAATATTCCAGCTGAGAAAAAGAAAAAGCAATGCAAGCCATTTATTACCGGCGACTTTATTAGAATTCCAACCGGCCTTTCAATAATCCGCGAAACAAGCGGCAGGCCGAGGAAATGACATTTTCTTGGTTTTCTTAGTTTTCTTGGAGCACAGTTGCGCGTTCCGAGGGGACAAGTGGCTCCGATATCGCAGATGACTTCTGTCTACAGGAAACTCTCATTCGGCTGATCGTAATTTATCCGAACTTTTCGTCCCCTTTTCGTTCCCTTAGACAGACGTCCTGTACGTGACGTGAAAACGTCATGCGTCTGCGTGCACAAAGCCAGTCACGTGTATCCGCCTAAAGGAAAGCTCGGTGAACAACCTCTCTCTTTCGTCCCTCGTCGGCGAAGGTCCGTGCGATTTTTTACGACCCACTCCGTACATCCGGCTCCTTTGTAATGAAATCCCAAGTTTGAGGTGAGTCCCTTTCATCGCGTTTACATTTCGGCGCGATGTTCGACGGACCTTCTCTGTCTTCCTCGTAGCGGCTTCGCGGTGAGAAAACCACCACTATTCCTTCCGTCAGATTAATTGCCACTCGAGATCTCCACGGATACGCTCGCTACACGAGCGAAGTTAACGCTTTCATAAAACTGTCCTCGGAACTTACCGCAAAGAAACGATCACGCTTTTCGGCACGGACGACTACAAAAATTCAATTGAACTTCGGAGATGTACAAGGTGGACACAAATTAACGCGACTTTAGTTTACTGAAGTATAGCGTTTACAATTGTGATCAGTAGCGATTTTTTGGAAAAATTATTTTAGCAGCACGTAGTAAATTAATCTCTGTTTGGTCTAATTTTTTAAAAGATATTCGTTTTAAGAGGTGTACGAATACTTTTTACGCTCACTGTGTATGTTTGGGAGTAGTTGACGGTCAATTTGGACACCAGGTTATTAAAATATGAGAGAAAATAATAAAATAAGAGAGGTCTTGATTAAAGACCCTTGTTCTTAGCATCTCTAATTATTATATGAATATATACGGGGTGTAGAACTTGAAAAATTAATTTTTGTTTGACATTTAAATGAAATAATCTCTACTCATTTTATTCGAATAATATTTTATTTCAATTACATTGTTCAAATAAAAGAATAAATAATTTCACATGAAGAAGAGTTGTTATTCAAGTAACCAAATTGATTATTAAATTTAAATATCCATGATTAGCTGCATTCGCTTTCAAAATTATTCCGTAGCATTCGAAATAAATCGTATAAATTACAGGAAATTTTTTGAAAGATTTCTACAATTTCGTGGGATTTCATTCTCCTTATCCAAAATTTGCAAAGAATTCGAAATGTATTTGATTGAGAAATCGTTTATAGAGTGTTTCAAATAATCTGAAAATCAAAAATAACTAATTCGTATGGTTTTGGATTCACATTTGAAAATCAATTGTTGACAAACTCTACTACTAATCACCATACGTATAAAGATTATGGTTCGCGTAAAAGTTTTTAAATGTTTATTCAATAAAAACATACATACGTGTGCGACTGCCGCAACGATCGGCAAACAACAGGACTGAAAATAGTACATACAAACGCAAATAGAGGTAATACTTTCACGATAGATGACGGCCGGTTCCAGGGTTGTAAAAGTTTGTGTTTTAGTTTGCATAAGCTGGAAGCGCTTGGCGCGCCTCTGCATCTTTCCGTATCGCAACGAGCACAAGTTTTCCTTGTACGAAATCTGAAGTCGGGATCGGTGGTCTGCTACCGTGAAACATGTTGCATAGTTCGGGTCAAGTCCGTTATTCTACAAGCTTTTTGCCGTGCGTTCTACGATATTTCTTAGGGTTGTTTCTCTGCTGGAAACAGGGAGTATTTCAAGCTGGTTTATGACCGGCTGCAATTGCACCGTTTATAGCAGTAAGCGACGGCAAATACAAACAACAGTTTCCGAGAATTCTCTGTTTTCCATGCTGTCTGAGGCTGCTAAACAAACGCGTTGTTATACATATATGGCCTCCGGCAGAAATTGATCAATTAAAACTGTTGACGCCATCGCCCAATTATTTACACGCGCATGAGAAGGAAAATATTTAAAAAGAACATTACTCTTTTTATCTCTTTATAAGATTTTTAAATAATAGAGATGCAAAAATATGACATTTCCGATGCCTTTAACAAAATAAATGCTTCAGCATGTAATTTTTCATTTAGACTGACCGCAAACTTTCTACAGTTAACATATTTACATACCTTATTATTACTCACAATGTTATTACATGAAAAATTGTTTTTTTTTTAGCGAGATAGCGATTTATTGGAAACAATTATACTTTTGGTTATTATTGCACGAGAGAAATATTAAAAAATTGTTGTGTTATGTAGAACGCATGCTGTATGCAAAATAAGAAATACTTTTTTCAAATTTTTGTCCAGGTACCAATCCGCATGTTTTCCATAAAAATATTTGCGTAAGCAGTGTAATCATGTAATAGGACTGTCCGTAACAGGACAATAGGGATAATAGAATCATCGTATCGTGAAAACGGTGTGAAGGGAGACGGTGAAGTGACTACTTCGATAAAATTGTCCAATGAAACATCGTGTACGGGGATTTACAGGGGCGACGATTCGATGTGTCGTTGTAACGCGATCAAACAGATTGAAGCGGCCGTAAAACGCAACAAAAATTTCATCTAGATGCAAATAGTGGCCGCAAGGGGAGGTAGAGCAAGGTGTATTCGACGTTCTCCGCGACACTGTTTACTATCTCGTTACCATGCCTGACAGTGATAAACTCACTCCACTGCGAAAGCAAGGCCACGCGAGGGGTCGAGCTTTGCACGCAATCGTAGCTACGAGTTACGACGGCCCCACCGCGCCCCGCATCAACCCGCCCTACGCCCTTCGCCTGCATCCCTCGTGGCCGATTCTACGCACGGACACCCGCCACCCTACGCCACACTCTCTCTCTCTCTGGCCCTCATTCAACCCTTTGAAGTGTAGACGCGGATAGTTTTTGTGGAACGCGACTGAGCAATGGAATGAATAGCACTGGAATAAACGGTGTTCTCAGACGTGGCTGCGGCGCGCGTCGCGGCGGACCCCCTTCACGCCTTTCAACCACGCCATTTTTCTCTTCCCCAACCGTCTATCACCTGAACGATTCTCTTTCCTCGCTCATTTTTTCCCCTCTCTCTCTCTCTCTCTCTCTTTCCGCTTCTTCGAAGGGCCTGATAAACTATTGTTTGCCTGGACATTGAAGCGCGCGACGCCGAGAAACTGTGGCGATCCTTCAAGAATTTATAAATGAACGGATTAAAGGGGCATTCTCGTTCAATGAACGCATCACCGTGCAGAACGGTGGATCGATTAGGCATCTCTTTTCCTAAGATTGTGTACAGTAAATATTCAGTTTTTATCGATCGTAAAATACTGAAATCTGTATTGTTTTCGGCGCTCGGGTTCGATCAATTGTGTACAGTACTGGACCAAAGCTTGTTGTTCAACTTCCGAATTTTGTTGGCCGCACCCCTCTAAATTGTGACACTAGATGGAAAAATGACATGTGCAATGTTTCAGCTCGATCGCACAACGGGAAAACGTTAATAATAAATGTGTTAAACAAAACTTGTATTGTTCGACGAAGTGAACATAATGCTGAAGAGAAAATTTTTTCAAATCCAATTTTAAAAATTAATTAAACAGTGAAAAGCAAATGAAATTATAAATAAATGATACAATGCTTTAGAAATTTGGTTAATTATATTTTGTGTTAACTTTTTTTTACATAACTTTAATTATAATAGTGTGTCAATTAAATAAGTTTTCCTATTTCGGAAGAAATCGACGGACTAATTTTTCTAATAGCTACATAAAGTTATTATTTGAAATTACCAGCTTTGTATTAAACCGAAATTTGTTACGGCCGTTCCGTCGTGTCGCTTAGCGGTTTGAGATTTACGCGAGTTTATCTGATTTTTTGAGACTATAAAACTAACATGACAGAACGCTATAATTAATACCGTCCTCTTTCGTGATATATTTAAATTTGTGTAAAATAATTTCCGGGGTTAGCGTGCGAAAGAATTATTAATTATTGTATGCGCGGCCAGTCAAAATTCACATTCATTAAACGATAAGGCTAGATCTTTCAATGATAGAGTTTTCCTTCGCAACGTTATAACCGGTTTCAACTGGTACAAACTTCAGGCACATTAACCTGCAGCACGAAACAGCCACTGGATAATGGATTCGCAGAGAATAATTACGGAACGATTGATTAACTGTAACGTTTAGACATCGAACATTTAAAAGAGCTTTAATGTTGTACCACTACACTGTTATTAATACTTTATCCAAATGTTAATTTCCCACAGCCCGTTAGCTGCCGAGCGTTTCCCCAATTATGAGACGAAATTAGTGTTGGGTAATTATTTAATGTTCCTCGCGACCAGCGTAATCGCCACAATAATATTTAATTATTTCAAGAGTCTAATCAAATCCCTATCTTATCATAGGTCTTTAATCGTATATTTAATAGCCTATTTACTATTTAATAGCATGTTTGCAATATAATTAACGACGTTTCGGTCTTATTTTAGACCATTTTCAAGAAAAATAATTGCGTTTGCTATATGTGAAAAAGAAATTAGAACATATTTTTAAGAACAGAAAAACCCTCTCATTTAAAAATTTTAAAATTTTTCGCGACAATACACAACACACGTGTCAGTTCCATAGGATAGACACTCTTTTTATATTGCAAACATGCTATTAAATAGTAACATTTGATCGATCCCGAGCACCGAAAACATTAATTGATTTCAACAATTTACGAGCTATTAGAAAAAATTGAATAAATATTTATTAATGTTCAGAATCTTCATCGCGAGAGTGACTGGACATGATAGAGGGTTAACAATTGAAACGAACCATGAAATACTCGAAAGCATTGATGCCTGAACGTCAACAATTGTTAAAAATATCCCAACTGAATTCTAGAGCTCGTCTGGGTCGTGAAACGTCGGTTTACCTCAGGAGAAATAATACTGACAAGAGATCAAACAGCATCCGATTTATATCTCAATATCACGGAAACACGGTCCACGTCAAATAAAGTCCATATCAAAGCGGCCGTTTTAAAACGAACCAGAAAATTCATAGTCGAGGGCGGTATCGAATCGGGCCGGTGCGTTTGTGGTCGGTTCAATTGCGCATATCTTCCGGACGAAAAAGCAGACGGATCGGACATGCCTAGTAATTAACTAAATTGCAATTATCCCCTGGGCTTGGCGATCAGGCATTACGAGGACTAAGTGGTAAATAAATGAATGACACGAAGGAGCGGCACATAACTGCATCGCATGTTGCACGGCTGTTACGAGTTCTTAGCTGTTTAGTCCATGATATGAATATACCGGGTGCCCCGGAAAGACTGTAGAAAAACGGAAGGAGTCTCATGTAATTTGAATAATTTTTCTCCATTGCCAATTCGCGCCGGAACGTTTTGTTTCCGAGTTACAGTTTTCTTTTGATATAAGACGATAACTCGGGACGGGTTTCGACGTATTGAGTTGGTATAAATTTATTACTTAAGTATACATTGAACAGTCTGCATATCATTGTAAAGAATAGTTTAAAAAAACTGTCCAATTTACCATTTAATAATCCGAAGTTGGTAAACATGTTTCGAATTCAAATATGATTCAGAGTATCCTGTTCTCTTCAGCAAGTGGCGTGAAATTCGACTTTTTATTAATATAACATCTCAAATTATATAACATTGTTCCTACATTGTTAGCTCATATAATAGTTTAAGCAATAAACACAGTAAAATGAATAAACATGTGTGCTATTGATGAAATATGTAAATGCCACATTATCCCTGAAAATGGAACCATATAATTTTAAGGCCATTAACACTTAATTGACATTATACCGGAACTCTAATCTCGGGAATCCCAACAATCCTATGTCGAGTAATATTTTCGGGATTCTAACCGGACTCGAGCTTAGGTGTCAGTAATTTCACGAACACCCTTATACGACGTACATATTTGTATTTAACTGCTCTTCGAGCTCTTGCTCTAAAATTGAGTGCATGAAATTTACAATTTTAGGACTATTAAAATATGTAAAGACATCAATATATTATTTTTCATCTATTAAAATTCTTAAGAGAAGAAATAGTATTCTATTTCTTGCAGTCGATGCAGACAATTTTCATTCGATCCACAGTCTACTAATTACCATCATTTCAGAGAACGAAAATAACGCTAAATGTTAAGATTGCAAACAGCATTTCTGTTGGAAATTATTAATTACAAATATAAATTTTAAATGCACAGCTTGCGTAGTTACTTTTTAACAAGAATAATTTTGTTCAGCTTCGGTAAAAATAAAGTTCATCAAAATTAGACAGATATCAATAATACATTTTATTTTCTAATTGCAAAGTTACATAAAAATTTTAAGGTTTTACTTTGATTTCTATCCATAAAGACTGCGTATAAGTATAAATAATGGTAATTAATTTGATTGTACGAGATGTGTGTATTGGTGTTGTCATCGTCGATGGTGTAATTTGTTTTTCCCAATTGCACGGAGTCGTAGATCCTGCTACGCTGATTTACGGCAATATCTTGAAATATTGGCTGCGCGAAAGCAACTGCATATACATGTATTGCTGAATCGTGAAGTGATACATGACTTCAACTTTCAGAAATATATATCATATTGTTGTCGCTTCAATGTACGTTTTGGTGTGCTTTTTTATCGAATTTTGACCGAGCTTCTGTAATGATAATATAAGATGTAATAATTTTCGAATTCTCTTTTCGATGTGTAGGACATTGTGAATGTGTTGCTACGAGTGTTAACTATTGAAATGGAGGCTCGTTACTCGAAATCTGTATTACTATTTCATATTGCGGGTGTTAAAGAGATTTACGGCCGGAAACTTGCCTCGTTTACAGGTTTACCGAACACAGCATCCGAGTGGCAAAGTTTGAATCGTCAAAACAGCCACAAGTAAACCGAGGATTTTTATGCATAATACAAATTTTCTGCATCTCTTACAAGTAGACTCCGGAATTCATGCATTTATGGTAAAAGCGAGTAAGTGCAATTTATGATACTGAAAAGATTAAAAAAGTATTCATATATTCTTTTCACTATATTAAAATTATTCTTCAAAGATACACAAACTTTTATTCTGCATAAAAATCTGGAGTCTAGTTACAAGAAGCCACCTATGAAAGTTTCCTTCGTTTAATAATTTTTCTAGGTCTAAAATAGTATGTTACTGATATTCAATTATTTCAATTTTTGCACTACGTCAAATTGCAGCTACTCAAATTTGTCATGAATGCATAAAATCTGCAGTCCAGTCGCAAGACATCATAATCGAGCACGAAGGCTCGCTTTATATCTTTTCAGGGCCGAATGAACATTTTACCTCATTCCTTCTGTATAACGTCATTTACTGTGAACGAATTACACAAAATGAAATTCATATTTACACAATATTATGAACTGTAAAAATTTCTCGCTACCACAACATTGGCAACTAGCCATAGAAAACGATGGCAGCTGCTTAATCGACTGTTAGATTTTTTGTAATAAGTGGGAAATTAAAGGCAACCCGGAGATCGTGTGAAAACTTTTGCAATGACCCAGTAATATCATTGAAAATCGTTTGTCGATCAGCGGTGGACGGAAACAAGAACGGTAGAGTAAAACCAGCCGAGACCTACCCTGATGAGGACTGTAGTCCGATCGCCGACGAGCCCGTCCGTCCGGCGATCCGGAGGGACCTTCCGGCAAAGGCGAAACGACGTCGGACGAGCCTCGTCTTGATCCGACGCCAGACGAGTGTTCCGAGTCCCTGCGATGTCTGGCCACGTGGGGCGAATCCTGAGGGGTGCCGTGACCGGAACTCATTGGTGTTCTCAGCGGAGAGCCGTGGGAGGAATACGGAGAGCCCGGCGGTTGTATCTTCTCGGTGCCTTCAAGCGAACATCTACTGTGACGGATTGACCGACGCGACGCGACGGTCTCCCGACGACTCGACCACGAGTGTCAGGAGCGCCAGGAGAGACGAAAGACCGATGGTGGATCGCATCGAGATCGAGCACAAGGATCATCGTGTCGTTTTATGCGCGAGCCAGCTCTCGGGGGACTAAAAATTGCGATTGTCTAGCGAGCCGGACTGAACCGAGCTGAATAACTACAGATACCTATTTCGCATTTATATAAATAACACGTGTATCGTGGATCTTGATATTAAATACGTCGGTACTCGTGTATTTTAATCGCAGGAATTTCGTTGCGTTTGCATTACACGGATATTTTAATCCTTTCGGCTACTGTTGGCGACTAAAGGCGCTTTTAAAATTTGCTTCAGAGGTACCGTTGGCCGTCTATAGACACTTGAATCCCATTTATACGAACTAATTTTAGCAATGTCTGGTTAACTCAACTCCAGCTGAGCGAGATCCTCTTGTACGAACGTGAACTCCCATTAAATCAACCAAATCATAGTCACTAGCGGGAGGCGAGTAGACTTCTATTATATGAATCAAATCCGTCTTTCGGCGAGTTCTCATATAGGTTGTATAGTGTACTGTACTATTAAAATATATTGTTATAATATATTCTACTGTACTATTAAAGATAATCTTATATTCACGCATCAACTCTAACAAAATCGACGTTCTATTAATCAGCTTTCAGAGATTAAATGAAACGAGTTTTGCAACATTAGAAACGAAAGGAAGACTAACGTGTCTACACGAAATACCTTGAAAAATATGTTTCCAAAATTTATAAATAACGGTCCGAGAGTTGATTCAACAACTCTCACTTTATTATGTCATAATTAGCGGATTTTTATGCAAAATAAAAATTGTCTGCATCGATCGCAAGAAATAGAAACCAAGTTGAATGTTATTTCTTCCCTTAATGATTTTAATAGAGGAGAAATCATAGATTGACAACTTCAATTTTCAAAAATTTCCAACAATTTCGAATTTCATGTACTTAATTTTGCTATAAATGCATAAAGATCCGCAGTCTAGTCATAATATTCACATTAGTACGAACCAGAGTCACCAGATCACTGGAATTGACTCGAATTGGGGGTACTAGAGTTTCCCCCTCTCTGCCAGTACCAGATCAGTCACGTGACCGTGCCGTGGCGGAAGAGTGGGGGAATAGCGTCGAAGGGGCAAGTCTCAATCTGGCGACTCTAAACTGCATTGTATGTACGTTGATTGTCATTTAATTCTATAATTTCTGCTTATTTTTTGGCTAGATCTCCCGTCATTAATTCCTGCTGCATTTAGCTTTCAAATTTAATTTTCTTAAGAATTTGCCACAAATGAGAAAAAATAGTTTTGTACTTGCGACTTAATTTCTCGCATAGAATTTAGATAGAACTTCCCCAGTTGTTCCGTGGTTTTTGATATGGCTCATATTCATTAACATTATTTCATAATCATAGAACATTTTGCGAAGGTAACTCGGACGTAAGGTTTGTCTAATAATCATCCGCCATTGAGTTTAATAGACCCTAGGCACACCATATATAATATAACCGGACTCTAAAGAGTGCTTTCATATCGCGAACAACAAAAAAAAAAACTGCAATTTCATTTTCCCGCGAAGCGTATTCCGAGCTTACTTTTAGGATAATTGAAAACGACCGAAACTCGTGTAACGCTGACTAGGCTTTGAGGTGATTCCTTCCAGCTGAGATTGCCCATCCACTCTATATTTTTTTCCTTTTGATAAACACGCGGATAAAATAGAGAGCTTTTTAAAAATCCTATGGTCCGGATTTAGTTTATTTTTATGCACATCGTGGATATGCCCGTGGAAGCCTATATTAATCCGAAAGTTTCGCGAAAAATTCTATCAAATTGCTTTCAAATTTACTAGCGCCAGTCAATAACGGATTATATTAGAGATTTCACTAACACCGTTTTCATCGACAAAATCTCACTTTCTCGTAATCGTGTAATCTACCATGATTGAAATATGGATAACAAATGATCATTTCAAATACATTACGATTTTTATCTGATGAATAAAAATGCATTATGTTCAAATAATTTTTCATTTCAAATAATGTATCTTAAATCTTCCACAAATAAAAAAATAATTTCAGTATTAAGAGTACAAGAATTCGTAGTGTATCATAGAAGCCAGAAGTTTACTTTTTCAACGAAATTCTCTGTAGAAATGCCGACATTGTGGATTGGTGAAAATGCAATCACATACGATTTCTCATACTTGTAGCAACAACGAGACAGCTCCGTTCGTGCTGTACAAGCACCTCACGAACCGTTTATTGACACTGGCAATATTGCTGCAGTCATGAGAACTAAATTAATACCGAAAAACGTGGAGCAATTTCCTTTCTACGAAGTTGAAATAAAATAATGCCATTTCGCACGGAATATACAGTGCGCTTCTTTCCTTGCGCGTTTGGATATCTGTGTACACATATTTGATTACATTACGGCATATGAAAATGCTTTCAAACTTGAATATGAAACGGGTTTCGCATGAACCTAAAATTACAGATATCCAAACATATTTATGTGTTCACAAACTTTCGAGACTCAAATATTCATACACGCCTAATAATTTTGTATGGGATAACAAGAGATTTCTACATGTTTGTACATGTACCGAATACACAAAGTGAAATGTACTATAATTGATACGTTATTCAAAAATACGTTCACTGTCTTAGTAGATTTTATTTGGAGCGGAATAAACAAAAGTTAAATGAGCAAGTCTTTTGCATATTTTTGCATTTAAATTTACATAAAAAGTAGAAGCGAGACAAAATTAGCTCCGCGATTACTAGAATTAAACGCAAAATAAAAATACTTAAAATACGTAAAAATACGTAAAAATAGTAAAGTATTTGAAGTAATTATTTCAAATAACTATGTGCTATCCTATTTTAAATAAAATATCCCCAACCCTGTTATGGTTACTGTATTAGTTACGGTTTGTGAACTGATTCCAAGTAGCTTATAATAAAGCTTCTTCCTGAACATATTTATTGTTAAAAAAGAAATTTATTTCTCATTACAATTCCAGTTACGTGCAGTAACAAACGCTTCTAGTAAATATTATTCGGTTTGACAGGAGTTATTCAAATAAAAAATAAAGCCCTGTGTCATCTAAAAAAAAAAAACAAAAAAAAACAAGAAAGCCCCCATTGTCCCCTTACCTGTTGATCCAGAAAAATCTATTGCACGTCAAAGTATAACGCCTGTCCCATTTAATTTCGCACAAAAGATGAAGCTGATATTGCAGCTGTTGGCATTGGAAAAATAATGTTTATTTCTGACAGCATTTCATTAATTATTAAACATGGAAAAGGTTACAAGATAGCCGAATTTTATAAAAAGTGGAGTTACGTATGATCCCGAAGATAACACGGTAACGTTACAATAGGATTATATACAGGGTGTCCCAAAAATGTTGTACGTCCTTGAAGGAATTCCTGAGATTATTGGAAGTAATTTTTTCCTTTACGAAAATCTTCGTGAAATCTGCAGCCGTGCCCTGATTGGTCCACGGTTTTCGTTAATAACTGGTTAACAAAAGCGCGGAGAACATTTTCGCAAAGGGAAATGTTGCTTCGAATTACCTCGGGAATCGCCTCTTTCAACGCAGTGCAACATTCTCGCTACACACCTTGTATAAATCTCCAAATTGCTCTCCCCACGAGCCCAACGAAATAACTGTAACTGCGGCAGAGCGACGAAAAGTGTATGCTGGAATTTCCGTTTGCAAAAGCGTCAAGTTCCCGCAGTAACAATTTGCCGATCCGGTGAAACGATTTGGCAAAACACGGATTTCGAGAGCGGCTATCGGTTGGGCTATCTTTTAATCACAGACGCGTCGAACGCGCGTCATACCTCGGCGATCGACGCGGTCCGATTACTCGGCACGGCGATCACTGCGGAATCAATGACGAATTTCCCTCGCATCTCGCACGACAACTGCTTCGATCCATCCCGCGATCGTTTAATAATCGAACAGTATCGTCGCGGAGGCGCGTGTACACTGCGTTTTCCAATATATCGTTCGCCCCGGAAAAAAAGTGGAGCAAATCGAATTATTTCGCACGTACTCGATTCTATCGGCGAACGCGAACGGTATGGTAAACATCGCGGTCGGAACGAGCACGCAGGACGAATCCTCGTGCAAAAATCAGCCGAACGTGTCAAACGAATCCTCCTCCGAAGCTTGGGAAATAAAAAAAAATTCCTCGCAAACTAAAACGTCGGTGAAATTCGATTTTAGTCTAATCCCCGCCGTTGCGAATTTCAATTCGTCCCGTGTTTTCCGGATGATTTAGTTAGTACTGATAAACATTCCTCGGACACTGGATCGCAATATTTTAATTGTTGGATTTGTTGTTTTGTGTCGCGCGCATTATTGTTTCGACGTGCGAAATCAATTAGTTGCGCGCAGAAAAATTTCACTCAGCGGAAACGGAAATAATACAAATTGATGATTCGGTATTCACGGGAGGACTGTACGATAATTTGTATATGCACTCGTAGATAAATAGTTTATTGGAATTTTTATAAAATGTCTACACTTCGTTTAAACTCTTGCCGTGTTATTTTCTTCGCAGTTGCAATAATTAGAAGTTTTTCGTACGTCTACAATTTACTTTGATGCTTGAGGATTAATTACAGACGGATAAAACTTCATTTCGCTTTGAAAGAGACGAATCACATTCATACTCGATAGTCTTCTTGAAATTTTCATCACGAGTCTGACTCGCGAATAAATTGAAATTCAAAGTTAACATTAAAATATTCATATTTTTATTCAATGACTGAATTCTCTCGAAAATAGCAAAAAGTAAGACAGAAGTGAACGAATTGAATTTTAATTTAAAAAAGTTACGAACCTTCCAATCCAATGTTATGGTCGAGGTTGCATTTCTAAAGTTAAATAATATCGGAAATAAATTAGACTGTCGAGAAAAAAACAGTATTAACTGCAATCGTAAAAAATATAAACTTTTGTGCAGTGATTCAACGCTGTTATCCTAAAAATGACGTGCGCAACGTATTAGTTCCGAAGCGTACTCTCTATCGATTCCATTTTTCAAGAACAAAAGTAGCTATATCAAGTGGGAAATTATTTCCATGAAAATAGAAATATACCCGAATTTTCCATACAACAGGCACGCCAATATGAAACTGAATATACATCGAAAGAAACGAAACGGCAAGCTGCAAAAGCTATGAATACGATACGTAAATTTTCGAGTTTTTACACTTCATAGCGTACGTAAATGTGTCCGGTACAATGAAACTAAAAGCTTCGAGAAGATTTTTCGATTTTAGCTTTTATATTGCATACATTACTGCATGTGAACAATTGAACAGAAATGCACCTTTTTTTAACAGTTTCAATAAACGGAATACAAAATAAAACTGCCATTCATTTATTTATTATTCAATGAACAAGGTCTAATTGTCGAAGACAATATAGCACTAAATGATTTTTTTCGCATGCCGCGTTAAGTACTATTTTTTTGACCGAGAGATTTTTACTCCCCCGTTCCTTTCCGCTGTCACAAAAATGATAAAGCGTTACTTTCATTAAAATAGAGATAAAACGAAATGATATTAAACTAATATCATAATATTGAACAATTTTAGAAGTTTTTATAGAATTTTTAGACATCGCTCTTCGCGTAATTTCAAACAACAGGATTATTACAGGTTTATTAACATAGACTCAACCGTAGAAGTCTACATGCACCGTTTAAACGTCAAATATTCAAATGAAAGCAGACATTTAGCATATTTTATGAATGCTGATTAACTTGTCAGCTGAATTATTACAAATGCGAATACAACACGAAAATGAATGTATCAGCCAGAAGCATATTCATAAAATTTGTTGTATTTTACGATTATTATCGTAATTGCAATAAGAAATTTTATTCATTTACACCGTGTCTTCGCAGGAGATCCGAAAAAGAATATTCCTTTCAGAATACAATTTTAACAAATAAATCTACAGACTGTCCGAAATGATGATTTGCTATGTTCAGAATTTGTTGATTTAAATATTGAATTTCTGGTAGTCGTACGTAAGCATTCCTAATAGACCGTAATTTCGGCCACGGGTCTAAATCACACACGCAAGACACCACCCCGAAATTTCAACTTCGCAAGAGGACTCGCGTCCGTACCCTCGCAGCTCCCTTCGGGAGGATCGAGTGCGGCACCATGTAATCTCCACTCTAGACAATTACATTTCATCCTCCGTCCAAATACGTAGCCGATGAGGCCAACTTCAAACACGGTGTACAGCCTGAGAGTAGAATCTCCTAAGCGTAACTCAAATAACGCAACTCGGTTCGAGAACGGCCAGCTAGTAGAAAGCGAACCACCTCGGGTACACTCAGGGACAAACAGACAGCGCATCTTCTATTTTTTTCTCATTATTTTAAGTATAAATCTTTAAAACATTCATTTTAACCCTTAGCGGACGGAGTTATCCGGCGAACGTGGGTCGTTGTGGACGAGAAGTATTGCTGCGCGCAGTTGAGAAAATTTGAACGTTGAACGTTTGCGTTATAATAACTAAAACTTATTCTATTTGCGTTATAACTTTTATTCAAATTCAAAAAAATTTGTTTTCAAAAAATGTTTTGTCGGTTATCTGCCGACATTCGTCCGCAAAGGGTTAAAACGTAATTGAAAACAAAACCTTGAACGAAAACACACGCCACTCTTTTTTTCTTGCGGCTCGTACTACCAGTTACACGACAGCCTGTGTAAGCACGAAGAAATGGAATTTTTAGTGTTTAATAAACCGAAATTACGTTAATTTTCCCAGGTGTGCTATTTTATCGGAGCGTAGATCTTCCGATCGCGATCCACCAACGGTCTCCGTTCCCCGGAAATCACGATAGTACAGGGCGAGGGTATCCTTGTGACGCGACGGTGCGCACGCTAATATACCTTGGTGAAGGACTGGCGAATGATGAGAAATTCCGGAGAGGACGGTCTGATGCGTAGGCGGAGAATGAACGAGACCGGCGGGTCCGAGAGGGTTGACGAAACCGTGGATCGGATTCCCGTGCATGGGATTGCCGTGGATCGAGCGCGATGGTACCATTCCAGGCAAAGGTATCCCCCTAGTTTGTACCTCGTGAGAGGCGGAGACGGGCATGACGTTCGCGGCCGGATGACCAGGAACGGGACTACCGCCATGTATGGAGCCTCTCCTGTGCTGCGACATAATTGGAATTCGATGACGGGCGACGAGGAGACGAGATACGTACGATCTGGGCGAGGGATGTTGCGCGCGCGGGGAGGGTTGCGGGGAGGGGGCGGCCCTTAATGTCTCCTGGAGATCGACGACATCTGTACGATCGAATTCGTCGCCGGGAGCAGGATCGTTCGAGGGTCTCTTCTTGTCCGCGGCTCGATTCGTTCGTTGGATTCGTCGACTCTTCGCGTTAAACGATCATTCGCGGAGGTTGCTTCTCGGAATCAAGTTTGTCGAAGCTCGTCGGAATTATCTCCGGTTAGGTCGTCCTCGTCGGATGAAGAACGAAATCACTGTAATCACAGGTGATCCGTGGCACGAGGATTCGAAGAACGCGTATGAAGACTGTGAATTGATGATGCCTAGACAGAAATGGTCTCCACTTAGGTCGTCGTTAGGCGAAAACAAAAACGAAATCACTTCAAGCTTCACTCTGACGATCCCACGAAGATATTCGAAAAGCTGGTTTCTTTGTCAGAGAAAAAAGAAAACGGAATCACTGTAATCACCAGATGGTACCACTCCGAAGGTATTACAAAAGGTGTATCGATGTAACAGGGGATGGCGAGATGTATCGCGATCAGCGGATGAAGAATGCTGTTCCGTTGTCTTCGATCCGTAGCGGTTAATGACGCGTCCCGTAGCGGAGGTAGCTAGCCGCGAGGAGTGTAGACCGACTTCCGTATACCACGATTATAATGCATCCTTCCGCAGGAATAATTAACGTCGTTCGGCCGGTGGGATGACGGTCCCTCGTGTCACGCGAATTTCACGGACTCTGCCCGCCGAGATTTATCGCGGAACGTTTACACCGGTTGAAGAGTCGGGTCTACGCTATTCATCGTTCAGCCAATGGATCATGTGGCTATGAAAAATTCGATGGGATCAATGTGTTCGATATGTGGATCGATCGTTGTAACGATTCTTCGAAATAACGATTTTCAGCCTTTAATCCTCTCCTAGAAGTGTCTCGATCGGAATTTTCGATCTCGTCACCTCGAAAAATACGGAGAGCTTCTTTAAATACCTCCAACGCAAAGGTTTCTTGCGTAATACAGACACTGTAGAGTCAGGTTGGACCGCAAGCTAACCGACAACGCTCGGTAATAAATTCCTCTCGCTTTCCACGGGATTCGTAGCTCACTTTAAGCATCAATTATTAACGAAAGCAGCGCACGCGTTTTAGAAACGGCTTGCGGCACGTGTTGGCACCTATCTCGGTCTCCTCTAGCCGGCTATCGAGGCCGATTCTGTTCGTAGGGTAGGTGGCTGGTGAAACGGCTCCTCGCCACGTTCGATCGTGTCACCGATGTCACCTTATTATCCGGTCTCGGCCTGTCCCGATCTTATCCGAGCCAGCTAACCCCCGTTATCACTGGCACTGTTATGTTATCCGACGATCTAACGTCCTCGACTGAACTCCGCCAGGAGAACTACGCGACCGGTCACCGGCCGCGACCTTGCTACTCTCGACTTGTTGATTTAAGACACTTGTTGGTGTGACCGTAATCGCGACCACTCTTGATATGTACTTCGACGAGGTTGCTTAGCACTGATAACCAGAATCTGGATACAGCAAGCACTCGGAACGTAGATGCGTGGTAGCTACTTCGTTCGTTTTGCGCGAAAAGTCGTCGAACTGGATCAGGAAGAAGCCAACGTACCCGGAATACTGACACGAAAACGTCTCGGAACAGCAGCGAGACTTTATTATGGGAACGTAAACGTTGGCGGAGTCAACACTGTCGACGTAGCCGAAACACGAAGATTCAAGACAAACAGGGAAGAATATATGGAATATATTCTGAACACTGAATCTTGCGGCGTAAGCAGCGAGAGGTAGGTGAGGTCTTAATTGACAACAGGCAGATTTTTGATATGCACGGGTAGGTATCGCAAAAGACAGGGAAGAAACCGGTGTCTTGTGCAGCGTCGAGTATCTCGACGCGTGAACTAGCACTTGGATCACAGAGATTACAAGAACCGAGCACGTCCGGAAGGTGTTTGATCCTCGACAATTGAGTCACGTGATTAAGAAGGATCGCCGGGAGAGAATTATCCACAGGTGGAAACTGTTCGTCCGGCGTAGTGCACTTTTCCGCGAGAGAGAGAGAGAGTCCCACGTGTCTAGCGGCTCGAGGCGCACACAGGACAAAAAATAAAAAGAACCGAACGGCACCAGCAGCGTATTATTCCGGCGTTCCACACACGGATCGACGCGACCCGGCGAGTTTGCGACCGGAGCAGGACTCGCGACGTAAAGGTACGACCGACGAGCGATTAAAAATTGCGATTGCCGGCGAGCGGTGAGCGACCGTCCGCGAGCGTAGTCAGCGAAACGAGTATTCACGAGCGGGGAAACGGCGCTAGCGTATTTTCCGCGAGCACGTTTTTGGCGGCGGTTGCGGGAGCGTCGCGACGCCGGCAGCGTCGGGGTGAGTCGTCCGTGTGCGACAGGGAGCGGCCGCGCGAACACTGAAACCAACCCATGCCTCCTCCACCACCGACAACACAACCACCATCGAGGATGCCGCACCCTCTCCTCCACCAGCGACCTGCCACCACCGGTGCTGCTGCTACTACCTCTGCTGCTTGTGCCGGTGCCGCTGCCTGCTGCTGCTACTACTGCTACTACTACTACTACTACTACTATCAGCCCGTCGTCACCACCACTACCCGATCCAGCAGCTACCCTCGCGCGCCACTACCACGATCACCAGCCACCATCCTTACGACCACCATCAGCCTCGCCAACCCGCCGGATTCTCTACCCTTCAGCCACTATCCATTGCCACCACCCTACCCTACCCTACCCTACACACCGTTTCTCTTGTGTAGGTGGAGAGCAACCCCCCGTCGTCTACCCCCTACCGACGGCGGTGCAGCAGGTAGATACCGACGACGCTACTACTATCTATACCCCCTCTCTCCTTCTTCGACACCCTCCACCTTCGAACTCTGCCATCCTCGGCGATATATACCGACCGGTCTACTCCCTTTCTCTTTTACATTCCCATCCCTCTACGCTTCGAACCCCTTCCACCGCCTCTACCACCACCACCGGCACCACCATCACCACCACCATCGCCGCCACCAACGCCACCCTTCTTCCTGTCCCTCTGTCGTTCTCTTCGCTCTTTCTTCCCGGCACATCGAGCCGCGTGCGTGGCTACCTGCACATGCCGCGGCGCCGCGCCACGCAGGTCGTAGGTACGCGACGCTCGCGTACAGACTCGTACAGGGTGTACCGCGGCCACCTTCGTGTCACGATACACGAGCGCGTTAGGCGTGCGTAATTACTCGTCGACGTCGTTGCACCCGCGACGCGACCAACCACGTTTGTATGTTAATGAACGCCCGGCTACACTAGTTTCTCGCTGTGACGCGGGTCGATGGACTTTGCAAAGTAGTCACTCGCACGAGTTATGTTGCCGCCCCGGACCACACACGCGCGCACACACTGCCCACCAACGAATTGAGACATCGCGGATCGTCGAGAACCAAACCCTCCTGGTCTGCTCAATTTCGGGGCGAGATCTTGCCCGACATGCTTCGCAAGAATTCCACTGCCATGTTGAATAAGATCCCTTGTTCCGCGGCACTTAGTCGTTGCCGAATTACTACGGTTAATGGACACGTGTTTGGGATAATGATTATTTCGAAGGATTTGTTCTCGATGAGACTCGCTGAAGGGGTTTTGCAGTACTTATTGTTTATAACAATGCTTGTTATAAAGATTATGCAACGGAGTTCCTAGATTTCTTTTTTAACAAATCGAGAAGGGAAGTCAATGCTTTCAATACTTGACGACATTATTGTGATTCAATATTTATTGATGTCTGAAGAATGAAATATTAATAGAAAGAATCAGTGTTATTTCGATTTAAGGGACGTTATTAATCGCTGTGTCGACTAAATTATGTTCGAATTCTTCACCACGAGTGATATAAATATATATAAATATTATATTTATTGAATTAATCTCGCACTGCCGAGATACGTAAATGCAGCTTATGAAACTCTTAACCTCTCATTTATGAATGAGTAAATCAATTCAATCTCAACTCAATTCAACTTACGAAAAGGGATCCTCGGGGGCTCTCTTCAGAATATCATAAATTTTTATTAAAAACAGTTTCTGGAACCCTTCAATTACGTTTAAATTATCGGAAATATTGAATTGTCAATCAGAGAAAAATATTACTGTGCTTTTGATCGTGCAGCTGAAACAATTCATAGTCTGCACAAGTACGACAATAAAAACCGTATTGGAAATATGTAATTTTTATTATAAATTAGTGATAAAAAATAATATGGTGTAAGAATATAAAAAAGGTTGTCACTAAAATTCGACACTCTACAAATGCCTTTTGATAAGATCGCATCAACTATTCAATTATTAGCAAACATCGTTAGTGATTCCTCTACGTTATATGAAGGCATTTTAACATTCTATTTTCGTTTTCTTTACTTGATTAATTTAATGGCTACATCGTTGCGTGGACGGAACAGCATCGCAAAAGTTACTCTTCAGGAGGTTGATATAGCGAAGAAGAATACGCGGTGTCCGATTTTCTCGGACGCCATAATGGTCGTTAATTGTTGCTAGCCACTCGATCTCTCTCTCTCTCTCTCTCTCTCTCTCTCTCTCTCTCTCTCTCTCTCTCTCTCTCTCTCTTCGTTGTCACCGGAAATCGCGTTGCTACGGGAATATCGTTCGCCAGTTATCGTTTCGACGTCAATCGCGTCGGTTCGATGCGCCGTTTTGTTACCTGGTATTGGTGTACGGTTGATAAATTGAGTTTGAGGAAAATGGAAATTCGTTTCTGGATTGAAAACCGGTCGGAAAGCGAGGTAGTAATGGATTGTACATTTTTTTATGGCGATCGCGCGAGAAATCCAATATAATGGCTGGCAAAGCATCTATTTTTCGACCGTTACAAAACAATCGAGTATTCCAACACAATTTTGCGACGATGAAACGCGATAGAAAAAATAAATACGTGAAAGCTTTATAGCAAAGAATTTTTCATGATTGCTTTGAAAGAAGGAAATAATTACGGAGAACGGGCCCACATAGCCATTGAGAAGTGCCGTCTGTAATTGCGATGATATAACAAATATTTTGTACACAATTTGTTGGAAACGAGTTTCATATGTTGAATTTTAATTTTTTGAATTGGAGGCCATTTGAGTACAATGTTATTAATATCTCTGACAATGAGTGCGTTTTAATGTTAGCTACAATATACAAGGAAAGTATGTACCATTAGCTGGGTTAATTAAATTGTTGAGTTACAATATGAAAAATATGTATTCATTGTTTATATGACGATTAATGGTGCCTACAGATTTGCTACACGCATATTTGCAATTTTCAAATATAAATTTTTCATGAAAAAGTAATAACAATTTAATGCAATTACGCTGTAATGTAAAAGTGGATTTTTTAAACGTAAACTTGTGTTATAATTTCACGATGAACGAGTGCACAAACTTAGAATGCACACTAAAGAAATGGAAAATCGAGATAATTTGTCAATGTAACTCTGAAAATGTAAGAAACCAGAATTTATGTTTAAAAAGACCAGAATAGTTTAATTGTGAAACTGAAAGGAAATATAGTGAAGTGTAAACTCGAGTTATTGAGAGTAAACTACCCCTGTGAACAAAATTACCATTTTAAAAATACTGAGAACAGTCGACGAACACGTCAAGCTCGGGAGGAGATGAAGCATGACTAATTGCGAAGTCATTAAAAAATCAGGGGACCTACATTGGCGAAAAAATACCGGCAATGGATTTAATGCTCGGTGGAACGAAAAGTCTTGTAGATGCAAGCTTCGATTCCATAAATCTAGTGTTTGCTAGTTTTGTTTAAAACTATAACTACTTGAGAGTTGCATATAGAAGTGGAGTGGGCAGCTATTGTTTCGAAAAACAGATCACAGTGTATCTGACTGGTTATAATTCACTTTTGTACCTAATACTTGCAGACTATGTTAAAATAAAAAAGAGGGATTTTTAGTTAATGCAATAAATGTAATAAATGTAATAAATTTTCATTATTTATCAATGTACACGATCACTTGCATGCTATAAATTTACGATTACTGATAAAGTAATAAACAGGTCCGCAAATTAATTATCCAAATCTTTATACAAATCTTTTCAAGAAAGTTTTATTATAACTTTTCATGAGATTTATAGAACGACAGACAATTTGCCACGAATCTTCATACTTTGCAAGCAACAGCGTCTATGTTAAGTAATTATAAAAGAGGGAAATTTTCATACATTTTAAATAAATTCATTACGGGCATAAAAGGTTTAGGAGGCATTGAGTAAACTAGTTTAAAAACCGATCAATATCACAATTACGAGTTCCCGAGTACCTAATCATTCCGAAGGCAAGCGGCAATGAACGAGCAGAAAGTTGAATTCCGTTGTCGTCCGAGCAGCGCGATTAATCGTTGTAACGAGGTCTGATATTAAATTCCTCGACGAGTCAAGTGCCAAAAACACTGTCACGTGTTAAGGAGAACGACCTTTTTATTAAGTATATGAGGATGTGATTATAATGAGCATTATTTTACAGTATGCATCGTTCACTGAAATTTACTATACGAATGTTTTCGTAGAATATTATTGTCGATGTTTGTACATTCTTCTCATAATTAATTTAGACCGCAAATGCTGCAACTTCTAACAATACACGTATAGTAAACAAACATACACCTAAAATAAACGAATACCTTTTTATTGCTTTAGGGGAATTATTATTAATAACAAAAAAACCATTTTACATTTGATAACTTACAAATTGTACAGTAACATTGTACTATCCTTGCACGTTTATGTTTATTTTCATTTTAACCTCTCGCATTTCGATTTATTTTACGATTACAATGATTAGAACTTCTTCGGCGTTTATAATCCAGAAGAAAAAGAAAAAATTTATAATTATTGTATACCCACGTATTCTACAATAGCTAAATATTGACTACAATAAAATAGAATTTCGTTCCAATTTAAAAGAAATTGACAAAACATTTATTGATCACTTATTTAGGTTAAAAACTGTGCGAACAAAGACACCGATCAAAAGCAAAATAAATTCGACAATTCGTGTCGAGAGAAAAAAAAGGGGAGAAGATAAACGAAAAAGAAATGCACGCATCAATCGATCGGCTAAAACCCCGTCATTTTGCTTTCGATGGGTTCCGTGGCAAAGACGACAAGCATCGATCGACGATCTACTGTCTTTTATCCGGACTGACGTGTATAGGTCGGCGAGGAAAAGAACGACGCCGTCATTCGTTCCGGTAATGCCTTTCTGCGGAACGGCAGCAGAATATTTCGTTTAGACGCGAACTGGAGGGAGCCGGGACGAGCCAAATCCCCGAAGTCGTTTATTAGCCGGGGAGAAACCACGTGCGATGGCTACGAACGACTTGATAAGTGTGGCTCAGTCCAACTTCACGCGATCCGATTCTACCTATTTACGCGGCTGGAAAGAATGGCGTGATTAAGCCCGGGCCAGAAATGCCATGTCCAATCCGTTCCGCAGATTTATAATAACGATAATAAATAGGATCTACTCTCCGTAAACGTCGTATCGTCGACAGTTCTGGCAGAGGTGCTGCAGTCTTTGTAGCGCGGCGAACGTAGAGAAGGATAGCGATTGAAAAAGGTAATTCAAGACTCGTGTCCCCACTCTACCTTCCCCTTCTACGACGCTATCCGCGGTCACGTGACTAAACCGACAGTGGCAGTGGGGGGGTAACTCCTTCCCCTCATCTAGCCATTCAGGACCGAGGTTCGACCCTTCGCCGTCCTTCACGCCCGAAACTTCAATCGCTTATTACGCTAGTAATTATATTCGTAAAACTGATTGCAAGTCTATTTATTCAAGTAAACAGGCAGCCAATTGTTCGTGAAAATCAAAAGCTTTCCATCCAAATGCCGGCGATTTTTTATTTCTCGCCATTCCCCGTTTCTAATAGATTCTTTTATAGTAAACTTGGTCGTCGGTTCTTTTTTTAAACGTTCTGATTGAACCAGTTCACTGTTTTCTATACAACAATTTTTGGGGGGAGTACAGATTATTCTAGTTCGAACGATAACCACACCGTATGCAGAATTGTTTGATTTTTTAGTTGCATGCGTCTGAAACAGCCGCTAACCTGTCAGTCACGCAGAACAATTTTTCGGCTTTCGCAAAACAGTTGTCATCTACGATTAAACCAATACTATTCTTTAAAAAAAAGGAGTTGTTTTCAAAAGTACGTAACGATTGAAAACAATATTTACCAACCACATAGGGGCGAGAATTTTCACCCCCTTAACACGAATGTCAAAGATTTTTCAACAAACTAAATCTTGTATAAATTTCATTAAAATCGACGCGTTACACTCGGGGAGTGTCCGTTGTTAGTAATGATCTGTGAGTTCACGGGATCGACACGCGATTTGGTAAGGTTAAACGGTTGTAATTTTGCTCGATTCAATTGTTGCACCTTGGCTCGCGATTTCCTGCGAGTTCAGGTGGTCACATTGAAACGAGCTGCAACGGAACGGAATAAATGCGGCGGGTTCGATCGGGCCTGGTTCCCTCTGTCTAAGGCAGCGAAATCGCCCACTTACTTGAAATATACGGCCCGGCAATATTTTAAGATCTCTGGGCGTAATAATACTATCGTAGTTCCTAGGGCGTTACAGCTGGTACGGCGAACAAACCATAAAAATTCAACGAACGAGATCGTTCCCCGACGGTGTGGAACGTTATATGGAAGAAGTTAAGCACTGCGCCTATACGTAATCTACCCTTATCTTCGCCAGCAGATTCGAGAACACTCTTATTCCGCAAAATGGCTTTCCTGTAAACCATTCGAGAAATTGTTCTCCGCGGTGACCGAATAATCTCATTCAACCTCTACAACCTGCGATGCTAATTCACGGCGGCGCGGCTATACGCATAAATACCGAGGCTTCCAGATCGCTTCATTACGACGCACGTCCATTGCCGATGGCAAATATTTGAACGGTTACAACGCTCGCACCCTTTGACTCCGCGTATAGGGCCAGTATGAATTTAATCGGTTAGTAGAACTGTCTTATGCGTAGAACTATTCCGAGGAACGTCGTTATATGTACAGGGTGTATAAAAATTATATGTCTCGAATACCATGGAGGGGTTCTATACCTCTGGATCGGTGGAGATCTGTTAAAAAATTGGACCGCAAAATAGACCTTGACCCTTTTATTTTTAAGGTTAAACAATTTTTTATCGTCTTCATCGCAAGGAACAAAAGTCTCAAGGGATCAAAGGACCTCAAGTGAACCGTTCTCTTTAAAAACGACTTTGAAGTTTCGTGAATTAATTTCTTCCATATGTCTACAGGGTTTCCCAAAATGATATAAACGTGTAAGGAATGATTCTACATGAGAAAATAAATTGAAAATATAGAATAAATTTTTTTCGTTTGACGCCTCGTTTTCGAGAAAATTCACTTTGAAAATCCATCAAGTTCGCGTGCGTAACGTTTGGAACAAGTAGAATTAGTAGGTCATGAACAGACGCGTCAAACGATTGCCATTCAAGAGGACGCGTGTTCGCTGAATTTTCAAACATTAACTTCTCGAAACCGAGGCGTCAAATGAAAAACATTTGTTCTCATATTTTCAACCAACTTTTCACTAACATATTATCAAAAATTTATTCAATTCAGAGAAAAGTTACTCACGGATTAAGGAAAAAATTAAGAGTTTCCTGAATGGTACCAACAAACATGAAAATAATATGCGTACAATGCTAATAAGTAGACTGCGGATGTTATGCAATTTTTAATTTTTGCAGGCAAGTTTCAAGAAAGTGGGATCAAATAGAATCCTATTTTCTGTGATAGTAGCCTTTATAGATCTGAAATAAATAAAAATTGTATTAAATTCTGTGAAAATTTATATTCTAGGATTTTTAAAAAAATTTTAGAAGCCACAAATGCAGAAAGATCCGCAGTCTACTAATAAGCCATGTCTAAAAAAATCGTAATCTATATTTTTCACTTATTTTTTTACCTTCCTCCTTCTATTACGCGATGACCCTGTACAGTTGCAGAAATATTGGAAGCTTTCGCGTGAAACTATGCCCAGGGTCAGTAACTGTGTACTGTCACGGCTTGTAAAATGACTGGACACGTTCTAAAGGGTCTACCGCGACAGAGGGCTTATCCTTGAGCACAGCATATTTTCGCGAATTAGATAGGAATTTGATAAGGAGGATCTGAGAACCAGGCGACTCTGACGGAGATGCCGACGCGCATACCGGTGGCTCATTTGTCCAGGAGAAAATCGTTAGCATTATTGGAATTTCCAACGAGTTTTGGCCAGAGCATTCTCGTTCGACCTCCTACGTCGCTAATAAAACTCATAATCGGCACATTCTCATTCTTTAACCACCCCCCGGGGTCATTTCTAACTCTACGTGTAAAGAAAGTTTAACAACTTTCTCCTTAAAAATTCTTCTCTACTTTGTCATGAATGTCCAACCGGCCCCGTGGCGCGAGTGCCCTTATTAGCATGCAATTCTTTCCTAAATGCTGTACACGGTCCTCGCCCGTTAACACTCGTCGGAAAAAATGTTTAATTTCAAAGATATCGAGTGAGGCATATTTTAATGTTATTAGTTTTTTCGTAAGTGAATGCGTGAAGGTAAGGAAAAACTGGTAAGTGCATTTTGATACTTTAGGCGATTTCAGAGAATCGTTCAAATATAATTCTAGTTCGAGTATCAAGAAATTTGTAGAACGAACGAAGGAAAAGGAATTCTGTAAATTCTACTTCATCACAATTAGACAGCTGATTTCATGCATGTGTGCCAAAAATGAGTAGGTGTATTTTGAAACAATAAAATATTAAATTATTTTGAACCTGTTAACCTTCGGATTACGGACTATTTTTTAAATCATTCACTGCTTTAACAATTTTTTAAAACATACTTTGGAAGGTAATAATATGGGTCTAAATAGACCCGGGCACCGGCGCACAGTGGTCCGGATTGAGGTAAGGTGTGACTCTATGCTCAACAACGAACTTCCTTGTATTGATATCTAATCAATGAACATTGCTTCCTAAATGTCCGTGGACCTCGGAAATGAAGAAAGTAGTATAATTTAATAAATATTATAGTTGTAATAAACGTTGAAAGTTGGACATTTTAAGAAGAGTATTTTTCACGAGAAAAATTGCTTCTCTTTTTAATATTTTCTCTCGCTTTTTTTTTTAATTAAAGAGCAAATTTTTGCGATAAGGAATCGTATCTTACATTATTAATTAATCTGCAGAATATTTCAAAACTCAATGCTGAACTAAATGGAAAAAATTTTAAAAATTATTTATAATCGGTAAGGGGTATCTTCCAAGTCCCAAAAAATCCCGCTGTCTAACAAATTGTTCAAACACTCCATCGTTGACAGGTTTCCGGTTGTTTCGGAGTCGCGTGGTTGGTCGCGACGAACTTACACGTGTAACCGGCCGCAATAAATTCCCACTTACGTGGAGCGCGTTATTGTAATTTCGCCGCAAACGCGGTCGCGAATTTGGAGATCCAATTGCGAGCGGTCCCTCCTTTCCTCCCCGCGACACGTCGATACGAATAATCGGATTTTCCATGGTTTTCAGTCGCGTTCGTGCTTGCCGGAAGTGCGGCCCGCGATATGTCCCGGTGATGACAGTACTGTTCCCATTCCGCGCCACAAACCGAGCAGAAGCATGATTACAGAACGCAACAATCGTTCGAGACCGTGGTGAGGTGAGCATCTCGGTCGCAAACAATAAAATACACAGCGCGAATATAGGTGCAGCGCAGCCTGTGAAGCTCGATACAACCTCGCCATCGAGAAAATAACCACGTAAGACCGATTTATACTGTCCGCTCAGACACGGAATACCGTTCAGTGCAATAATCAGACTGCGGATCTTTAAAATAAAAATTGTCTGCATTGATTGCAAGAAATAGAAACTAAATTGAACGGTGTTTCTTCCCTTAATGATTTTAGTAGAAGAGAAATCATGTATTGACATATTCAGTTTTTTAAATTTTTTAACAATTTTGAATTTCATCTACTCAATTTTGCTAGAAATGCATAAACATTCGCTGTCTACTAACATCCGCTGTGTAACATCTACAGGGTATGTTTACGCTAACACCAGCCAGCGTTTTTTTTTTTTGCAAATAGTGAACATTAGAAAAGTAATAAAAGAGGAAAACGTTGTATTGTTTTTACAAGCAATGTAATGGTGTCTGTAGGTTTTTTTATGTGTATTATTATTCTAGAAGTGAAGGTGACCTTCAAGTTTTTAAATGGAATGCTATGAATGCGTTTGTATACAACATAATGACGTTCCAGGTCACGCAAGGTCAGAAATAAAAAATTATTGTCTGATCGGTGCAGCACGGAACTATCCGCATTATACTCAATAAATGAGTTTATTGAAAAAAAGTGAGCCCCATTTTTCCTATCAACGAATAGTACGTCAATTAATTATCACATTCTGACCAATCATGTAATGCTACCGTCAATAAATTATTTTTTCCACAAACATGAAAGGAATATACTAAAGTCGCATCGATTGACGTTTACATAAAATTTATTTAAAAATAAAATTAGATATCTAAATTAAAATTGAGCGTATGATATTAAGGATTAGTTTTACACCTCCAAGTTTTATACATATGAATAATAAACATTCCTTGATCAAAATGTTGCTAAATGCATTCTGAAATCGGACGCTTCATATGCAACGACAGTGAAAACAAATGATTTTTGAGAATTTAGAATAACTATTGGATATATGGAACGAGGCATTTTGGAATGAGATAATATTTTTAAAGTTACATCCTTATTATTTATCACAAATTAATTATTATTACGAAATGCTCTACTATAGGCGCAAAAATGATCGAGTTTTCCGTAAAACTGTCACGATGAAAGCATTTGCGATTCAATCGCGCCATGAAATGTGCAATAAACAATTCACGGCTCCCGTTTAGAGAACCATGGCGGGAACAATGAAGTGTATATTCACCCCTGGAACGAGCGGGATCGCGAGTTTAGTGTTTACGATAGGGGTAGGGGCGAACCCTTAAACGGGGGTGACATTCAATAGTTTAATTGTTCAACGACTCTAATTGTGTATAAGAAAAACATTCTTTGTTTGTCGATTTTAGATTCGAAAGAATATACCACTGCAGCGCAGTTTCCGACTTCGAGTGGAGTAGCATTACATTATTCGCAGTGCTGGAGTAACCAATAAGCAAAGTGAGCACGTGCTTAGGGCGTTGGGAAAAGAGGGGCACTATAAATTTTCGTAATTTTACATCGTTTACCTAGTAATAATATTGACAAAGTAATATAAAAATAAAGATGGAAATCAGTAGCGAGCAACAGTTCTATTGAGAACACTTTTTCAACTTATGATCTTTCTTTTATAAAGCGCCTTCGAAATCTTTTAACTGCTTTGGGCGTCTATAGGTCTTATCCGGCCCTGATTACTCGTCATCATACTGCTAAATAATTGATTTCTCAATAAAGGCGATCTCTAACTGAAACCTATTAGCAATTTGTGGTGCAATATTCACGCGATTATCTTGCGGTTCAATATTCGTCGACTGAAATAATTTACGGTGTAGTTAGAGCAGCAGTGAAACTGTATTGCATTGTTAACCCATTATATTAGGCGAGACACGTACTAATACAGGTATATTATCTGGTGAAATGAGAATCGCAATTCGCATAAGACAGTACTTTATAATACGGTTTTTGATGGAGGTGGAGAAAAATGGCTTTTAATGTAACAACGGAAAAAATACACAATATTCAGGAGTCTTATCCACATAAAAGAAATAAACAATGATATTATTTGTTCAAGGTCAATTGAAGGTACTTTGTTTAGCTCGTCGAATTCGTCTTTTTGAGGACAATGTAGCATAAAAAGAAATATACCGTGTCATTTGAAAAACTCAAGGTCACCTTGATATCTCAGAAAATACAAGGCCTTAAAAAATGGAACTGTGTTTTCCTAATGAGCAAATAATCAGCAAATAATGAGATGCTTCAGGTGGTCATTTTTATCGACTCACCCTGTATATGGTAATCTCGGTACAGGTGCGTCTTATACATATATTTATACAAAATGTACTTAAATGATAGTTAAGACAGTATTACCTAAAGCCAATAAAATGGCTTCCCGGCCTACTAAAAGTTAACGTATTTATGAAGATTGTAAGAAAATTCCTTATTAACTTTCTATGGCTTTTTAAAATGATACCTCACGTTACAAATCTGTGTGACATTTACACTCACATTGTGCAACGTTAAGCTTAAAGTTTACGGTAAATATTATTTGCGTGTAACATTTTTATAAAAACGGAGGTGGAAGTGTTGGTTTATATATCTCTCATGAAAAACTATTCAGAGGCATTCGAGTTGCAGAAAGAAACGATCAATAATTTGTGGAAACGTGGTCTATAGAAATTCACGAATCAGTATGCGCGCCGTTTAATGTTGATCGACGTTATGAACTGTCGGTTCAAAACGGAATTGCCAAAATCTAAAAAAATAAACGTGAGAAACAATTTACCCGAAGCAAATAGTCACAGGGCAGAATACTTTCGGGATAGGCGATAGTCTTTTTCGCAAAACTGGGGAGGTAAAGCCAGGATCAAGGATATGTTAGCGAACGCATGGTGATCGACGCGTTTTACGAGCAGCCTTCAATGTTTCGCAACACGACGAAAGAATGGAGAACGTGCAAGCGATTTATATCGGGCGAAGGGGTGGTTCTTTCGGGAACAAGCGGACGAAAATGAAAAGGTCTCGAGACGAGAGCGAGACGGATAATTCCGTAACGAGAACGAGCAACAATACGCGGAATGAAAAACGATAACAAGGGAGAGGAATCGTGAGTTTCGAGTACCCTGAAAAACTCGGCCTCGTCGCGGAAACCGACGCCGGAGAGAGCAGACGCGATTTACGGTACCCAGGAGAACGGTTGCATGCAAGTTAAGCAGACGTGGAAGAATACCGGAAGAAGATCCATAGATCTTCGGGTGACGAGGAATCAATGGGGGAACGGGGCCAGTAAATAAAATATATCGACGCGAGCGCGGTGAACGCAAATTCCCCTCGAGTATTTCCGTGGCTCCCGCGTATCAGAGATTGCGTGACGTGAAATATTAAACGCGAATCGGCAAACTGCTACGAAAAATCTTGTCCCGGATCGCATTGTGCCCGCGAAGTTCCCTAGGATACGGGAACAGCCTGCTTTCGCTGCACCGGATTCCCCGCGCAAATCAGATTTCTGCTTCCCCGGATTCGTGCTGTTCTATTTCAACACCGCCGGTGGAAAGTATAAAATTGAAATTGTTAACTTTATTACTGATCCGTTTATACGCATGCATACGCTGACAGTCGCGAGAAATTTATATCAAGTCGATACGTCTCGCGGTTCTACTTATCTCTTTTCTTCCCCTACGCTCTCTTTCTAAATTAATTCCTTAACTTATCGAGAGACTTGAATCTTTACGCGAAATAAAAATTGTTTCAAGTGCAAAAGTACAAGACAATGTACTTCTTTGTTTAATCATTCTATTAAGTCGATCTTGAATTTTTCAAGTGTCTTTCAAGTTTCGAGATCACGAATGTACGCTGCTATAGTATTTCTCCTTTTGTGTATAATAGCTTTCTTATTTCTATATTTGTAAAAACGCAATTAGGAGCGGCCCTCTCCGTAACTGTCGCAAAAGTCTCTACCCCACCTATCAAAATTTTATGCCTACCACTCAGAGGACCCCTTGGAACCAATCAAGCGGTAAGTACGCTCGACGACAGAGCCAGAAAGGGATCGAATATAGGTGAGATGCACACTAATGTAAACGAAACAAAAAATTGCAACATTTATAATTTTTAATTTTTTTTTATTCTGAAACTGCTACCATCGTATCCGTTTCGTTTTTCTAATGAAAATGACACCAAACACGGTACAGTTACGACTATAATTGCTCGTGTACCAAGCGAAGTTGAGAATTCGTGTTCCTCTACCGTAAATGTTAAGTCCGAAATTTATATCGCTTGTCGCACAAGCAATTATGATAGTGTACGGTGACATTTTAATCAGAAAAACAGGACGCATGTGACGATCAAAATTTCTTGAACCAAAAACAAGGAATTTTGATTTTTGAATTTACACGTTTCTCTTCCAATCGCTATACTTCTCTACGCTCGGCACGTTACCAACTATGCAACACCTCTACCAGAACTGTTGCTATGGAGACCGGACGATGCGACAGTTACGGAGAGCGTTTCGTTTGGTCCTTTCGGAGGAAGTAGTAAATTTTCGAAAATTCTGCCGGTTATGAATGCTTGACGAGCACTTTCTCAATTGTTTTCTTTTCTTTTTCATCGTGGCTGTTCATCCGCACGACGGATCTTCTTACCGCGTTATACAATTCCCGCGTTCCGCAAAGTCGATTTCCAGTTCCTTTGCTCGTCCGCGGAGTCCCGCGGAAAAGAACCGCAGCAGCCGGCTGCCGCTTTTATTCCCGTCACGTAGTAAATGCATCCGAAGCAATTTTACGGACACGTCATCCGACCATTTTCATTTTCAGACTCCGGCATTCCGGCGTAACCATTCTCGTTGGTTCCGCGCGTGTCATAAATCATGCGTGTGCCTGACGTTTACACATCCTCGCGCGCGGACGCGCGACGCGTACGCCTCCGCGGAATAATCCCCGCGGCCGCATTGTTCCCGATCGCGGTGCGTTTTTTCGTCGGCCGAACCCGACAAGTCGTTTCAAGTTGGCCCCGGTTAGAAAAAAAAAAACCCGCCGCCTCTCCGCGAGATAAACGCCGGGAAACTCTGATATTAATTGCAGAATGCTCGGGTAGTTAGCATTCATACGTCATTCATCCGCGGTGAAAAGCGGGAATCCGCGAGGTCGGTTAAGATGAAAAGGACCGCATGTCTGGTCTTGCGAAAAAGGAAAAAGAGAAGGAAAATTAAGGCGGGTCTTGAATGATGAAACACTCGTCGGATCAGAGACCCTTTCGTTCTTCGTAATTAAATTCGAATTACGCGACTTCGCAGTCTGTCGTCGAAAATGTATCGTCATTATTGGTGGAAATTCTTCAGAAATCGCGCGACTTGTGCGAGGTATGAATTTTCGTTTATTAAACATTCTTTATTGTAAATGAATTTAATTCGCGTGTGTATGTTATGCAAGACTGAAAATCGGTTTTGGAATGACTCTACTGAAGGGACAGTGGCAATTACCGATTTTAATTAAACTTTGTTGTGACGTAGTTTCACTTTTTAGTTGCTAATATCCATGTTGGAAGGGTGAAAACAGCTCTTATCTCGAGCACTCTATGTCGAAAAATAGTGTAGGAGAGTCGAAAAATATACCAGCGAAATAAAATTGTTTGCAAACTGTTCATATGGTTTTAAAAACTCAGTTCATTTGAAATAATCCAGTATGTAATAACAAGTCCGAAATTGTTTCTTCAGAACAACTAATTTCCGAAGTAAACAACCAAATACAGTCTGCAATTTTCTAGGGGATTTCACACCATAGTGCACTCAACTTTCTAGAGACAAAGTAATTGGATAACGGTCCATAACGATGATTAACCCTGTTCGATCCTCATCCGCGTAATTCTATCACCAAATACTTCTTATTGATTGGGAATAATTAAATCTAACTCTCTCCCGCAGGAAGATTAATGGAATTACCGAAAGACAATTTCTTCAGCAATCGATCGGGGGTGTTGCTGAAAGATATCTACTTTCGTTTCAGATATTATCAGCACCTCACAAGATTTCAAATACATGCTACTGATATAAATACAATCCGATTGGAATATTTCAACGAAATACCTTGTTTGACATCTTTAGACTATTATTAGGCATTTTAAATCTGCAAAATAACTTCTTCTTTCTCTGCAATTACACTAGTTTATATTGTGGGACACTACGCCGTCTTTACTTTTAATACTATGGAATTGGATTGCGGATTTGAAATTGGCAAACCAAAAAAATTCTGAAAAAAAGATAAAAAACACTTTTAATGAGAAAGAATGACAAAATTATATCTCTCGCGTTGAAAATTCTATTATTTTGTAAGAACAATTTTTTTATATGCTGCAGACGACTTATTTGTTCGAAACAACGTGCACCATCGAACACCGCGTAGACGCCCCTAGCATTTTGTAACATTAGCGTATTTTTAGGTATTTTTTCCGTTTGATTAAAAACTGTTGAATTTACCTTTATTTATCACTTCACAGTTTTCGCTTGAAAGGCCTGTTTCTACGCAAGGCAATTAACTTCAATAATTCACACAATAGATTTCAATATTTCCGAGTTGGAGGATAATGAATGAAAGTCTTCTATGCACCTGTATGCTCTTTGAAGAATTAATTTTCCAACGAACAGGAAAACCCTGCGGGTCGTGCAGTCTGTTCAATCGCCGAAGTCCATCGAATCTGTTTACGGCGGCCATTCGAGATACATTATCTACGCAATATCCTCGAAACGGTGAAACGGTCGTCGGAAGAATCCAGCGGGTATGAAAAGAGAGCCAAGGGAATGAGTGTTGTCCGAGTCGCAGGATCGTGATCAACGAAAAAGGAAAGATTCGGTGGAATTGCCGAAAAGAGGTAAAAATGCCGGAAACACAGCGGAGCAAGCGTGACTTGCATTTTTAAATCCAATTAGTCCGGCAACGTCGTAATAGAACATCGACCATGCACGAAACGACTCAGCATCCCGAGGGAAAGCAAGTTTTTCACAGAGAGAAGCAATTTCCCCAAACACCGGCTCTCCCTTAAGCAGCTTTGCTCTCATCGTGTGTAATGGAGGAAGCATAATGTCTCCATCAACGATTTCCCATTATGCTTGTCACGCGGGCTTCTTTTCCGCCCTTCTTTCCTGTCTCGGCCCCGTGTAGAGCGTAGAACAAAAGCAGCCGTCCCGCTGCCTCGGCGCTCCAAGTGTTTTTCTTCCGCCAGAAGTGTTCTTACCTTGAGGCATGTGTAATACCGTCGATCGACTGTGCCGAAGATCTCGTTAACCAAAAGGACTTCCGAACCATCTACCTACTACCGATGCACAAGGTGTCGGGAAGATAATGGTCATTCTAGAACGGTCATGAAACGTGCATGAGGGTGACCGAAACCGAAAGTAACATTCTACTTCACAATTTATTATAGCTATTGTCTAGAGCAAATATGTACAGGTAGCGGCAATATTAAGTGGACACTCTTTAAAATCGCTTAACTTTTTTTTAAATTGGTTCAAACGACGAAAATTTTTTTAAGATGTTAGACCGACTAGTTTGTTAAAAAATAATGTTTTTACAACTTTTTTATCTTGTAACGATAATTTAAAAAATTCGTTTTGTTGATTTCGATAACTAGTATGCATACAGAAAATTCAAACGATTAAACTTGATCACTGAACAGAAGATTTTATGCATATATGTAAAAAATAGGTAAATGTAATTTAAAACAGTAAAAACATAAGAACTTGAAAATACTATCATATTATTTTCGACTTATTAAACACATTAAAAAAGATAATAAATAGAAATTTCACTTGAGTTTGTTGGAATTTTAGTAGAAAATATTTATTTTGCATAAATATCCGCTGTCTATTGATCACATAAGGACGCAATGTTCTGACAAGGCCGAAAATATGCGACTTTCACCCTTAAGTTCTCATCTTTTTGAAAAAAACATCTTTCTAAAAAACGAGTTTTAATATTTTTAATTTACGATTTCATTGGGTATGTAAATATTACAAATGGCTAAAAATTTGGACAGACTCTAGTTATTTTTATAAAATAATATATTAGGTTATCCCATAAGGTTCGTTCCGCTTTCCGTTAATGCGTTCGATGCAATTTCAGAGTAGTTTTTAAGAAAACCAATGGCATGGTTAAGAAAGGGGAAGCTTAAGGAATAATAAAACATTAACGAACAGAAGATTGTGTTGTATGCTGATGTTATCTAACAATCTGGAATGTACACATAGTGGAAGAAACTTTTGGGACAACCTAGTGTTGAAAAAAACATTAAATTGTAATTAGAAAAAAGTCCTTTCGAAATGGACTCGATATTGTCTTGAAAGATGGTTTAAGACTGTCCCCGCGTTTCCGCCGTCTATTAATTGACGTAATTAAGCAATTACGAGTTGGATGCGTCCTCGCGCTTAAGTTGCAATAAGTTAACGAAAGTACGTATAATTTCGGGCGATATGCAACGCTGCTAAGTCGCCATAGATTCGGGGTAATTGCGAAGTGTCAGGACGGCGGGGGTGGGCAGCCGTTCGCGTCGGGCTGGCGTAAGTTTTGTCCGGAAAAGTACGCGACTGAGTCTCACCAAGATGTCCCGTGGAACGGTATTCGCGGTGAGGAAAGATAAACCGTAAGTAGTCGCCCGCGGAAAAGTCCAGATGGGCTGCGCTCGGATTCTGGAACTTATTAGGGGGAGCACTTTGCCAAATAGGCCGGCCATTCCGAAGGGACTCGGTCGCCTTCTGTGATGCTGGTTTTCGGATGATGATGACGTTTCCTTCCACGATTTTACTCTCGACTCGACGACGCACGGCGGGCATGTTTGTCTTATGAAATAAACGTAAATAGCTCGCGACGAGCGGATGGCGAACGCAAAGGTGATTCCGGTGAATGTTTACTTCTTGTTTTAAATTTTCATTATAGACACGGATAAAAAAGTTGAAGGAATTTAATTTTCACTTTTTTGAAATTTCGTAAACCCGTTATTAAGTAAACTAACAAAGTCTTCTAGCACGTCGAGAAGTCTCGTCTCATTTGGCTGAATCTTTAGAAAATTGTGCGATTTTGAAATTTTTTGCCAAGGGTTGTAGCCGCGCGAAATGTTGATGCGAATCGTGAAAAAAAACGAAGTAAAAAATTTCGTGAAAGTAATCCCACATACAACTCTTAGCAACAAATTCTGATTAAAATTTCTGTTCAAATTTTGCTGGACCTGCTACTTGATTTAAAAACTGTACTGAAAAAAACAGCATTCTCCGGAAACGAGTGCAACATCCGAGAGAAAAAGACTCGTAATGGAGGCGGAAGTTACTTTTCATGGCCCAGTTTTTCGAGTTACAATTTTTTCCTGCGTTTTGTGGAATTGTTTCTGGAACATTTTCGAGTATACGATAAATATAAAGGGCGTGGGGGTAGTAAGCGCTCGGCACACTTCCCCCAAATATGCACTGGAATTTTAGATGATGCGTTCTTTGCGTGTATTACAGTAATCAGAATTTTGTTCGCACTAAAACGTATCTTAATTAAAATAACACTCTCCAAACCTACGATGGAGATATGTAAACTGACCTACTCGTTTCTGAATAACTGTAAGCTGAAGATTTAAGAAAACAGTGCATCATTAAACTGCTTACGTAGTAGGTATACGACTGTTTATAATTTTTATAGTATAATACAATGTACTATAATGTGTCGGAACGTCTATTGCAAAATAATCTCTTCCTTGAAATTGAAATTGCATCAATGAAAATGACACGATTCGTTTTGAATGAACCATAAGTCAAACCATAGTCGAACCATAAGTAGAATATAACTACTAATATAGAATTCTATATTCTATATAGAATATAGAACTAAGAAACAATTAATCAGTAGTTTTGAACGATCAGAGACAAGTCGATTAGTATAATAGTAACGTGACATTAGCATGTACTCGATGTTCCGAAGAATGGCGGAAAGGTACGGAAATGTTAGGCTCTGTCGATACTTCCGCTTCGCGACCCGTTGAAATTGAATAACTCTTGGCTCGAAGCGAGTGGATTTCTTCCAAGAAGCGCTGCTTGGTTCATCGACTCCATTATGAAACATCATCTATAAGAGAGAATGCCAAGTTTCGAGTTTACCGCAACAGGTTGCACTTTTCCTGCATCAATACTTCTAATGCGATTTCGGAAAGACGAGAAAACTCTTCCATAACTCGGTAACCTAATAGCGGAACGCAAATTCGATTCGACAGACAAAAGATCACAAGGCGCGGTATGAATAAATGGAACTCGCGGATAAATTCGATTTGATCCTTGAGAAACTTATGTCGCGGTGCAAAATTGCTAGCAAATTACGCTGCATAAACATTTCCAAATCGAACCAGAGATTTACTTGACAAACGGTTTTACTTAACGCTAAACCTACCGAGCACTAAAAGCGAGAAAATTGATTTAGCTTATAAAAATGACGAGGCTTTATTTATTTAGATTTTGTGCAATTTTTATTTCAATATGTGCTCGGATAACAAACTTATCGAACCAATTTCCATGTAAGTAACTTCATAATTTCAATAATTGAAAAATAAAAAATATAAAAACCGTCATTCGACCGGCTGTAGTAGGTTTAGTGTTAAGAAATAATTTTTTACTTGCTTTTTATTTTCGCCTGCATAAAAATCGCCGGTCTCAAAAAATCAGTTTAACACATATTCAAAGCTTCAGCTTTTAATAAATAACGCGCAACATATAACCAGACTTTATGCAAAATTAAAATTGTTAGAGGTGCAATTGAAAATATATATCCTCTTTCAATAATTTCTTGAATCTTTCATTGAATTTCACTAGTGTTTTACAGTCTCGTATTTGACTTATTGTTGTCATGAATGCATAAAATCTGCAGTCTAGTTATTAATATTTACTAGTAAAGACGTAGGAATACAAAAAAAAATAAATTTTCCTTTTCTCCTAGGAAATTACAAATGACAGCTTTAATCGCTATACGTGTAAAGAAAATCGTAGTGCAAAGGGTTAAATGGAGGTTGGTTCAGCTAACTAAGAATAACTGTAAAGATTCTGGTCAACTCATTACTTCTTATTACTTCGTAAACGGTCCCTGTCCACTGCTCCTGTCGCAAGAATTCAATTAAGCAAGCGACTTCCAGCTGTGCTCAGGCTCGAATCTTCAAATCAAAATAATCGAAATTCGATTTCAAGGTCGGTCCAGTAACAGTTTCGCGTAAACCACAAACACATTACAGGAAATGGAGGTGTCTTCGGCTAGCAAGGACCAACTGTAAGGATCCTCATCAACTCATTAATACTTATTACTTCCTGTCAGTCCATTACACCTGACGCGAGAATTCAATGAAGCGACTTCCAGCCGTGCTCAGGCTCGAATCTTCAAAGCGGAATAATCGAAATTCGATTTCAAGGTCGGTCCAGTAACAGTTCCGCGGTGCCGTTTGCCGCGGTAAGTTGTCGATCGAATTTCAACGCGTATTGTGGGGTTAAAAATCCGGAACGGCTGCGGACCAGCCATGCGTTGACTACGTAACGTGACAAGAATGGGGTGCGTTATTGGCACGGTTTATCCCCAGAGGCTGCGTGCACACGTGTATCCGGGAACGGCTATTGTGCGCACACGTACACACGTACACACGTACACAGTCAACTTTGAAGTGGTTCTCGCCTCCATTTGCTAGGCTACAAGGCGATGCTGGTATCTCGCGCGCCGCCCGGTCGCCATACCCATTGGATCTCTGTGTCCTAAAACCAGCACGCAGGAATGCGATGCAGGGCTACCGAATCGGCCCCGAGAATCCGCCGGCCATTGTGTATTATCGTTAACCGGGAACGAGCCGACGATGCGCTCCGTGTGCATTATTGTTATTGGAACAACTGTAACTGGAGGGAATTCGCGACTCGCTACCGGAGACGCGAAACGCTGTACCCGGCTTTTGGGGGTCAAAATCACCCCCGGGGCCGATTTCAATCCGAATCTGAACCACTCGGTAGTCTCTCTGCCAAGTTTCGCTCCCATATCTCATCTCTAGACTGCGGATTTGAAAAATTGATTACTAAAAATTGTATATTGTAAAAAATTTTATATTAATTAAATAGAATTAATTATTTTAAATGTAAATTTTATAGAATTTATTTATGCATTTATAATAAAAATCGATAGGTCCAATTTTTGATAGTAAAAATATTTGAAGGATTTAAGTATACTATTTTCGACCTATTAAACATATTCAGCAAGAAATCAATCGTTTATTTAACCCCAATTTGTTGCAGTTCAGGTAGAAAGTTTTTGTTTCGCATAAAGATCCGCAGTCTACTCGAAATTAAAAATTCTGAAAAATATTTGACACGTTTCGGTGGCCGCGCCACATATTCCAAAACGTTTTCCGACTTTTCAAACTCTGGTTGTAGAACATGAAAAATATCGAGAAATTTTGTCGGCTTCGCGGTTGACCGTCAACGACCTCGAACGACCTCGAACGACCTCGAACGACCTCGAACGACCTCGAACGACCTTGAGGCGTACGTCACTGTACGCGTTGTGAGACGTCCTATTCGGTAGTACATAAAGAAATGTATCATTCAATTTAAAAAAAACTGATCTTCATATGTCCTCTACATGTACTACAACAAAAAACTACTAACACGAGATTATGTCACCCTCGGAATCAAACAAGCTTCGTCTGACACATTTCTTTTTATCGTCAACTGCAACCCAATTACTGATGTTTCACATGTGTGTATTAGTCGCATTGATTGTTATTGAAATAAACTTTATTTACAAGTAATGGTCTAAAATAAGACCGAAACGTCGTTAATTATATTGCAAACATGCTATTAAATAGTAACAATTGATCGAACCCGAGCGCCGAAAACATTAATTGATTTTAATAATTTACGATCGATAAAAAAAGTTAAATATTTACAAGTAAGAATCTACGAGTGTTGTTAGATTGTTTTCAATATATCAAAATTATTACGGCATTAAATCAATTTTTACTGATCTTTTCACAATCGATGCAGAATATTTTTATTTTGCATGAAGATCCTAATAATAAACCTGTAGATTATAATAGTATTTCTTAATTAAAACGCTTCGTAGAATTTGCACTCTGAAATCGAACGATATTCCTTCAACATTTTTCATGTCTCACGAAAAGAGGCTAGGTTTAATTAAATATTGTACTTATGAAGACTGAGATAAAGAGTATGCCAATAAATCCTGCAGTTTGACGCGGCATACTGCAGAGCGAATCTCCCCTTTGCGAATTAATTAAAAGTATTTAACGAACGACGCGAAGAGAAGAATGTAATTTTCGAACGGCTATTTACTTTCGTCGAAGCAACGTCGAAGAAGATAAAGCGTTCGATTAAGCGACGACGACGTCGCGTCGCCGCGGCGCAACCAAGGACAATGCGTGGAATTTCGTTCAAAAGAAAGTTCCGCCCAGGACTACGTAACGTCGAGACAAAAGCGAGGGACGATGGCTTATCTCGAGACCTTTTCCACTGTTTCGTTCTTTCCAGCTATTCGTCAGAAGTCACGGAAGTACCGGGAACGAATACGAAATCCGCCGGAAAGGGAATCAATGCGGCGTGTGTGCCAGCTAGTTGCATCTATCTGCATACTTCTATGAGAGATAAACTGACGTAGAACGCGGGAGGCTGAACGACTTCGAATTTCCCTGGTGAAAGGATCACTGCCTCGAGCATCGGCATCCGAACTACCGTTCGACTACATACAGGGAATTTTTAAGACAGACGATTTTCAAGCATTAAACCGGCAAAGGGGAGTTCGTCCGCGAGACGACACAATGAAGATCGCGCAGAGCGGTCTCGGGAATTGTTAATATCTCCAACAGTCTCCTCCTATGCGGAAAGAATTATCCGGTATAACGATTTTAGGAACGAAATTCAGGCAGCTCGTTCGTAAGACGATACAACGTCGCGTAGAATAATTTTAAAAATTGTTATGAACTTGTTAATCAACATTGAGGAGTTTGAATGAAAATATTTTTAACTTCCCATTTCGTACAACACTTATACGTTTAAATAGTTGCATAAAGGAGCCTAAGATAATATTTCACCAATTCTTCTTTTTACTTTATATAAAAAAATGAACTTTGAATAGCAAATTGTAATTATTTTGCTCATCATGACAGATATTTGTCGAATAAAAAGTCGATGAATGGGTTATCGGTTGTTATTCTGATGTAGCATCGATCGTATGGCATTTCGATTTTACATGTTTTCCATCTTCGACTGCTTCACTTGCAGATTTTCTCTTGAATTATGTAGCAAATACATAATTCAAAAAAAAATAGAAAGATGAAACGTGACGGTGAAGCGAGTTCAAACGCTATCGATCCTTTATATTTACACCCATTCTCTATAACTTTTCAATCGAGACGTATCCGGCGAAATAACACTGACACTTTCCGTAGATTGAAAAACAAAAATAAAGTTATTTTAATGTTTACAGTTTTTTATCACTAGAACTAATGACAAGATTGCACCTTTGCAAACTTTATACAATTTTTATTGCAGTGTGCGCTTCGATAAAGGAGTCTGTTTGAAACATTCTGATGGAAACATTTTCATGATTTCAAAATTCTGAAAGAAAAAAAGAGGAACCATTGTGTCTGGTTTTGAGATTTTCCATTTTAAAAGCATGAAGGACTTCCTATGTAGATTACATAAAAACGATTAAAATTCAAGATTTAATTAAGAGTTTGAAAAATTAATATTAAAATAGTAAAAATTAAAATTATAAATAAATGTAAGCTTGAAAAAGAAATTTAAATTAAATAATGGTAAAATAAGTGCCAGCATCAGCGGTTAAACTATTTTTATAAATAAAATTGGATTGTTAAACAAATCCAAGGTTCATCTAACGATTTCGTGCCATTTTATCTGATATGTTAGATTAAACTTTTCATTTTCTAGAGAAAAAGGTTCGAACATAACCATTCTCTTTTAGTAAAAGAGACTTAAGCAATTAAATATTCTATAACAATGTTTCGTTTCGAAGAGGATGCAAAGATGAAAGCCTCGTACCTACCATCGTTCTTTCCATTTCATTTCCGTTCCCGTAAACTCCGCAGGAACGGCTACCAACAGTCCACTTATTAGAATTGCAATATCCAAGAGCCGAGAAACTTCAGAACAGGATTCAGATTGCCGGCTGTCACTGCCACGGATACGCGATACCGTTATTTCGGCGTAGCGCACAATTCATCAAACTATTATTCTTTTTTCCGCGTCATGAAAGGAAGGTTGGGGGAGCAGAGTTGGCGAAATGTTCAGGTGAATCAAAGCAAGGCAAGGTAAACTCGAGAACGCGAGAACATGGCTAGCGTGTCCCGCGCGTGTTTCGTGTCCGTAATTAAAGCCTGTAAGGGAACAGCGACGCGGTTCGGTGGTGAACGTACATTCGCCGCGGTGGCCGATAACGCGGCCGTTATGAAAAATCTGCATGGAAAAGGGCCGAAATACGACCGCCTTCCGATATGCCTACGGTAGTTTCCGTGCCGAGCCACTCGAGCGCTCCCTCAGGGTTCAATCTCTCGAGAAGCCCTCTGCACGCTACGCGGAGACCAAAAAGTAGACGCGAACTCCGAGCCACGGCCATGAAACAGCGATTTCCGGGAACCGACGACATTTTACAGGATCCTCTCCGTAACTGTCGCAAAAGTCTCAACCGTAACTGTCACGATTCTGTCCCCACCATTCCGGAACCCTCCGCGGAACCGATCAAGTGGTAAACACGACGACACTATCGATGAGACTCACATTAAACGAACCAAAAATTGTAATATTTTTAATTTTGATTTTTTTTTTTACGAAACTTTCACCATAATATTCGTTTCATTCTTCTAATTAAAATGACACCAAACACGATATACTTACGATTATAAATACCAGTGTAACAAGCGATGTTACGAATTCGTGCACCTCTACCGTAAATGTGAAGTTCGAAACTTTAATCGTTCGTTACACGAGAAATTATGATCGCGATTATTTCGTGTTCGGTGTCATTTTAATCAGAGAAAGAAAACAAGATTAAACGTTTTATTGTCGAGAAATCTCCAATCGCTTTGCAGTAGTACCTCTACCGGAACTGTCGCCTGGCAGACCGACGGTACGACAGTTACGGAGGGATTACTGTGAATCGATAAAGGTCCATCCTTCCGTTTTTGCATCTTCCCGCGCGGGGTAGCCTCGACTAACTTCGAACACCGGACATTATTTTTAGCGAGTGGGAACCGGATTAAAAATAGATCAGCCCCGAACTTGCTCGGCGAGAAACGCGCGTTCAACCTTAAGCGAGCTTTCCTGGGTCGTGACAGTGGCCTGTCTGTCGCGCAACGAGGACAACCGAAGTATATCTCGCGGACATAAGCTGGATTTAATATGGTGCCGTTGCGACACAGTTTCGTCGCGGACTTTGGTTGACGTATATGTATTTCAAGCAAATATTCTGAATAACTCATCGCTGTACAGGCTGTAACAGGACACGTGGGACACACTTCGGGAACTACTTCTACACCTAAACACAATGAAACATGTATAAACATGTGCTCTGTCTGTCATCGTTTATGAAATATAACGAATTTTGCGTTTCTATGAAGATTGTATAAAAATATTCAATTTTTTATCGATCGTAAAATGTTAAAATCTGTATTAATGTTTTGTCCTACAGTCATGGAACCGGCACGTGTTTATACTGTCGTTTAAACATTTAAAAATTTAAAAATAAGTGGGTTTTTCTGTTTCTTAAAAATATGTGCTAATTCTTTTCACATATAGCAAGTGAGTATTGTTAGTGGTACCTTTCTCTACAGTTTTTCAACCCACAATTAAATAATATATATTAAAAGAAAACGTTATTACTTCACAGACGCAATTATTTTTCTTGAAAATGCTGTTAAATGGTAAACATATTTAATAGTAACGCGAAACATGCTATTAAATAGTAACAATTGATCGAACCCGAGCCCCTAAAACATTGATACAGATTTTATAAAAATATTGAGAATGACGCAGTGCCGAAATCAGCGAAGGAGAAGTAGCGCGTTTCGATCGGCAGCCTTGAAATGCGCGAGGAACGCGATGCATTACGCAAATGATGATCGCAACTGGTTGATACGGCGAGTACGCGAACCCTTTCCTCCCTATTTCACGCAGAGTAGGCGGTCGCGGTGAACAATGGACGAAAGAATCGTCTGGCTGTAATGCACGAGCGTAGCGGCAGACGGGACTGACAAGTACCGGGCACGCTAATATAGAAGGAACAATGCGACATCGGCGGCCGGCAGAGTTTTCCAGGGCTCTTGAAACAATTAGCGGCACCGTCGTTAATCTACCCCTCGACCCTCGATTGCGGCAATCCCCTCATCGGATTCGTGGGCGATTTAAAAAGTTCCGAAATCAGACGAATTACCGCCAAACTAATTTCCACCACTGCTGATAATTTATTCCTCGGCCGATACTGTGATTAAAAAAGTACTGCAAGACGTCGCGAGATACACTCCGGGACAGAAAAGATAGCTGCGAAATTAATGTACTCCTCTGTTTATTAAACATTTCAAATTCAATTGTTTTTTATATTTTCGGAGCGCCTTTCTTCGCATATACGAATTAAATGAAACTTTATTAGACTGTTTTTAATTAATGAAATTATTAACGAAATATATGGGGGCAAAATGATAGCAAACTTAACGAAAAATAATTAATAGATCAAGTATATTGTATTACCAGTAATCGAAAATTACAAAGTTTAAAAATTAAAAACTCGATGTTCGATTCATCGAATACTTACGAGTTTCACGCGGTACAGTTAAAATTGATGTTACGAAATAATTTATTGCTAGATCTTTCATTTCACTTTAGCAAAAAACAGTAAATAGATATGAATATATTAAAACAATTATTAAATCCATAAATTATTAAGTCAGTAAATGATAAAGTTGAATAAAACGTAACCAGAAACAAGCTGTTCGCGGTAAAACGAAATTATTGTAACGCGTTTAGCGAGGCAACGAAACAAAATTTCGAGTACTTTCATTACGCGATGTGTCCATGTGTATATTGCGTGGTACCATTTGTTAATTACGTAGCTGTTGGCGCGGCTTTTTAAAAAATAATTTGAAAATGAAATTTCGCTAGCTAATTACACTAAAAGTAGTAGCATCAACATACGAGATACAATAATTAAAAAATTATTCCATCTCATCTACTTTCCTCGGAATCCTTACGAATTCACTCGCTACGTTTAATTTAACTAATGAGTTTAAATCTTCCTTGATCCAGAAAAAAGTCTACACGTAATTTTTCACGTTTCATTATTGCAACGAGCGCGCTAGATTTTCTCCTCGGTATCTCTCCACATCGGATCCAACTAGTGCGCGCGACGCATGATAAATCACGAGTGCTCTTATAAGAGTTTCCGCTGACGCTGATAATCCTTTGCATACGATCCATTCAATTATACGTAAGAAACGATTGAAGAAGACAAGCCCGGTCCGGGGAGATGCTGCACCTTAGGCGGCTCTCCCAAGGAACAGATGGTCCGATTTATTACGGACTCCGTCCGAGCAATCAGGATCGATAATTAAACTTCTGAAATTTGCCCGGCGACCGAAAAGTGCTTGGCAAGCAGGCAGACGCTCCTAATATCAATTACGGCGACAAAAACTCATTAAGGTTCTCGGATATCGATACTAGTATCGATCCCCCGGTTACGATACTCGCGTTAGAAGGTCCATTAGATAGAAAGTTTCAATTAATACCTTGCTGCGTGCACCACTTCCAGGTTGCATTCCACGCATGAAAATTACCAACCAATTATCAGGTCAATAAATTACCAAGCAGAACTACGCACGGAAAGTAACAGAAAACGGCCTGTTCGAATGAAATTATACTGGCAACGCAGCGCTAAGTGCTCGATGCCCGCAAACGACGACGAGTCCATAACGAGTAAGCCGAGCAAACCTAATTTTTCCATTCTTGTTATACGAGTGGCAAAAATCAATTTTTCAAGATTAAGATATTGAACAAATTTTTTTGCAACTGAGTAAGAACCCTTCAAAGCTTCCAAATCCAAATTATTATTCATTTCAGATTATTCTCTGCTGAGATGTAACGTTCTGAAGACAACCTCCGTAAAATTTAGATTAAATGAAACGTTTAAAATAATCATCAGAGACTATCAAAATACAAGTTTAAATGATAGTTTCATACGTGTCAGCAGGTGTATTTTAAGTGTGTAATGCAGTTGTTTGCATTTTTTTATCACTTGCACTAACTTTTTAAAACGGTCGATACAATGCCACGAAATAAAGTGAAAAATTAGGCTGATCGATGCACCATGAGACCCGGCGACGTACAGAGGGTGCGAGTTATGTAATATTCAAAGGATGTTTTGCACGTAATAGTATCGAACGATATAAAATAGGTTTTGCAAAGCAACTCGAAGCGAAGAAAATCAAAAATTGTATCTGGACGACCATAAACATCAATAGAGAAATCTAACATGAGTATTAAAAAAGTATTGTTGCGTATTAAAGCAGAATTGCTGCAATCTGATCAGATTGTTTAATTTAGAGCGTGACCAACGGTAGTTGATTCGTTTGAGCGATGAAATGGGGTGGGAAAAGTAGATTTACCGGTAGCGGAATCAGGCAAGCTATTCTGTAGCATGACAGCACGCAAGAAAAACAATATTGTTGTTCCCTTTATAAATTATACAATATCGCTCCTAGGATTTTGATTACAATCTTTTTCAATTATTGTATCGTCTAGTTATGCGCTTTTTAGAACGGTGGAGGAGATCTGCAGGCGCACGATTCCGTTGGTATAAGATCCCCATTTATTCTTCGTAATTAATTTTTTTTAACTAGACTTCAGATCCAATTTTGTGGACTACATGATCGAAATTGAGAGCGAAAAAATTTTGTTTACTCTGTTGAAGATTTTATCGTGATTTAAAAAACAAAAGTCTTGTCAAACCTTAGATATTTGATTATACCTAAACCTAAAAGACCAATAATGTTTTCAATGCATTAAAATTTATAGTCTTATCACCAGGACTTCTTTGGTTTGAAGCAGTAAATAAATAATAGAAATAATAAAGAATATTTTGAAGATTAAAATATATTTTCTAAATGTAAAATTTAAACTTTTTAAAAAATGTAATTCGTCGTTATAATTGAAATACAATTACAAATGTCAAAAATTGATTTATGGAAAGTATACAACCTCAAAAATTTTTTCCCAAAATATTATGCTTAAATTTATTAAGTCATTTAAAATATATTAAACATTAAAATTTATTAGTCACCTAGCTGAAATGGTCTTTAGTTATAAAATTTTCACAAGCTATTCCGAAACCGATATGATAACAGTTTTCTAACTCTATCACATTGTATTTCAATTACCTCGTATTCCAAATAAATAAAATTTCAATTCTAATGTCATTAAACAATACTCGTGATTAGGATAATTAGAAATTGAATTAATTGAATGGTCTCTGAATCATGTAATGCAACTACAATGTAATTCAATTACTATGTAATTAAAATACAATGTAATTGAACCACATATTTCAATTAGTACAACTTTAGATACCCTGTGTATGTATAACGATTATCCTCGTCGATTAATCTTCATAAACATGAATCTGTATAAACATCAACCGTTTAGTCACGAAATATATTGGCACAAATGATGTTTAATACCGAGTCCACTGGAAATATGATTCTCTTCCGTGTAGAATATGAAACCGTGAATAACTGAAAGCTTCATCAGGGAATTGGATAACAAATCATGACTGAATTTACCTTTGCCGTGCAGCTGCTGTCTGTTGGTGTCCGCCCGTAGGTTTTCCGCGGTGTGAACCAGCTCGTCCAGCTGCGGCTTTTTCTTCTCCAGCTCCCGTAAAACATTCTGCGCAAACCAGACAGTCAGGGATTAGTGTGGCCACTTAGAGCTTACAGAACGATTTTTAAATCCCGAAACACGCCCCGTAACAGCATGAAGAAAACCACAAGAAAAAGAGAAGACCGCGGGGAGCCACGCAGAATCGCCAGATGAGAGGAATTGACTCGAATCGAGGAGAAAAGTTTATCCTCTCTCTGCAAGTACCAAATTAGTCATTTGACACTGTGACATATACAGCGTCACGTGGCCGGGCAACAGCGTGGGGGATAGCGTCGTAGAAGGGGAAGGTAGAGTGGGGACACAAGTCTTAATCTGACGATTCTGGCTGGTTACTGGAGCATTATTCTTACTATTTTATATCACTTTATAAAGATAACATTTTTAGTCAATTTTTAAATAATGTCCAAATAATTTATTTAACAATTCTTGGTGGATGGAACTTTAGAATCTCGATAATCGAAAATTAAAAATATTGGAACCCGCAAACCTAGTGTTCAGCATACATATACTGAAGTTTTATTATACAGGGTGGTTTCTTTGTTGGGTAGAGAATTATTTCGAGTTCCTATCGTCTGAAAGAGTCATTTATGTCCCGTCGCAGCTAATCGATGCGACGACGCAAGAATGCTAAGTGTTAATGTTGCCGTTGATAGCTGCCAGAGCTTCGAGAGTAGCTCGTAACGGGAATCGCGGCCACGTCTTCGTTCGTTTGACGTGTCGCGACGGATAAAAAAGTAATAACTAGGAATTCCGGAAGGGCATAAACATTCCGCGAAAAGCCTCAGGTCGATCACCTGTTTCTGGCTCTCCGGTTGTGGCTGCTTCCCGGCAGCACGGGCCTATCGATCGGTCGGTAAGCATTCTAGAAACCGAGCTACCATTTTCCCAGGCTATTGTTACAAGTACAGGCCGGCTAGCTTTTTCGAAAGCTCATTAGCATTTTGCAAACGAGACACGTATTATTATTCGATCCCGTCGTCCCGTATAATTCCGCGCGCTATAAAATCACGCGAAACCGCGACCAATTATAACTTCTGCTGTATATTTAGACGAAGACACGGCGAAAAGTGTTTCGCATTGTTTCTACGTATCTATTCGTGTAGTTTTGTCGACGCAATAAAATCGCGAGTTGCAACGCCGCGCCGCACGTTGCGCCAGAATGTTCTCTGGACGAAATTCCATATATTAATCTACCGGAAGTTTATTAATAGGCTTTTCAATAATTGCACTGTACCAAACGGAAACTTAAAAATCCTCTTGTACACAATCTCAAGCGAAATTATTAGATTACATTATTGACAGCGAGTTTTCGGTTTATGATTGATGTTTCTGTTTTTGCAGTTGAAAAATATATTAAAAATATATTAAAAAATCCTCAGTCATGGGTCATAGGCTTCCAAAAAATATGGAATAATCGTCGGTAGATGTGTCAAAAAGTAAAAGTTGTACAAAAAGATGTTTCGGACAAGAGTTGTAGGTTATACAGAAAAGTGTATGACGCTTCGACCTTGAAAAGCTTTGCAAAGGTCATTTTCAAAATTTCGAAATTATTTTCAGAACACTTTAAACACGCGTTATTTTTGCATAAACCCGTTATCAAGATATAATAGTTCGCGTGCCGACTATGGTGGCGTTGACTATAATTATTAGACAAACATGGGTGTCTAATTTCAAAGAATAAAAAGATCGTAAGAATTTAAGAGTTGATCAAATAAATAAATTTCGATTTGGTTCTTACAACTACTGTAAACGATTTTTATTTTCCATAAAGATCCGCACTCTAATTACGAGAGACAGAAGTTAAAATCAGCTGAACAAGTTTCTGTGCTGTTGGCAAGCTCTCGTAATCAGATGTGCAATAATTACAACACTTTACGAAAAAATTGAAGATTCATTAACATCGTTAGCTTTCCTACAAACGCTACTAAAAATTGACATTTTTCCGAAGGGGAAAGAAATTTTCCTCGTAAATCGACGATACAATGACTCTGGAAGCCCACGCCAACGGTTAATTTACGTGATCAAGAGCAATGTTCTCACAGCGAGTATCGCATTCTTCGTTCGCGCGTTCCATTGAAAGTCCGCTCGCTCGTGTGAGAAATTACAGGGGATAGAGGCGTGCGATGTGCTTTCATTATTATCCTCCAGTCCGGTAACATTTTTATCGCGGGGAGGTAAAGCGAGGCGAGGCGCGGCAAGAGGAGGCGAAGCGTGTGCGACACTAGCCGTGAAAATGTTTGCCGAACCGGAGATTCCAAGAGGATTACGAAAACAATAACCGTGTTAAGTCCTCGCTAATCTGCACCGAGCCGAGATAAAAGGACAGCCGAACGACTACGCTCCTTCGCGCCCGACTACACCGAATCCTAATCCCATTCTCCCCGCTCGCCTAACGATCAAATTAATTTTCCTAAAGTCGACTACCCGTGAAGCGTTGGATCCCGAGCCGACCTACCTATTCCACACCGCCCGCTCCATTCGTTTCATTACATCTGACGCCAACTCTCGTCTCGTAACAACGGACAAGCAACGATGATGCAATAGCTCATAACACACATGCTCGCAACCCCTTCAATATTTACGGGACAAAGTGAACCTTTTCTCACGATTACCAGGATACTCAAAAGGTATCGTGGAACAAGTTGCAATCTACTGTGACTCTCAAAAATATTCGGACACTAGGTATAACTAACTTTATGATTTGATAATTAAAAAAGAGAAATTAAATGCGAGAAATCTGTATGTAAGCACCAATTGCGCATGGACTAATATAACATTTATATAACTTTATGACAGCATAAGTGTAATCACTTAGAGGACATTGCTGTCGGTTAATACTGCCGTCGATGAATGTCGGTCAAATCTGATTTGGGTTAATTCCTGTTGGTCAGAACAGTGTTTGTGAAGCTCGTGTCGGAGATTTCAATGTAACCATTCGCAGTACTATAGACTGTCATGTATGCATTTACTAAATTAATCCATTTGCTGCTACATGCAAGGTACAGGAACGCTTTGCAATAAATCAAAAGCGTAGAATGAAATATTTGTAAAGCATACGTAAAATTTACAATTAATCTGCAGATTTGATGCATTTACGATAAAAATAGGAAGGTCTAATTTATGACGGCTAAAAAGTTTGAAGAATTCAAATATGTTACTATATTAATCTCAACCTATTAAACATATTCAGCAAGATATTCAATATTTATTTCACCCCAGCTTGTTGCAATTCAGTTTTTTTATTATTTTTATCTTGCATAAATATCCGCGGTCTGATTATTAGTAGACTGTGAATCTTTATGCATTTATGGTTTCTGAAAATGTTCAAAAAATATAAAATTTGACAGAATTTAATACTATTTTTATTCATTTCAAATCTACAAAGATTGCTACCACTGAAAATAACATTTTATTTCATTCCACTCTCTTAAAATTATTGTATAAAAATTGCATACTGCATAAACATCCGAAGTCAAAGCGTTCTAAATTGGAAATCGTTTAAAACAAATGAAATATTTTTTCTCTCTATTAATGAAGCAAGATTGTATATTAACTCTCAACGAAGTTCTTCAATAAATCATTCTACCAAAAGAGTGGCTCTTCTAAATATTGTCAAGAATAATTTACGAACAATTTAAAAAAAAATATAATTTTGTATTGAAGTAAAATCCTCTACCTTTGGTAAGCTATTGCAAAGAGATTTTCCACATTAGCAACCACTGTCCTACATATTAAATCACCAAAAAAAAAAAGAGAAAACTGTTTTCTATATTTAGACGTTTTGCACGTTTGTAGGGCGTACACTGCGTAGAAGCAGTCAGAAAAGATTGAAACGGGTCCTTGAGGGAATCGAGATCGGAACGGGGCTCGTCCTTTAATCTGGCTCCGTACGGTCGCGCAAACGAAGTTATTTATAAGTCTCTCGTATAATCGATCGTGCGTTACTTCCGTGTCACCGACGGCTCGGAAAACGGAATATACATTCACGGCACTCAAGAAGGTTCAACGAGGCGAGGCACGAAAATATGAAACAGCCAGCCAGCCATCCGACGATATAATGTATGGTGATGCATCGCATCGTTATGGAAATACGAATTTAAATACGAATATTCCACGTGGCCGCGAGATAATGGCGACTTCGTCACGTGTGAAACGAACTTTGCTAATGCGAAGTGAAAACAGTGCTCGCTGACTCGCTCGCTTGCTCGCTGCCCATGGAGGGATAAACGCGGCAATACATTAGAATTTTTATAGGTAAATATCCACCGACAAATTGTTACGTAAAAGCTGTTCCATGGCGGCTGAACTTCTCGCAAAGAATGATACCCGAACTTCGTATCGGAGAATTTCAATAACAGCGGAGCCAGCGATCAAAAGTTTTCTAGCTGTTGCCGGCAACGCACGCACGCATATTTTCCTGTTTAGCTACTTCTCCTAACATTCTACGAATAACAAAGGGTGTGTTAAAGTTTTCATCGAGAAGAGAAAAAATTGAAAGCAATTCGCAAAGTTGTCGAGATGTAAGCCGTGAAAATTTTTGCAAAATTTGTGAGCTTATATTGAAAATTTAGTATTCTGAAATTATTATTAATTATCTATCTAATTAATATCTATTAATATTCTGAAAATTTCATAAAAATCAGTCAACGTTGCAATGAGCTGCAAACGTTTATAAATGGTAAAAATTGCAATAAATCTGATTCTTACATCTTTCAATGCCAGTCCATAAAACTGACACAGATCTACAAAACGTATTTTAAAAATTTTTAATATAGACCCACATAAAAAAGTTGAAAAATGCAATTTTTAGAATTTTCTCTACAATTCCGACCAATCGCAATTTTCGAAAAAATTTCTATTCGTGTAGTAGACTAATTGGTCCAACCTCTCAAAAAAATTCAAATCATATAGTCGAATATCAAAAAAGTTATCGTTTTTTCAATACCGTTGGAATATTAATGGGGCTCACTGTATATTTCCAAAGTATCTATCCGGCAGATTACGATTTACATAGAATATCAAAAGCGTGAAACCAGGAACCTTGGGAGAACACGTGTACCATCGTTTAGATGAAACGGTCTCGAGAATCCTCGATCCTTTCAGCGACCTCTGCTCCTGAATCGCGTTAATTTCGATTAATTCTTCCGGTACGATCCCAATCGGATATCCTTTGGTACCTCTCCGAACAAAAAGGATCCGGACAGGGCGGAATCAAAGAGGGTAACCATAAATGGAAAACGTTAACCGATCGCTACGAGCCAATTCATTCAAAAGGTGGCGACCAATAGAACATTCTCATGCTCCGACGGAAACCGTTCGAAAAGCCGTTGGATTTGATCCGGTGAAACACAGGAGCCACGGGGATTTCAAATAGATACTGGTTGCCTCGGACATCGTGAATGTTATCGTTCGGTATGGAAAAGTGGAGTCTTGGTTGCTGGATGTCGCGTCCGATTTAATCCATTCGGCCAAAAGTTTCCGCGGGAATTGAGACAATCTCTATCCGTGAAAGGTTCGCAGAAACGCGTAATTTGAATCAATGGTTCACCGAATAGAAACCGAGGTTTTTAATTGTTCCATGGATTTTCCCTAGAATCACTAAAAGTATTCCAGTATTTTTTTATAGTCAGACAGCTGATGTTTATGCAAAATAAAAAGTTTGTGCAACAATTATAAAATTCAGTTGTCTCGATCCCTTCGAATCGATTCGAAGCATATCTTCGACCCCGTTATCTAGAAGCGTATCTTCGACCCCGTTAATTCGTGAAGTAGTTCATAACTTTCGGGTAGTGACACACAGCACGATTTTTAAATAATTAGCACGCTAGAAACAGTGGAAATGTAATTTTCGATTTCGGAAACTAGTTATTGAATTTTCTCCGAAGATTTCTCTAACAATATTAAGCGATCAAAATGCACGGCGTGCTGTTTAGCAACATGCAATTGAAATGGTGCAGCGGACGTGGCGATATTCTTGATGGCAACTGCAGAGCAGTACCATTTCCCGACTACGCTCGCATTACCGTAATTAAGGGCTAAAGTAATTAGATATTAGGGGGCGGGGGGTACCAATAGGACCCAGATACGTTTGAACCAGTGCACTGAAACAGTTTGTCAAACGCTATCTATCGAACCGCTTGTGTTTTATCTTGCCGGTCGGTGTGTATCATCGTTTCAAAGTGGAAATTCCTATGATTTACTGGCTCGTCGTTGCCTCACGTTAATTAGTCTCGACTTATCTGAAACAGTCCGCGTCAAGCTACAGGGGAACGCAATTACGCGAGTATCTTGGCTACTTATGTTTTCAAACGTTATAGTAACGTGGCAGACATGAAAGCACGAGTTCTCGCGCATCTCGGACAAAAATAAATGAACTCTAACGAAACAAATTTGTTATGGAACAAATACTGTATTTTCCTAAACATTGATAATCTATAAATATTCAATTTTTATCGATCGTGAAATCTGTATTAATGTTTTCGGCGCTCGGGTTCGATCGCTTTTTTCGGGTTCTTTTAAAATGTAATCTTCTAATCTTTTCACTGTTTTAAATTTCACCTACTCATGAGTTACATTATTTTTAACTTATTAAATATATTAAGAAGGAAAATAAATTTCTGTTTCACTCCAGTTTGTTAGAAATCAGGTAGAAAATTTCGCATAAAGTTTCTCTAGTTAATGGTCCGCGGGTCGGAGGGTTAAATCGAATCATATATTCTTTCGATAACGTGATAGAATCGCTCATCTCACATTTTTTTTGTCCAACTATAATAAATTGGGTGTCGCTACTTAAATTTATATCTTCGTGGCTCAAAAATTGGCGCCTGCTCCGTGAACGTTCAAAGTTTCGGGAAGACCGGCCGGGAAGACGGTTGCCTAACGTTTCTAAGTTCACAATCCGATCATAACCGATCCTAAACTCCTGTAAATCCTAGAGAAGTTAGCGAACACCGGCCCGTGGAACGACAAGCAGTTAGGGTCGACAGTATATTCTTGCCGACTAAAAACAGCTGAAATGAAGTTTACTGGGTGTATCGAGAGGGGGCAGGGGGCGGTACCGATCTCCTAACGATCCCCTTACCTGAAACTCAGGTTCCGAACGACTAATCACATTGGCAGAGCCGACGTTTACGTCTTTTCCTTCGAATCCAATTAAAAGGTAATTGAAAAGTAGGGGATGGCTGTTTTATCACGGCCCGCGGAAAGAACACCGGCCGATGAATCAAGATAAATTCCCTGTTAAAGCCCGCCATCGCACGATGGGCCATTTACGCGAAATTGCTGGAATTAATTCGAAAATTTTGCGTCGTGAAATAACGTTCGAAGCAGGTTTATTTGCATGCTTATAACTCTGTTGAGATACGCAGATCTCGGCGACGTTATATCTGTTCGCATTTCCACAAGTTCTTGAGACGACTCAGTCGGTCGTTTCCACATCTCGAGTGGCCATGATCAATGCTCAAATGCCCGATATTAGAATGAAAATATTATTAACTGTTTATACAGCGAATTCAAAAAGTATTGAATATAAAATTTCTAGTTCTCGAGAAATTGAGGATATTTAACTTGCTATAATTTCGTGAAAAACAATCAATACAGCAATAAACTTGGACCCATTTTAAAGCTTGAAGATTCTACTTTCGTCCGCCAGTATTTATTTTAGTCTAACATATTTTTACATGATGCAACAGATGAGAAACTAGAGAGGTAGTTTTTCGAAAGATAGCCATACGTCGATAGCTCTGTAAAAATGTTAACAAATTTTTTTTGTGTTCGGATCTTCCAGATATTTGAAGATTTTAAATTCCCCTTTACAACAACGTTTTAAACATTTATTTGCGATTTCATTTCTATGTATTGTATAATTCTTATTTTAGAAAATTTTCTCATCTTTTATTTAATTCGTTAAATTTTAATTTGTTGATTTAATTCATTAAAAGTGACTGGTCCATATGTCGTACCAAATTACATAAAACTGCTTTTATATTAAGTGGCAAATTCATCTGTAAAAAAAATTACATGTAATTCAAAAATTTGTTTTGCGATGGAAAATAACATTTCAAAGATTGAGAGCAGCTCTTTACAACGACACTTTGTGTACGAATTTTTCCCCAGCTAGAATCGCGTTGTGGACCATCGTGCGCCGTCTCGAATAACTTCTCCAACTATGAAATATTCCCTCATAAGCGACGCGACGCGTCCCGGACTCGCGTAATACTGTTCATTATCAGCAAAGGGGGTGGCGAGGTAACCGTTGTAAACAATGGGAAGTTACTCGATCAGCTCATGCATTATTCATTGCATCTCTCTTGAAAACATGCATACAGTGTCCCCTGATTTCTTATGCCGGGCCCATAGCGACGCGAACACTGCGCACGCTCTCTCTCTCTCTGTCTCTCTCCCTCTCTCTCTCTCTCTCTCTCTCTCTCTCTCTCTCTCTCTCTCTCTCTCTTTCTCTCTCTGTGTGTGCGTGTGTGTGTCTCTCTCTCGCTCTCTCTCTCTCTCTCGTTTCTCGCCAAGTCGTGGAAAGTGTCGACGGATACTATTCGAGGGATGTTTACTCGGTCGAGGGTCGGAGCAACAGTTAAGCTTTTCCAATTTTAGAGCGAAAATATTTGGATCAAATTTCTCCAGGCTTGCCTCCGTGAGGTTTCCGCTGAGTCGACTCTGGATCGCTCATCGAGAATGTCGCGGCGGTTTTATTGCGGGGATGTTCTACTGACCCGGGTCTGACACGGGTTAGATCGATTCTACTGATAGCCATTGACAGGCGTGTTCCTGATGAAATTCCTCTCTAGTAGACGGAACACGTCATCGACGACTCGACGACGACACGTCATTAAAAGCTTCACTTCAGCTCTATGTATAAACCGTGGTTAGACTGCTGGTCTTTATGCATAATAAAAATGTTCTTAATCGATTATACAAGGTGCTGGAACCGGGTAAAAATTTTCTTCGTCGATTATACAAGCTACTGGAAGCGAATAAAAATTTTCTTCGTGGATTATACAGGTTACTGGAACCAAATAAAAATTTGTTTCTTTAATATTGTTAACAGAGCAAAAGTAACGTGGTGATAATCTTCGTTTAAAATTGTAGTCATAAATGCATAAGTCGATATGTTATTTTCAATTCATTAAAATTGTTGAAAATAGAAAGAAATTATTTGTATAAAGATATTTTGCAGAAAGAGCCGCAGTCTAATTTGTTCGGTCATAAATAAGACCGAACGTGAGAGTAGGGACAGCCACTCGACGGCGACGGTCTTAGGACTGTTTGGATGTCACCGGACACCGCTTCAGATTAGGTTTAAGAATCTTGGACAGGACAATCTGGCGACGAACTAATTTACGATTCATTTGCACGCAACTATGACAGACGAAAACACAATAAGACTGCAACAGACTCCCACTCCGACCGCTAAAACAAACATTTAAAAGACCAATCAGAATTCACGCAACGTTTCCTATACTGACCAATCAGGACAAGACCAGAACCGACGTAATACGTGACAGAACCAGGACGATCAGTTCAAAATACAAAATCACGAAAACCACATCTTTATAACGCTTTGTACCGTTTTTCCTAACTATTGTTAAATATATGTTTTTAAAGTTTTTCCATTAAGTGTCGAACTTATTCATTTCTTCAAATAGGCGTAACGACCCAGTTACGTCATAGCCCCCGATATCGTCGCGAACGCGCGAACCGGATTTACGACCCGCGAAATTCAAAAAGAAGAATTGCGATATTCGGGACGCTTCATAATTATTACAATAAATATTCTTTATGCGCACAAATGGGTGATAAATTCGGTAATGAATAAACCGAGGATTGTATGTATTTATGGGAAAAATGAGTAAGTGCAATTCAAAACAGTTAAAATGATTTATGAATGCTGATTATTTTCAGCTTGTTAAAATGATGAAGCGAAGAAATGTACAATAAACAATTAGTCTTGAATTGAGTTGTAAATCGATTTCGACTGGTGTATATCGTTTTATTATAAAAATAACAAGACTGAATTTATTTCAATTTCTCGCAATTTTTATAACCATACCGAATTTAATAATTTCTAACGGATTCGTGCTTGCAACTTCAATAATTATGAAATAAAAAATGTGAAACCGGTCATCTGCCCTAGTACGGTTAGTGTCGAAAGGTGTTGAAGTGTCCCATCGCACAACACACTTTAAATTAGCATGGACGAATTGATAACATTTCGGGTCATTACTTGCGTGATTAAGAAGCCGCAGATCCCTGTCTCATTGGCGCGCAATGCCCTCGTCAAAGCTTGGGGTGAATGAAAGCAGCCGGCGATCACGAGATACGGTCGATACACACCGCCGAGATTGTAGATCGTATTTCACGCGGTCCGACTAAATAAAACGACGCGTCACATATTTCGGCCGGCAGAGGTGTAATTCATGGGACTGTCTTGACCAGCTATAAATGATCATTGCTTTCGCGGGAATTTATGGCTCGCAGATCGAGTATTCTTCCCAGCGAAATTTCGGACCATCTTTGTAAATCGGATGTGCTGGTCAAGAATGGGAATCAGAACAAATGGAGGCTGCAGCATGGTACCATGTCAAATATCAATTCAAAGTAATTAATTAAATTAGATGAAATTGAATTCGAGGCAGGAGCTGCTTACACAATTCTATTTGCAATTCATTCTTTTTCATAGAATGTTTTCATAATATTTACGGTTTCAGAAATATTGAAGTTTCAAAATAATCGTTGAAATTATGAAAAACAACTGAATGTTTTTACTAAGTTTTAACCCTTGAAAATTAAACATTTATTCCAACCTAGAATAAATTCCATTCCATATTATTTTTCTTCATTATGAATATTGATATAATATCTCATAAAATATTCAAATGTTTAGTAATTGATTAGATACCAACTTGTTTAATAATGTAAACAATATTTTCAATACAGCAACTTTTACTGGCGACTTCGAGTTATGAGATTAAATGGGATGTCTCCGAACGGAGTAGAAACGGGTATGAGATGATTCAGTTTGCTAAAATAAGTAAAAAAAACTTGAGTAACATTTTTTCCATTGACACTTCGTTCCCGAGAAAATCGAGTTTGAAACTTCGGCGGTTACGCGTGGAATGGGAGTCGTCAGATGCGTCTGATCATGACCAACCAATTCTACTTCTCCTGGGTGCTGGAGCACGCGAAACCGACGGTTTTTCAAACTCGTTATTTTTTGTCAAGTGTCAGCTGAAAATATGTTGCTATGCACCTGTTATTTAACTAATGAAAGCAAATGAAATTCGGTAAGCTCGTGATAGAGGAAAATTGTTCTGAATAATGACCTTGGAAACATATTTCAAGGTCGTCAAAATCGTTTCAAAATATAATTTCCTAGAATAATCTTCTATAAACATTACTATAAAAGCGTGAAACGTCTTTGAGTTTCAGGATTATTTTTAATTAAAAATTTTTTTCAGCATAAAAGAAACAAGCGCCGAAAACATTAATACAGATTTTAACATTTTACGATCTATAAAAAATTGAATATTTAAAAGAAACAAGGCTTGAAATTGTCGCGAGCGAGGAAAATTGCATTTGTCCATTATTCGTGCAGAGAGGACTGAAAGTTCCTGTCCCTCGTTCAATGGTCAAGAGTCGCAACAGGAGAGCGTTGAGTGCCAAAAGACAGATCGGTTGGTGAACGGAAGTCTGGCAACGTCGGGGATTTTCCTTTGATTCCGTGCACACGTACGGGACCTTAGAACCATGATGAACAACGCGTCGTTATCCTTGGGGGGTCATCCTGGCGTTTTATGGCACGGTGATCCCCCACTCAACTACTCCGTGACAAAATTGTAAGACATATCTTTAGTAATACGATCATGTCCTGCCGACCAAAATTAAAGTATCGAAAAATCTGAACGGATAAATAGTCGGCGTTGAAAGCTGCCGTAACTTTATTATATCTCTACGTTCTTAAGCATCATCCATCAATTACACAAAAGCACTTAGCGAACACCCTTCCTCTTAATTTGAATCTCTGGGCCGCTGCTGACTCATTAACAGATTGTCGATTTTCTGATTGCTAGGTAGTTAGAAAATTTCCTGTACTTTTTGTATAAAATGTAGCTTATGCATTAATCATTAAATCTTAAGCAATGATTAAATTGCTATCACATTTGCATAATACGTTTTCACATTTGATCATACCTTGATCAAATTTCTATTTAGATACTTTTGTGTTGAGAAGATTGTCGTTCATACGACAATTTCATTTCGTAGATTTTTTTCGTAGACCTCGTAAGATTTGGTGTACGATGTCTTGTTATTCTGTTATTGTATTTCGAAAGGACTGTCGCTTGCATTACCTAGAATCTCGAATAATTCAAGATATTATTTTATACTGTGCGATAGATTCATATTCGCATCGCTGAATTTTTAGCGATATTCTTCGTATTTTCGTCTCATGTTTATACCATGCATTAAACACATGAGAGCCAACCTTACAACCATAGCAACCTCCTCGTGGTAAGTCTCCGGTTATTCTGATGCCAGCAGCATACTCTTCGTTCAAAGTGCCGTAAAACAGCAACAAAAATCGTAAATCAGATGTTATGGTTCCATTGTAAAGACGGGACTTGAATCTTTATACCTATGGTAGCTCGAATAACGAACAAAATTTCGGAGAGACGTTTTAATTTATAAAATTTTCGATAAAAGAGGGTGCCTTGACGACATCGGAGAAGAGCAACTCAGGAATGTGAAGAGCCTCATCCCTTCCGGCGGGTCGGGTGAAATTGATTTTTATCATGTGTTGAGCTTGGGTAATTTTTACTTTAGCAATAATTACATTTTCTTGTACAATTATTCGAGGCATAATTCTGAACTTTTTCCGACACTATGCTGCTGTATTTAGACATTCTTACGCACTGGTACTTATGACATAACTTAATATTATTTTATGCCAAGAAACACGGATAAAATATTTCATAAATAATTATTTACATAGTAAAGTATATTATTGAAGTATATTATTAAAGTATATTATTTTAACTTCGAGAAGCGACATCAGTTCTGATGTTATCTCTGTTATTCAAATAGCTAATGATGTATTTACTTTGAATCTACAAAAAATAATGTTCGCTAGGTCACTACTAAAGTAAAAAAAAAATAATAAAATAGTATAAATTTTATCTTTATTTCAATGTTGTCCTGGTTTATTTCACGATTACACCACGACTACCTGAGAAGCTCCGTGACACTTTGAGAATGGCTACAAATTCAAACCTTACAAGCACAGCAAATTGCGACAACGGCTGGCGTTAATGGAGTTACAAATTGTAAAAGGAAAAGAGGGTACTTTACGACCCGTTTGATACAGTGGATGACCCTGTTTATGACCCTGGAATGACAGATTACAGTGAGTGCCATAAATACTTGACTATCTGTCTTCTTGAAACAACTTGCAAAGCTAAACGTATTTTCAAAAACCTGTTTCCAAAAATCAATATTCATGCCACGACGAAATCGTTTTTACGGCCATGTGGGAAGATGAAAAAGCACAACGATGAATTTTTCGAAAACTCTTCAAATTCAAACGACTCTATAGACATTCAAAATTTTTTTGCGGACTGAAATCACAATAGGTTTGAAGATTGGAGTCTCCCCATTACAATGGCTCTCTAAAACTTTATTGAACTTTGAATGAACAGTGAGCCGCCGGCATCAGAATCAGTGGAGTTAAGGGGAGTAATTGAAATTAAGGGGAGTACCCTCACAAGTCACGCGACATTGTCACGTACGCACGACAGAGACTCAACGCGTGACGAGACAGGGTGTGGTGGAAGGGTGGAGGAATGGCGTCGTAGAAGGGGAAGGATGGAGTGGGAGACAAGCAATATCGTCGGACTAGAGAATTGAGGGGAATACAGTTACCCTCTCTGTGCCAGTATCGGACTGGTCACGTGACATTGTGATGCGTGGAGGGCGGAGACTCGACGCGTCACGTGACAGGGCGTGGCAGGAAGAGTGGGGACATAAGTCTCAATCTGGCGACTCTGGTCCACGGCATACCACCTGGAGGTCTCTGGGCCGTATTTGTTCACGTGTTTAGTGCGTGTGATTAATATATACACGTTCGCAAAGGAAAAGTTACTTGGAACGACCTCAGGAATTTTTGGAGAAAGTAAATTTTCCTTGAATGCGAAACAAATGATCGCAAAAGTTTCAGAAAAAACTCGTAATTTCTTAAAATGGCGGACAGATTATGTCTAAAATTCGAAATCGAGGTTCCTTGGATGCAGCATTGCAAAATCTGGTTTCGAAAGACGCGACAATTTCTCTCGGCACGCAATAAAGTCGCGCAACCTCTCACCAATTACTCGAAGGAGTATTAAGTTCGGTGTACCCTGGACAGAGTCTCTCGCGCGACACCGTCAAGTACCTTCAGAGGGCCCGGGTGGATTTATCGGCAATTAATGCAAATCTGGTTCGAGTCAACATCTCCCGGGCAAAATATACGAGGAGCCCCGGGTCTCGGGGGCTGGTTTCTGTTCCAGTAACTCCGCTCGGCGGAACTAACGATCGCAGGGTTGCGAAAATAACGAGACACGCTCGCGGAACGTGGCATAAGAAAGTTGCATTACGTGATACGCGGCCCAGGAAAAAGGTTGCCGGGGTGGACGGTCGCTTTTACGCGAGCGAAAACGCGAGAAGAAACGCGCCGCGGCGAAGGAGGGCCGACAGAAGGGAGAATTACGGTCGCAACAAAGGCATATCCCTTTAAAACGGGCTAACGTTTCGAAAGGGCCAGGAAAAACTCGCCGGTTTCCCGGTTATAGGGCGCAGCCCTCGGATGGTTTTTGGCAAGATTTTCATTGACGTGGTTAATATCCTCTTCTATTTTGTCCCGGGGAAAAGAGCAGCTTCCCAAAGAAGATGAAGAACGTCAAAGGCCGCGGTACACTCCGGAACAAAATGTTATAACGCCTCAGATACATGTACATGTATACGTGTGTTTAATTCGCACAGGTAAGTTGCATTTTACACAAATTACGGGGGACAGCTTTATTGCTATTTTAAGCTTCGCACTGCAAGTTGACATACGCGATTTTTGAAAACTTTCTTTATTTTACCAAACTGAGTCAATATTCAGTTTTACACTGTATTGTACCAATAAGATTATTCTGGTAAGTGTCGTCTCGTGGTCAAATATTTGCTTTTACAATGTATTCTGTTCGCCAATGTTTGCACAGAGGAAAGTTATATAGGTTTCGATTCTCAGACTCTCATTGTTGGAACGAGGAAGCATAAAAGCTACGAGGTCGTAGGCGAAGTCAATTTTAATATGTTTGGGTATGTGCAATTTCAAATAGAAGTACGATTAACAAGATTTGGGAATATTGATACCTTACTGTGAACTACTTGAAATTATTTTTAAAAAAGGAAGAATTTGGCTTTGGAAAAGTTTTACTATATTGTATTATGTATTATATTTCTTTCGCCTTTTAATTATCTTATCAGACTGATACAAATGCACAGATGTCCTTAAATCTTTTTAATAGTTTTCGTTGCATTTATATTGTACGAAACGTATTGGAAACGAAAGCGCAAAAATTTCATGATCTCCTATCTTCAATTATTAACAACGACTTGTGAAAAAGAATAGAAGAACAATATCATTGTGATTATTGGAAATTAATAAATACTATGCCACACCAGATTGCAGTACTCCTAGAAACTGAATAATCGAGAAAAAACGTCGAGATCATGGAACTGGGAAGGAATGATAGCACACTTGAAAAGTTTTCATATCTTACACACGGAAAGTTTGGGAACCTGGAAATCCAGAAAAGTATGAAACTTTGTGTGCGAGTAGTGTTATTCGTCCGCAAACAAACCAATTTGTCGTTGGGCCATAATACGATTATAGAGGTTAAAATCACTGCTCAGACTGTACAGAAACTGTAGAAACTTCTTTCTCGTGGAATATCTAAAAAAAATGACAGTTTTGCATAGTCAGCAAACAAAAATTGCATCTTTTATCGTTGCAGGCGAACGTGACGCTCACAGTCTCCAAAATGTCACAATCTATTGTATATCTTAACGTGAACATTTATATTAAATAATTTTTTGTGTGTCGAATGAACAAACATAGAATTACAGTTATTTTTTTACAAAAGAGTTCAATTTTTATATTTCTCTGCGGAAAAATCTGTAAAATTTTGTTACAAGAGGAGGTGGATAATTGTTAAAGGAGTTTAATTGTTTAAGTAATATGACCATAAAATCTATGTAAATAATAGTTTACGGTGCACTAGCATTTTATCCTCGAATACAGGTATAACAGGTGACCCTTATCGCGTATGCGATCGGCAAAGGGGTGAACGAAGCATGGGAAAAACGGAATTATTGGCCAGCGGACGACGACTTCCTCCATGGCCCTTGGATTTATTCGCGGAAGACCGCGACCGTGAACAACCACGCGTCCTCAGCTTCTCGGTTGCACAATATTCGCGTGAAATTCGTTTTGCGAGAGCTTCAAAGGCGGCGGTTCTCTTTTTACCTCGGCTCGATACGGCTTGAAACGACCATTCCGTTGGGCCACGAAAGATTGCGGAGCGAGCTTTCGATTGTCTCCCTCGGTTCGAGGGGATTACGGCCGACGAGGAAACGAGTTATCGAACAGAAGGCCAGAGGCGGAAGTATGACCCGACACGGGGAACGTTTTATGGGATTGATAAGGGAGAACTTTTTGCTTCACGACGCGAACGTCTTAACTTATCTGCTGCTGCTGACGGTATGGAGTGCTTTTAAAGTGGCGTGCGTTTATAAAGCGACGTACGTTGCCTATGCTTTTCAGCTTATAATGAAGCTCCGATAAAGGAACATGATTTTTATGGCCTGCGAGATCGGAGCTTTGAGTACACAGCCTGGAAACGCGAGGAAATCTAGTTCTGGTTTATCTAAAAATGGAATGGGCTGAACTGAAATTATTTATACGTTGATTACAATATGTATGCGTTTAAAAGAAGACTTGAGGACTCGGAGTCTAGAGTTTTGAGACTCTGGCATTCTAGGACTCTGAAACTCTAGGACTCTGAGACTCTAGGACTCTGAGACTCTAGGACTCTAAGCATCTAGGACTCTCAGAATCTGGAACTCTGGGACTTTAGGACTGTGGGGCTCTAGGACTCTAGGAGTTTAGGATACTGGGGTCTAGAATTCCAGGACCTTAGGACTTTGGAACTACAGAACTCTATGATTCTTGGAAACTAGAATACTGAAACTATAGAAATCTGAGATTCTGATATTCTGGGATGTTAGGACTTTGGGAATCTAGTATTCAGGGATTCTAGGCTTCAGAACTCTAGAGCTTGAGTTCTCCAGAACTCCAAACGGCTCAAATAATTGATTTATTTGATTTTAATTGATTTCGTATAAGGCAAATCCGCTTATCACGGGATGTTAAAAAAATTGTTACGTTTCAGTTAATATACATTTTTGCATTAGATAAGACAAAAGGAACATCCGCACTTTTTTAAAACGATTTACAAAGGGATGTAATATCACGTCACTAAGAATAATATTTTCAAATTATTTTTTCTGTAAATTTTCACATTTTTTGCCTTTCTATATTCAGTTAAAATCTTCCTCGAAGTAATAGTTCCAAGCAACAGCGCCGATCATTATAACTGTCCACCTCAAGCCGACCATCCGAATGTTATGAACCTGAAGTAATTCGCGTGGCATGGACAGTTATTGCGACTAGTGGAGTGCTCTGGACACTTTCTTTTATAGGAAAAACTACAGTAAAACTTTTATAATTGCAATTTCAACAAGAACATTTCGACGAAATTCTAGAACAAATTCCAAATTGTCTTGAGCAGTGACAACATTTTTTCTGTGAAACAGTGAGTGTCGAAATAAAAAACAACAATGTTTTCAGCATCACTTATATTTCTAATATGGTATTATTTCGAAAAAGTAGTTCCTTTTCACTTATTATTGACTATTTATATCGCGAATTACTTTTTCAATTTAATTTCTATCGAGACTAGTGTAAATTACGCAGCAAAAAATAAGAATGGTGGATATAGCGCGATTCTTCCCTAATTGGAACCTCAACAGTAAAACCTCGATAATTGGAACATCTACGGTAGAACCTCGATAATTGCAGCTTCAGCAATAAAGCCTTAGTAATTACACCTCAACGGTCGCGGCTTCGGTAGTTACAAGCAATATTGTTCTGTTAAGATTACACGAATTTCATTTAGTCAAGGTTTACGATACGGATATGATTTCTTTGCTATTTTCGAGAGAACAAGACGACAATAGTACAGTACACGTCAATACTTCGCGCTAACACCATCTCGGTATATATTTAATAAATTATTAAGCGGCAAACTAAATAATTGCACCACCACCAATGCTTCCACAAAATTGGAAGGAGCTTAACGTGTGCCTTGTAGTCCGTTATTACACATTGGGGATTACTTATAAATAAACAAAATTAAAACCGTCCACATAAATTTTCATCTTACTCGATGAAATAAGTTATTTGAAAAATAGTTGTCAAGATAATTTATTATTCTATTTGACTATATGTCAATTGAAATGATCATATGTTAGTTTATTCTAATAGCCGAGTAATTATTTCATTACCCGAATTTGCAATAAAACTTTTCATCGTCAATTACCCCAAACACAACATAGTTACGACCATAATTCGTGTTTCTCTACCATAAATGTTAAAACTGACTCGTATTCAGGGGAATACATGTACGACAAAGACGGAAGGCATCACGTGACCCGGTCGTGGCGGAAGGATGGGAGATTAGCGTCGCAGAGGGGGAAAGGTAGAGAGGGAGACAAGCAGTGTCGCCTGACCAGGGGAATTGGGGGGAATGCAGTTAACCTCTCTCTCTGCCAGTGCCGAACTAGTCACGTGACGCACGCAGGGCGGAGACTCGACGCGTCACGTGTCGGAGCGTGACGTAAGCATGGGGATAGCCTGGTAGAAGGGGAAGGGTATGCGACAGTTACGGAGAGACTAGCATACCTCCGCGCGTTTTTCGGCCGCACTTCATCTAACCACCAAGGTGTGTCGTCGTGTAGCTCGTTCCGCGAACTAATCCGATATTTCCCAATGAGAGGCGCACTCGACGTACTTGCTCAACAGGTTAACGATTCACGCGGGTGTCCTTTAACGAGTCCGTGGAACACACGAACCTCCCACCACTAATTCAGGAACACGGTATGTAGAACGGAACTGACATAACGCGGCGGATAACGAAGGCGCCTCGTACTTACGTTAAACCGATGATGCAGGGTGCTACAGTAGACCGGCGCGGCCGACGTGCTCGGCTGCTGAGGCTCCTTTCGATCCATCGCGCGCGCAGAAATAAAAAAAAGAAAAACACGCACTTTATGCCGCGGCTAAACGCGTTCCGTCGGTTTTTTGCTCGAAGCAAACACGGCGAGCAGTGCTCATCACAGCGCGCTGATATTCGTTCGGGCTTCTTCGCGACTCACATCGTCCGACACACGAAACAGCGTGCACACAGTGCACACACACTGTCTATATAGACTGTGCACGTATTTTCATGCATTACATCCGCTGCAGCTCGCGCGCGCACGTTCCACAGTTTCCCGCGCGACAGATATTTCACGCGGATCCGCTATGTCAAGCCGTGCCACGCCATGCTGCCTCGAAAAATGCTCTCATTGTTGGCTGCCTCCTTTCCTCGTAAACGCCAAGACGCGCTCGCCAGAGACTCTAAAATTTTCGTTCAATTTTTTTCTTCCGGCAAGCCTGTGCTATTTCATGCGCCGTAAAGTTAACGGTCTGTACGAAAGATTCCATTATTTCTCCCGATTTCTGTGAAAAAAATCTTTGCAAGCTGCGAACTCGTGATTTTAAACATTTCCGATGTTTGATGATCGTGAGAACAACAAATTAACTTAAAATAAATTGTAGCTGCCGTTGCAAAATTTATTGTTCGTAGTGGCCGCTCAATGACCTAGTAGTTAATGCTACCTGTATAAATAAACAGTTAAAAAATACACGGGGCGGGAAGATCGCGCGCTCCACCGCTAAAAAGTTTATTCAACGTGTCAACGGCATCCGAGCGATCCGAGACGGAAACGCGGGAGCACAACTTAACCCCCTCCTTCCCCCCCTCCCTCTCATGCAACTGTGATTCTCGATAATCGATATTTTTTGCGCAATTTTTTCCCAACTCGCGAATTTTCGAACTACCTGTTAACGCGCGGATGCTCGACCGTCTAACTGCTACAGGGTAAGTCGGGAGAAACGGAAAATTGAAATACAGTGTCTGTTATTAATAGACAGCGGATCTTTATGCAAAATGAAATTTTTTCATGTCAATTACAACAAATTGGGGTGACATAAACATTTATTTCCTTTCTTAATATATTTAATAGGTAAAAAGTAGTATAACAGTATCTTTAAATTTTTCCAATATTTTTCCCATAAATGCATAAACATCCGCTGTCTAGTTATTAATATTCGAACACACTTGAAAAGACGATAACTCTTTTAAATATTAGACCATACTACTATTTTTTTTAGAAGTTAGAACAATTAGTTTACTACGTGAAAAAAAATTCAATTGGTTGAAAGTGCAGAGAAAATACTAAACGTGTATTTGACCACTTTTTTAATGTGAACCTGCATCGAAAATTTAAAAAATACACGTTTTGTAGATCTGTACCAAGTAACAGTTCCAGTGGAGGTGCTCAATTCTTTGTAGCGTGCCGAACGTAAAGTAGAATAGCGCTTGGAAGACATCGAAGGACTCGCGCCAGCCTTTCAAATTTAAAAATGACAAAATTCCATCTTTTTGGTTTTTTAACAGTAAATCTTTTCCCATAGGATTATATTTGCGAATTTCACATTTACGGTAGAGGTACACGAATTCTATAACTTCGCCTGTTACACGAGTAATTATAATCGCAATTATACCGTGTTTGGTGTCATTTTCATCAGAAAAACGAGACGAATACGACGCCACGAAAGTGTCACAAAAAAACCAAAAAATTCGTAATCTTCACTTGCATTAGCGTGAGGTTCGCTCGATCCCTCGTTGGCTCGGTGATCGAGCGTGTTCCAAGGAGAATCCCCGGTGGTGGGGATAACATTTTGACAGTTACGGTAGAGGTCCCGTTCGACAGTAACGGAGAGAAGACACGGTGCTTGGTCGACGTCCCCTTTGTTTCTCAACTTTCTCGACTAAATGGTGAAACGCGGAGGGGAGCGACTGTATTCGAAAGAAGTAACGCGTCGGTTCCAATGATACGCCAAAGGGGGGAAATGACGAGACGTCAAACCGACGACTGTCAGGCTGTCAAACCGAGTGCGGAGCCCCTCCGCGGGATTGGCTCAGGCGACGGATAATGCGGCACGCCGCAGTGTCAAAACGCCTAAATGAGCAGCGACAAGGTGCGCGAGCGCGTCCCTCTGCCGCTACCTCTGCAAAATATACGATTTTGCGCTCCGCTTGATGGTGTAACTGGCAACGAATTTACAACGATCGTTGCGTTAATTCGGCTTTTTGTCTCTGGCCGCAACGCGGCGAATCAACATCCATCAGCGACAACATTCGAGGACAGTCCGGGCCCGTGTACGCGGCCGTTTGAATAATTCCGGCGAATGTTTCCGCGGGATGATCATCCGAATGCAGTTTTTCTTCCTGACCGAGCGAATTAACTGAATAATTATTGGCCGTTGTAGACGTCATTCGTTGCAATAATTATTCGTGATTCGGGAAGATTTACTGCGACGCAGTTGTTCGGATTTCTGGCTGTGCGAGTAATTATCGCGAATTCGTTCGAGTATCTCCTTTTTACACCGATCGGGAAGTGAATGTACATAAATGTATAGAAAATAGTGGAGCAGCGGGACAAATTGTTTACTGACTACGGATTTTGCCCAATTCTATGCTGCGTTGAGGATGTAAATTTTATTCTCTAAGAAAGTGATAAATACAAACAAGAATGGGCTTGGACTTATTTTTTGTTGATGGAGGTCGCTCGAACCATTGATGTAACAATGATTGTTAGTGCGGAGCAGAATTTCAAGACATTAAAGTATTATATATATTTACACATATATGAATAGCATCAAATATTTTTTATTGAAAATTTAATAACTGATATAATAAATTTCTATAAATAGTCTACAATTTCTATAAATTTAAAAAGATTTGTGTTCTTTATTTCATTTTTTACAAACTGCAATTTTTATGTTTTACATTTAATAATCTACATGTGTGCCAACTTTCATTGTCATCAGAAATTTCGAATTGTGCCATGTTCCTTGTAAAAGAAGAACTTGTAAGGTAATTCAATTAAATGATCCACACTTGAATAACTTAATTTGAAAATCGTTCGTAATGACTCTTTGAAAATATAATACCATTATAAATTGACTGTTTCATGGAAGAAGGAATTAAACGTAACCTCGTTGCTTCAATGAATAACGTTACTACATAAAGAAGCAAATAAATTTGTCTGCAGTTTCATTAGAATAATTAAATTCGCTTCATTTAACTTAGCTGCAACTGGGTATCCGTTGCATACGCAAACTTTTAAACTAGGTTTATTAAGAAATTTAATTAAGATGGGGCACATTTTAATTCTTAAAAAACTTCAATGCTTTGGACTATAAAGAATTTTTGTAATGAACATTGGCATATAAATCCTACAGTGCATTAAATTAAATCTTCTCAGGTATATATGCATCGTGTCACAAAATCACTATTTTAACTAATTTCTCAAAATCTCTATTTTACAAAATATATTTTTTCGATGAAATAATTAAAATATGGACGACTTATTGATATTTATATCCAATTATGAGGTTAGATAATAAATATCTTCGAATTAGTATGAAGTGACAATAATACTGCTAATGATCAAAATTTACTAACATTTTATGTGAATTATTGGATATTTTTGCTAACTGAAACCGGAAATTATTTTTGGTTCAATGTAACACAGTGTGTAGAAGAATTATTTTATCGGTAATACTCCTCAAGTATTCTCCATAAGCTAATTAGCTAATTAGCTAATAATATAATATAAAATTAGTTGAGGGACTAAAAGAAACACATGTTACATTATTCATAATTTCGAGAAAATTCGCTACTGTCTCTTCAGAAGGTCCCCGGCCAATTGTGTTACACGAGGAACAGCCGTATTTTTCTTCTCAACGTGGAGACATTGCAAAGTAAAAGACCCACCCACGATAACCCTGTTTCGAGCAAATATCCCGAGGAGTAATGGCAGAGTGGTTTAATTCTATCTTTGGACGAGCGGTCGGCAAAAGAAACCACCGGACAGAGCACAAACCGGGCCACGCGATATCGATTTTCGTTTCGTTTGATATTTCGCCGGGCGCGCATCACCAGCGAAATTTCATCGGCGGCCCCTTGTCGAAGTCACATTATCGAATTCGTACACTGATAGTCCGGCGCACAATGGTCGATAAGTACGAAAATTAGGACAAAAATTTTTAAAAATCATTTTAGAAATTGAAAACTGTTGTATACTTCTATTCATTAATACTTAATACGGATGTCCGATAATATTTTTTCATTTACCGCTAAGAAAATCCAAATAGTTGAAAATTCTTTCAATTTTAATAATCACATTTTCTCTTCTGCCGAACTGAGTAGCAGAATGACAATAGCAGAAACGATTGTTTAAATAATTGATGTGAACTTTTTTAAAATCTAGTAGAACCATTTTCGTATTTGATGTATAGTTCAATAATAATTTTTTTCTCTTTTTTGAAAATGATCCATATAAGGATCGAAACGTCGAAAGTTTAAATCAAACTCGCAAATTTGCTTTAAATTCTGTTAAATATTGATCAAGAAAATATTTCAATAATCATTGTTGCAATTGAAAGTCACAAAAAGTTAATATAATAAAAAATTATAAGAGAATTCGAAGCATACACTTACAGTTTTGCGAGCAGCGTGGACTACGAGAATGAACAAGTGTATTCAATTTTATCATACGCGAGTAAATGAGATTTTCAAGTGGTGCTGATTTTTGTCCCACTTTTTCAAAAAATCGACCACTGTTGCGGCGTTCTCACGCACATCGGTGAACGTTGTACGACGCTGAAGAGGTTCGTTAGCGATTTCCAAATTAACGCGGATCCACTCCGCCATCCACTGTCGAAAATACGATTCCTTCTTAGTATCGAGGCTAACCAGACTGAAGATATCGATTCTATATTTGTAGAATCATTTTTGTATTCCGAGACAACTTAAAATGTTAAATTAATTATGTACAACAGTGGTATAAAAAATATTACGAGTCGACAAGTAAATAAAATGCCAGAATTTACAGTGGGGGACACCCATCAAGAATTTGTTTAATATTGAACCAAACGTCGAAAGCTTTTTTGAGATGTTAGAAGGACTAGTGTACATTTTCCAATTAAAATAATAAATAATTTTACCTCGAGAAAAGGTTAGTGAATTAACTAAATTAATTTTTAGATATGCTAATTTTTGTAGTTTAATGATTACGTGTTCCCTTTTTAAATTGTTTTTCAGTACACGGAATAAATATAATTTTAGTTAGAATTATTTATATATATTATTTTAAAATTGAGTGACAAATTATCGTATTTGAAGTTCGAATAGTGAAATAATTTAAACAAAATTATTCGCGTGTACAAATAAATTTTATAATAAACCAAACGAAAGTAATGAACAAATTATTATTTCAAATGGCAAGTAACAAAATAATACGTTATCTTAACGACAACTTTTCAAATAATTTATGTCGATAATGCCCAAGCGCATATTATGCCCGGACCTGTACAATTTTCACCGTCTATATCGACTCGAGTAATCGCTAAGTAGATTAAAGCTGCACCGGCGAGCGTTCACAGTCGAATCAGAGATCGGTCTTCCGGATTAAAGATCGTCGAGTCGCGCGAATTACTATCGCGTATTTTATTAAGGTGTTTCACTGTCGATCACCGTGCGACGAGGGCGCGTCTTCCCGCGTCGAACAAAAACAAACGGACCGACAAAATCTCCATTTTTGTTTCTCGTCGACGATCGAGAGTACACAGTACAAACTTTAAACAAACCGGATGCGGGGTGGGGTACACGCAGGCGCACCAAGTATATCGTGAGCGGTTGTAGAGCGAGCACGGGAGAAAAAGGCAGCGTGCAGAATTGAAACGTATGGCCAGCGGATAATTAAAATTTAGTTGGTTAGTAAAACATGGCGAGCATGAATTTCGGCCGTGTTGTATTTCCGCGGAAGCTCGTCGTGGTACTGACTGAAATTCGCAGCTTCATGGGTTCCCGTGGTAGCTAGGGAACGGTATTACGTCTCTCTTGCTCTTTCTCCTCGATTTCCCTCGTGCTATCTCACTCCCTCCTTTTTGCCCCATACGCCCCCCCTACCTTCCTCAACGATCCTATGGGGTATTGAGTCTACGGACTACGAAATTCCCGTAACAGAGGGTGCCGTTTAGTAAACGCTTTAAACCGATTTCAAAACAGACTCGGCAATTCCGACCCGTGTTGGTTTTAATTAAAAATCTTCGTCTCTCTGCTGTTCAAACCGCCGCCGCTCTGGCAATCGACGGGGCGTCCGCAGACCGATCCTAAATTTCCACCGAAAAAAATCGAACCGGGCAAAAAATGACCATTTTCCCAATTTTTCATCCGGCAACGTTTTTTGTTGTGAATATTTTTCACCGATTCCCCCAAGCAATCGTCGATTGTTTAAATATGGAAATTGTTACAACGACGATCATTACGCGGGTACAAATTTGCATGCGGTAATTCATCGAAACCGAAATCGATTTATACTCCACTAAAAATGTCATTAACATCTGCGAAAAATAATATAAAAGTTACAAAAAGATAAAAGTTACAAAATTCAGACAATTGCCAAAATAGCCGGGGAATAATAAAGTCTCTTGCTCGAACTATTAAGCGTAAGTTCGTAGCCATCGCTACTTCGATATCTAATCGGATGCCGAAGGGGCCGACAAAGAAGATACGCACTGCGCACACGCAATCTATCCCTTCGCATTATAATTGCCGAATCTTCACGAACAATTTCCTCCTTCGACGAAACTAACGGAGGATCTCCGCGAGAAATTTTCGTCAAGCTGAAATTATCAATTCAACGGCTAGTTAAATTAATAATCCCCCATTGCCTCAATGTTAATACCTCCCAGTAAATAGGAACGATACTATAACAGATTATGCAGCCAGTAATAGCGAAATGAATGATACCTAGCATACGTACGACACTGATAACACGGATAATTAATAACGTGTTGCATTAATTATTATTTTAATGATAGATAAATTAGTGTTGTTGCATTATGGTAAATTTTACACTAACTTTTTGTACATTGATACAGTACATTGAATATTAATACATTATAAATTAGTACTGGCTATTTTTATATTAATATGTATAGATCATTCTAATGTATAATACAATATTTAATGAGAACGTTACTATAGCAAATTCTGATGAATTCGTGATACGCTAATTATTACCATTAATTACGTGTAGACGCATAAATACAGCGATAAGAAAATAATAATAATTAATTATATCATATTTCGAAATGTCACCTGACTGCTATAAATACCATACGCGACCACAAACTGTAATTAACGCGGAACAAGTCATCACTGACCGTGCCGAAGAATGCAGAAATCAGGTGCCAGATTATGGCAACTCGGAGATACGAATTTATGGTAGTTTTACGTCTTCGAGGCAGTCGACTCGACGTTAGTTTATCGTGTCAACGAATATGTATATTACGTCGCACCCCGTCGTCAAATTTCATTCGCGCATCACCCGATGCCCGGGGGGCGCGAGAGTGCAAACAGCGCGAAATATGATAAAAGAATAGATGGAAATACAAATTATACATAGATAAGCTAAATTGTATGCTCATATAAGCGTACAACTATCGATAATATCAGAATGTTGTTGATGTTTCGATAATGTTTTTAACATCATTAAAACGAATAGAAGAGATTGAGATAGTAGACGCGTTAATTGCAACAAAATAATACCAAATTTATTTATTTTTGTTCGAACTTATTATTGATAGTCAGTACAGTAGTGTATTTTTAATCTAACTTTATTCTTCTGTCTAAAAAATTCAAATTAATCTTGCTAATATTACGTGCACAAAGAATGACGGAGCTGTGTATGTGTGAGTGTGGGAATATTGAAAATAGAATTTTGTAAACCAAGTCCAATTCGAAACAAATAATATACAGGGTGAGTCACTTAATGTTTGGAACTCAAATATCTTTGTAGTTTTTAAAGAATTAATTAAAATTAATTTGTTATTTTTCTTTTTTTTAGAAATATCAAGGTCACCATCATTTTTTTATAAGGGACCTCCCCTTTTTAAACACCTACGATGATATTTCCATTCATTAGGAATTCAGTGACTATAATTACTCAAGGTCAGTCAAGGTCACAGACAGAGGAAACTATATAAGAATTCATATAAATAAAGGTATTTAAATTATTAATTTATATTTAATTTATGCACAATTGTATTTGATTTTACATGTTACACTTTCTTATCGAAAGAGCTTTACAAATTGTACAATATATAATTATGTTACAGTATGACTTAGAGAGTAACCTACAATTAGTTTATAAAGGGTGTCCCAAAATTAACGCAAGGTTTGAATTAAATAGAAAACACAGTTTTTAGTCTTTAGATTGTTATTTTCAGGGTTGCCAACAATTTACTGCAAAAATGGCGGCAAATTCAAATCTTGCGTTAATTTTGGAACACCCTTTATTAGTTTTGCTGAACAATTATACCGTGCTCAATGTTTTGCTTCATGCAGCTGAAATTTTTGTAAAAATAATTCACCCAATCCACTTGAAAACCAATATACCTTTACGATCAATTTTTCTATAACATCGTGGAACATTCAGTTGTATTTCGCAGACGTCGCGCGAAGAATGTCGAACGTTAAAAATCAATTCCAACAAAAAATTCCTATCCAAATTCTTCTCTACGAGGGGAGGTCTTCCTAGTGGACACAATGAGCCGTCGACAACACGATAAAAATAGGCGGCATAGTTATGAGCGTGCGCGCAGCAACGCGAAAAATGCGACGATCCGCGTTCCCCGCTGGGATATTACTTTAACGAGGTTGGCGTACGACGTGTCGCGAGACCAGACCAGACACGGCCGTGAAAAACTCGCGAATATTTCCGGCCGCGCCGTAATCGTGAAAATGTTTCGCGGTAGAACGAGTGTCGAGCAATTAAATATCGGGTTACCGTTCACCGAGTAGCTGGAAAAGTTTGTCGGGAGGCGCGTGACGCGCGAAAAAGTCTGGCGCGTGCGGCCGGATTGTCTCGGCTCGGGAAGAACGTGCCGGGCACGGGCACCGAATCGGTATAATCCGAAAGTAATTTCAATTTAACGGGCCAACTTGCGGGACACTAATTAAGGGAATCGTGGAAAGTTCGTCAAAACTCGGTATAATTAAATAGCGGCTCATGCCCCGGCTCTGTGTAAAAGAGAACCTTGCCCGCTCTCCCCCACCCCTCTCCCCACGACTCCGCAACGATAAAAGTAAAACGACGATCTCGTCATATTACGAGGAATAAGATAAAAGTAGAACAAACACGGTTTCACAGCGTGCGAACACAACGTAGTATACAGGGTGGACCAATAACTTCAACCACTTTGAATATTTCCGTTGTTTGTAATAATATGAAAATATTGTGGTGTAAAGATATTTTTTACATAGGAGCGAAGACGTTTCGAGAATTTCAAGCTGACCTTGATTTCTTAAATGGAATCACCTACGTTGTGTACCGTGAATCGATAGGATATCAAATTCTGCTTAAAAATGTATTGACCTTCGGATGTCCTGCACCTAATAGTTAACCAGATATCTTTTTTATCCACCGTCAAATAGTGCGCTTTAAGATGAGTTGAATGACCTATGTCTCAAGGTATTTCAAGGTCAAACTTGCAGGGAAATGCAGATCGTTTTATTTGTATTTTTATTGATATTCGTCTACGCTTTGTAATTTCCACCCTGTATGGTGTATAGTATAGCGTATAGTACAGTGTATAGTACAGTGAGGTGGTTCGGAACCCACCTTAATAAAAAGTAGGTCCCGCTGAAATTGGAAATTAGGCGATAGTTGAGGATTTGGTAACGGGAGAGGTGGTGGAATGGATTTGAAACCCTGAGGGGACCAAATATCATTACATACATACATACAGTGTATAGTACAGTGATAATTTTATAGTATAGTATAGTGTACAGTATAGTGCACAGTATAGTGATAATTTTCGTATTTAATATCCGCCCAAATAATACGTTCGATAATCGTATTCACGGTTCTGATCGAATATTTTCTGCCAATGGCAGTATTATCGCGGAGTGTAAATGCCAATCTATCAAACGAAATTAACAAGAGTATAGTAGTTGGCAAGATCCATGCACGGGTAGTAAAAAAATGTGAAAAGTGGACACAAAGGGCGCATATCTATCCTAGAAGCTCGCGGAAGAACGCTGGTCTAGCTCGCGAGAAACTCGTACGCCTCCAAGTGTACGGCCGAGCGCGGCGTGTTCAAGTGCATTGCAACGGCGACGCCGACGCCGACGCTCTCGCATCACCGAATGCCGATGTAACCGGGAAATTGCGAACTCGAGGAAGCTTCTTCATAGCCACGGCTGCGTGATGTTATTACACGGCAGCTTCTCGGCAGGATGCAAGCGGCGAACACGAGGATAGAAGTTCCGGAATTCGCGTTCCTCGACGAAAGTAAAGCGGAACGGTCGGAAATACGCCGGCCGGGTCATCAGCAGTCGAAGAACAACGGGAGCTGAGCCGAGAACCACGCCCCCGGATGTTTATTGCTATTTTATATCGACCAAGACTGTCGCTGTTCTTACAACTTCAACTATTTTTATCACTACCTGCGCCGTAATCTTACAGAGTGCAGCCGGATAAGGTGGTCACAGTTTCCATTGGACCAAATTAAAAGGCTGATGGATCATTCGACAGGGCGTCGAGAAAAACCATTGTGCGAAATTTTAACCCTATGCCAATGGTCGAAATTTTCGACAAAGTTTGTCTCTGAAAGCCGAAAAAATCGAAGACACAAATGTTCTTAAAAACTGACTCCACGTGACTACTTGGAAAATAAAATACTTCATCAGACAATCAGTAATTAGCTGAATTTTCACTATAGTTTTGGATGATAATGTCTTTGTTGCACATAATAAGTTAAAATAAGCAAGTCAAAATAAATGTTGGTATCGTTAAAAATTATGCCAATCAAATGGGTGCTGTACTTATTGATACATCATTTTTTAAATATAGTAACGCATACGCAGCTAATGGAATACTGCACCGAAGTTGCATACTTTATTTCAACATTTTTTCCATGTTTCTTGCACTATGCCTCTTCGATTTACAAAATCTAATTGGAAAGCAAATATTGACTGCAACGATTTATAAATGGCAATTTCTGTTGCTCTGTTTGTTCTTCTATTTCTCCCCAATCTCTATGAAATAAAATTGAAAATGAAATTGAAAATGAAATAGAAAATGCAACGAAGAAAACATTCATCAAAAATGCTATTTAATCTATACATTATATTTACACTATAAATGGAATATAAGTGGAACTTGCCTGAGAACTTCATTCTTTTTACGCATTCAAAAAGGATGTAATAATCTTTTAGAATCGATCTTGATATCTTTTAATTAATATGTCCGATTTTTTAAATATCGAAGCGAATTCATTAAAATTGTAATATTGATACTGTTGAACGTACATAGCTTCATTATCTTCAATGTAATTTTCTGGTCAGATGGCGGAACGTGATATGCACGGTTCCATAATTTTACAGTACAGTAATTTAAAGCTCATTTGACTGTACAATATTTAAATTTATGAAATTTATAATATACGAAATGTTACAGTTCGAAAGTAAAAACAGTGTATTCGACTAGTTTATAGATAAAAATGAATTATAACATAATATTTGATCTTGTTAAACTTCAAAAAATACATAACGGCGGGGGGGGGGGAACAATTAAATGAGAATAACTAAATATCTCTGTTACGAATGATTTTATGGAAAAAGTGTTCAGAACAAAGTTGTAACCTTGCAAGGTGCAGGGATGTTATTTTTTTTTTAGAGATTTCAAGGTCATCCTTTTCAAACGGAACGACTAAATGGAATTCAAGATGAAATAAACACGTAAACATTGATGTTCTGAGAAAAATGACTAGCAGAAAGAAAATAATTTTTGTATCTCTCTCTATGGGAACAGATCTATCCCTAAACGAGTTACCAATCCAACGTCCCACTGGAGGCTAGAATTACGAAAGATTCTGTGGTATGCAGCGGGCCATGTAGTTCGAATTTTCCTGTTCCCGTTCCCGTTCTCGTTTCGTTTCCGAATTTCCGTGCTCCGCGAACCGGCGCACTGTCTAAAATACAACGAAGCGTCGCGTAAAATTCGCACGAACAGTCGGCTGGGAGCATTCTCCGAGGCCGCCGGTCTCGCGGACCAAACTCTAGACGACCGTACGAGGGCCAATGCAATTAGCGTTCGTAATACGCACAATTTAGATGCATGCTCCTGCCCCGATTCGTCGGTGCATACAGTTTTCCCTGCAGCCTCTACGAATTCGATTTACGCGAACTCTCGCGGACCTTACTTTAGGGAATACCTGCTCCGATAAGCAACATCTATACTATAGGGAACGCGCAACGTTGACAGCACGTGTGGTCGCAAGTTTTAGGCACACTTCAGTATTAATATAGTTACTATTTATCAAGCATTAAAAATTAAATCATTTTTTTTTGCATACATTTTCAGTCTGCCATTCTTGGCATATACGACTGAAACGAAACGAAGCTTTCCTATCTAGTTTTATTTGAAGAAATAATCAAATTATTAACGAAATATAGCGGGACAAAATGATAGCACACTGAACGAAAACCTTGAAATTTAAAACAATCGAATTTGAAAACAATTCAGGGAAACATCGATCATTCTATTTGGGAAAGATTTATACAATTTTTTAATAATTTTTTGGCTGATATTCTCCAATTTGTCCAAAATGCATTGTTTTAAATTGTTAATGTATTGAAATGGTCTGCCATTTTGTACAAACCTAGTAAATTAATCCTACTAAAATCTTAAAAAAAACCGAAGTCTGGTCCAATTTTAAAGATCGAAAGTTTCTGTGATTGCTTCGAGCACGACGAAACGTCTCATAGCTCATATTCGAACAGGCAATTATTGGACCCAGAGATCGGTCGATTTTAATTCCGATAATCAGCCGAATTCAAAGAGGCCCGATATCCTTCCATTTTAACCGAAGATCAACCCCCGCCCCTCAGCAACCGGTTCCTTCGTTTCCGTTTGAATCTCCGCGGCTGCTTTCATTTCTTCATATCTTTTGAAACGACTCTTCCAATCGGAAATCAATAACAACACGCGGAGTAACAAACCCATTGTTTTCGACCACCCCTCAAATCGTATTCGGAGTAGACCGTTGGCTCGAGCGGCGCATCAACGGGGAAGAAGGCCGTGCGATCCGCGGAATCGGGTTTCCATTGATAAACGGAACGCGCGCCATTCTTTCTCCGACCCCGAATGGAACAGGAAAACAGGGAAACAGAGCCGAATTTCTGTCAAGAACGGAGCCTTTTAATGAAAGGGGAGTATGAAATTGGTTCTTCGGGTGTTATGGACTCATGTGACTTTTAGTATAGGCGAGTCAGTTTATTCAGTCAGTGGTCAGTCACTGGTCAGTGAGTGGTCAGTCACCGGTCAGTGAATGGTCAGTCGCTGGTCAGTTACTGGTCAGTGAGTGGTCAGTTACTGGTCAGTGAGTGGTCAGTTACTGGTCAGTGAGTGGTCAGTCACTGGTCAGTCACTGGTCAGTGAGTGGTCAGTTACTGGTCAGTGAGTGGTCAGTTACTGGTCAGTCACTGGTCAGTGAGTGGTCAGTCACTGGTCAGTTACTGGTCAGTGAGTGGTCAGTCATTGGTCAGTGCGTGGTCAGTGAGTGGTCAGTCACTGGTCAGTTACTGGTCAGTGAGTGGTCAGTTACTGGTCAGTAACTGCTTAGTGAGGGGTCAGTGAGTGGTCAGTGAGTGGTCAGTTACTGGTCAGTGAGTAGTCAGTCACCGGTCAGTGAGTGGTCAGTGAGTGGTCAGTCACCGGTCAGTGAGTGGTCAGTGAGTGGTCAGTGAGTGGTCAGTCACTGGTCAGTCACTGGTCAGTGAGTGGTCAGTGAGTGGTCAGTCACTGGTCAGTCACTGGTCAGTGAGTGGTCAGTGAGTGGTCAGTCACTGGTCAGTCACTGGTCAGTGAGTGGTCAGTCACTGGTCAGTGAGTGGTCAGTCACTGGTCAGTGAGTGGTCAGTCACTGGTCAGTTACTGGTCAGTGAGTGGTCAGTCATTGGTCAGTGCGTGGTCAGTGAGTGGTCACTGACTGGCCAGTAAGTGGTCAGTCACCGGTCAGTGAGTGGTCAGTGAGTGGTCAGTGAGTGGTCAGTGAGTGGTCAGTTACTGGTCAGTGAGTGGTCAGTGAGCGGTCAGTGAGTGGTCAGTGAGTGGTCAGTGAGTGGTCAGTTACTGGTCAGTGAGTGGTCAGTCACTGGTCAGTCACTGGTCAGTGAGTGGTCAGTCACCGGTCAGTGAGTGGTCAGTTACTGGTCAGTAACTGCTTAGTGAGGGGTCAGTGAGTGGTCAGTGAGTGGTCAGTTACTGGTCAGTGAGTAGTCAGTCACCGGTCAGTGAGTGGTCAGTGAGTGGTCAGTCACCGGTCAGTGAGTGGTCAGTGAGTGGTCAGTGAGTGGTCAGTGAGTGGTCAGTGAGTGGTCAGTGAGTGGTCAGTCACTGGTCAGTGAGTGGTCAGTCACTGGTCAGTGAGTGGTCAGTCACTGGTCAGTGAGTGGTCAGTGAGTGGTCAGTGAGTAGTTAGTCAACTGGTCATCCTCTGGTTAGTCCCTGGTCTTCCTGGTTCCGGAATCGGACCGCTCCTGCCGGAATCCCCGGCCCGACTAACTGACTGACTACGAGTGCTCGCCTACAGTAGAAATCATAAGAGTCCATAACTGTTTCGCGCAGGTTACTAGACGGTAGGGGGTGCAGCAAGTATGTCAACTCCTACTCCACCACTCGCACGCCATTCTATTTAATATACAGGGTAAATCTTCAAATACAAACAACTACACTAATATTTTAATAATAATTGAAAAGCGAGATAAAAGCTGCTGGAACACCCGTTACACGCTCTGAATGGTCCGGCTTGGCGTCGGTGCAGCCTGGACCTCGTACGGCGCGTGTCAGTATCGTTGCGCGCATGCGTTGTACATGGAAATGCGGACGTATGAAATAGGAGTTGCGCAGAATGAACGAAAACTGATTCTTCCGGTGTTATGGACTCTTGTGAATTTTAGTATAGGTTGTTGCATAGGAAATGTCCGGTTTTAGAATGAATATGTTATGAAGCGTTCTCAAGGAGAAATACTATTACAATCTTTACAGAAAAACTTTATATATAAATTTTTATACAAAAATAAATTTTAAGAGGGAAAAATAAGTTTAATATACATCATTTTAACGTACAAAAGTGATCTTTGAGGTTTCATCTTCGGTTTTCAGTAGATTTCTATCTTCTGAGATCCTCAACTAACGTACGAGTAGGATGTTAATGAGTACGATTAATTAGATGAGAGTAATGTCAAATATTCGTTACCGATCGAACCCAATTTTCATCATTATAAGCAAGTACAGTCCCTTTAACAGTAACATTGTTTTATTGAATAGTTTTATTTAAGGGCTGTGCTCGTTTTATGACCTTCATTATTTTAATTTCGTGAAGCTCGTTAGTTTTGCGGGACTCTTTGCTCGTATAGATTTTTCCTCGCGCTTTTCACGAGATGAATTTTGTTATTACGTATCAATTATTGAATAAAATACAGGTATCCGACGTTAGGCTATTTTCCCTGATGGTATCAATCAAGATTGAATCAAGATTGAATCAAGATTGAAGCTTTTTACTGTACCAATATGCTCATCGAATTTGAAATATCACCGTGGATAATTGTTCCTCTGTTCGATTCTCGAATCGGAGAAAGGATCGATCGGAACACGCGAGACAGACAGACGAAGTCGTTCTGGCGTAGAGCTCTGTTGAAGAGGTCGCGAAAGGGCTACCAATCAATCTTAATTAATTCGTTCGAGCGAGCACCGTTCAACAATGTACCGCTTTCCTGGCGACTGGGAAAGATTACAAAGTTTTGCTTACACGGAACGATGTTTTATTATGTTTATTCAACTTTATGGTGCAATTGAAACGTATATTTCACATCCGTGTAACTAAATTGAACACGAGAAATTAAATTCGCAGTCTATTCCGCAAGAGCGATTCCACAAAGCAGTGCTACAAAAGTTGATGTATATAATTTGTAAAAGTGAGTGTAAAAAGTAATATACATTGTAAGAACATTGTTATTATTATTCGAACCGATTAGGTCCAATCTCTCAACGCGTTTCGTAACGAATAGAGAGTGGATTTTATGAATTTGTGACAAAAATGAGTAGGTGTAGTTTAAAACACTAAAAAAATCAGAAGAATTTTACAATACTGTTCTGTTATTATTGAAAAAGAAAACAAATTTCTATTTAAATACGCACACGGAGCATTTGTATACGAGAAATAAACGCTCAGGTAACATCATGAATCAGGTAAAAGTAATCAATAGACTATGGATTTTATGCATTAATAGCAAAAAAAAAACAAGGAGAAAATTAAAAGTCCAAGGATGTGGATAAATGTTATTTCCAAATTATTAAGATAATTAAAGAAAAGAAGAACTTTTAATCTGTTTTCTGCTTTTTGCAATTGATCAAACTAATTCAGATTATGCGCAATGATCCGCAGTGTAGATGTCAACAAGTCGTCAACTAAATCTACCACGGTCAAATGACCGGCATTTATTATTGCAATTATCGAAAGTATAAAAATTCATTTCTGAAAAATAATGGAATTTTTCTTCTCGAAGCATCTGTTTTATATTGAAAATTACGGACAATCTGAATAAAAGTGTTACTATTATTTTGACAAGGTAACATTTACTTTTAATGCTTGGTAGGTGTTTAGTGTTAATTCGCGGATTATTAAGAGAACATGTGCATTCGTTTATCGTTTCCTCGAAAATTCGTGAGCAAATCGCCGAAAGGGTGCATGTAGGGATGACCACGGACCCCGCGCTCGAGCAATCAATAGTCTGAGCATAACTATTGCGCGAGAAGCAACAATGTATAGTCGACGCACAGGAGAAGGCGTGGCAACGTTCATTGGTCCCTTAATGCCAATGCCAATGTCAGGGTTCTCCCGGTCAGTAACCCAGAAACCTTCGCCCTCTGGTAGAAATTCGACGAAGCGACATCATCCCCCCGAACTCGGAAGTTAAACTGAACCCACAACGAAGGGAACGATATGGCAGGGAACTGCAAGGTAAGGGTGGCTCTGTTTACTTTACCCTCTAGAGCGAACCCTTCCCACGAGGGTGGAAAGTTGCGTTTCTGTTTTCCACCCTCGTAGATATTACAGATCGTAGCGTTATCGACGCGGGAGTTTTGCAGCTGAACGGTTTCGTCGGTATATATCCGTCGTGATAAGAATTATTGTAGTTTACGTCTGTAGATAAGCGGGGATATTTCTATCAAATGCGATCTGGAAAATAGAGGAAAACTGGACCAAACGGCGAAGATTAAGGGTAACTTGACAAAACGATGTGAAGATAAATAGTTTGGGAAAATGTGTTTGTGAAAAATAATTTTTAAGAGTAATTATTAGACTGCGGATCTTTATGTATTTATAGCAAAATTGAGTATATATTTTTGAAAAGCTTCGACAGCATACGTTTCACGAAAAGTCGGGCATGAAAGTCTGATATATTCTCTTGTGACGTGGACCGAAGCAAATCGACGTGGACTGGGACCAAAGTCAAGGAAAGAACCGGGATCAAACCCTGAACTATCATCTGTTCCACTAATATTTGGTTTGATATAATATGTGTTAATGTTAAATATACTTCGGATTAAGTTGGTGTATTTTGGAAACCAGATAAATAGATTTAAATCGACTTACCCTCTGTTTGTCGATCATCTGCATGATTTTGTCGACGTCGCCGACAACCACGGCCTGTTGTCGTGACATCTCTTCTTCAACTGTCAGCCAATCGCGTATCTGTAACAAGACAAACACATTTTAACATGTACTTTATTTATATACAGTGAATTGTATGTCTCAACTAATTAAACCCTTAGCATTCGAGTGGTGATTGAGAGTTACTGATAAAAATTTCTGTACCATTATTCACGATATTGTTTATATTATTAAATATGTTGGTATCTGATGAATAGACTGCGGATTTTATGCATTTATGACAAAAATTGGTAAGTGAAAACTATTTGAAAAATATTATTACTTTTACCATTAGAAGAAATAAATGTTCGTGCAGCTCCCATTTCTTGCAATCTGGAAAATTTTTATTTTGCATAAAGAACCGCAGTCTACTAATCAATTGCTAAACATTTACGTATTGTATGAGGTATTTTATATTAATTTCATACGCATAAAATGGAAAGATTGTACAGAGTGGAATTATTCTAGAGTAGTGTTAAGAAAACCAATGGCACAGTTAAGAAAGGGGAAGCTCATGGAATAATAAAACATTAACGCACAGAAGATTATGTTGTTCGTGTATGCTGATATTATGAAACAATATGGAATACACACATAGTAGAAGAAAGTTTTACTAGAACCTAATATATCTTGTTTATGGGACTGCACGATAAAAATCCGAATCTATCTCGACGGTCCTGTAAATAAACCGGGTAGTGACGGAATGGAAATGGAAAGAAATGGTCGATCGATCAACGGGGGGATTGAGGACATGCTGGACGGGAACGAATCGACTATTTACAGCCGGAAATTAACTGGGAGTGTCCGTCCGTAAGTGGCCGACTCCGTATCCTAATTTCAGGCGGGAAAGGGAGCAGACGGACCAGCGCTCGCGCGATTCTGTCACGGTCGAAACATTAACGCGGCCCCGCGTATTGTTTTCCAAACGCTGTCTCCTCGATTACCGCGCATTCTCTTCGTTAACGAGATTATCGGGTAGCGGGCGCGCAACAATTCGACTCGCAAATACGTGTTTCAATGCGGCGGGGGGAAGCAGCACACACACACATACACACGATCTCTCTCTCTCTTTCCCCTTCCTTTGTAAATCGGCTCGAATCGTGTAATTAAATATCAAGAATACGCTAGTTAATTAATGTTGCATGGAAACAAACAATCGGAAGCCGGTACGCGCAGTTCAATGACCGCCGAATTGCGCGCGATGAATCCTCCGGGCTGTGATGAATTGGCAAACTGTGCGCTTCGAAGCGATTAATTATGTTTGCGAGTAGGGCCCAAGTTAAAGGGCTACGTGCGCGCAACGCGTGCGAAGAGCTTTCGCGATGACCAGAGAACTTATTTCTTCATCGAAGACTCGAGTGTTTACACATTCAAATGTCTGTGAAGACTTTGAAAAATTTTTCTTGTGACTGAAACCAACACAGATTTCAAGATCGAAGCTTCCTCTTTACAACGACACCTTAAAAATTGATGTACGATTTTTTTTAGCCGTTTCATCGAGCTTCGAATGAGACCTGTGCCATCAACTTTACACTAGTATAAGTTACACCAAGGGGGGACCGAACTTGTTCCTCATTTTTGTTGCATAAAACAGTGAAAAAAAATCGTACACCAATTTTTAAGGTGTCGTTGCAAAGAGGAAGCTTCGATCTTGAAATCCGTGGTGGTTTCAGGCGCAAGAAAAATTTTTCAAAGTCTTCACAGACGTTTGAATGTGTAACATTTTGAATACGAAACGCGTCTTCGGTTTCTCGCTCGCTATGCGATGAAAAAAGATCATGGAATAAAATGAACGATGGATTTTGAAAGTAGAGGCATTCAGCTGTAAAATGAGCGAAATTTCAATTCAATTTAGTGAATTAATTTTTTTAAACTTGAATATGTAATAATTGTTAAAGCAATTTTCATAGAACCGAATGTTTTAACGTGTCACTTAATCAGAGGTTGTGCACCTGAAATTCTCATTTGCGCCATTTCGCCAGAAAAAAATTGTGCTTTTCAACACATTCCTCATCGCGATGGTCACCGATAACCGTCTCTGAAATTTCCATTTACACAATTTTTCTTCCGTTTATGTCGCAACGAGCGAGGGGCAAATAAATATGTTATGGCGCACGTCGTAATTTTGTGCAATTCAATACTATAGCATTGAATTTCGTTATAATGGACATTGTTATTCTATTTTGAATATTGGGTTGGAGCGAGAGTTCGTAGCATTTTTAAATTAAATTTCAAAATTAAAATATATATTCATGGATTTATTCAATAACACTCTTTTACCACTTTCAAGGTAGTTAATTAATTAATTTATTGTTATTGAAGAAACCCACGAACAAATGTTTGAATTTTATCTTTGAATTTCAATTTAAAAACGCTACTTTCGTTCCAACCCAATACAATATAATCAATGTGTTAATAATAATTTTATTTATTTCTTAACTCGGAAAAACCTTTGACAAAGAAATAAATTTCTGATTCATTCATACAGTTGTAAATTAATGTTATGTATATTTATAGAAGCTATTGCAGTTTATTAATAGAAGATGAGAATGTTTAAAACAAGGGCCCTTTTAATGATTTTATTAAAAGGGTTTAGTACGTATTCCGGTCTGCAGCCACATGTGGCACATAGTACAAGCACAATGATAAGGTTTTATGACTTAGGTCCAAGGACCGTAAAGTCTCAGTGGCGAAGGTTCAGGTGGTAAAAGGACCCGAAAGGCCAGTCAGGAGTCCTAGGTGAGCGAGCAGTTAGTCAGAACAGCTCTGTACAGTAAGAACCGTCGGATCAAGCAGCAGTCCAGTCCTTCGCAGAGAGCAACATAACCATATAAGACTAAAATGATTACTTTATCGAAACTTGGGCATTTAATATTAAATATCTTTTTCACTAAAAGTGACTATTTTACACTACCTTATAAAAATAACAAGAATGAATCCAAATTTTTAGCCATTTTGTAATTAATACATGCTGGGGGTGGGCGGGTACTCGATCCTCGGGTCGGATCGGGTCGGGACCCGAAAATTTCAGATACCCTGAGTCGAAATCGAGTCGGGGAAATCTGACATTTTGGTGTATATATATTTTATTTATTTATTGCCTTTATATAGCATGTAAAATACAAATTTTACAGTATATAATTTTGTTACAGTATGACTTAGTGTAGATTATGACGTAGATGATAGATTTACATAATTGAAATTAAATTTTTATTGAGCATAGCTTAATGAAATTAAAAATAATTTTCAGTCCTATGAAGTGGTATTTTGAAATGTTAATTAAACTGATTCTATAAATTCATTGTTGGTAAAAATTTTTTCTTACGGAATATTTAAGGAGTGTAAAGTTTGACACAACATCGAGGTTTAAAGCGTTACGACTAAAGATGCGATAGTGTAGACCGTACTGTCAGGGGATGTAAAACACAGACCAGGGAATAGGGGTTGAAACGTGTCCTCCATAGGAATAAGTTCAGAGATTCTGCTGGCCCATGAAGTGTCCGTAGCTATTTCGACAGGATTTGTTTAGTATTATCGGGATACGTGCGTGTGTGCGCGTGTGTCTGTGCCCTCGGAGGGGTTGGTGGGAATATGCATTTGGGAAAAAGTCAGTCGTGTGTAAACTACGGGGTAAAGAACCTCCAAGGAATAGTTTAGTCACGCAGGACACAGATTTCTTACAATACCCTCGCGAACCCACGCAACACATTTTCCAATCTTTTAACATAAGCTTGCTATCATATTTTGCCAGTCAGTATTCCCTTCTTTACACTTTTCAGATGAATTTATTACAACCAAAATTTAAATAGATGTATATTCTCCCGATTAAAATTTTATTTCGTATAGCGAAACGTATTCTCGCAAACTGAAGATATTTTAATACATTTTCTTATGTACTAAATATTTCGTAAACTCAAAGCAATTTATTTAATACAAATGAAAACTAAAACGTTAAAATTTCTCATAGCAAATATTCTTTCTCCTTTTTTCTTTTGGTGAATATTAACAAAATTTTACGTTATCAAAATGGTTTTTGAACGGTATTTATTATATAAAAATAATGTTTCTGCGTTATCGTGTCTCAAATAAAATGTGCCGTACTCTGCCTTGAAATCGGAATTGGCTGACGCGTCTGAACATTGTCAGCCAATACTACTTCTCGCGAAGCCGTCGAATTTTCAAACTTGTTTTTTTACGACAAAATGCCCACTCAAAAGACGCTATTCATTTTTATTTATTTTTGAGAGACACACTGTATAAATCGAGAAATACTACACAACAATAATCATAGTTCTTATATAATAATCATAGTTAATAGAACTGGATTAATTATTTCATTTTCTATTTTATTTGAGTTTATTGTATACATTTAATATACCACACAACTGAAAAGGATATGCAATGATAAATCAAATATTTTATTAATCACATTTATGAACAAGAAAGTGCTATCTGATAGAGATCTACGACTCAAGGTGAACTAGAACTGCTACGAAGAATATTTTACTTGTCCTTCACATGTCCTCTGACACCATTTTTCCCCATCACCAATAGCAACTATTCCGTCAACAGGTTATTCCGGTGACCTGTTTTAAAATGGCCCACCCTGTACAACCTAACACTTCGACTGTAACAAAAAGATCATTCGCGTTACATCGAAACCGCGTTAAAGAAGGATCGACTGTATATTAATCTGGTGCGATAAAACTGAGGATAAATCACGCGTCCGCGTGAGGCCGCGCTCCACTCGATAACCGGATATCTGAGAAAAGTCACGCGTGAGGCCGGTCGTCGAAGTTGCTAACATTTTACTTTCTCGATAGAATTCCCGAATACCTCTAGCTTGCGTCCCGACGGAATCTCCGATATCTGCCGCGCGCGTCCGATAATTTTTTTTTCTTTTCGTAGCAGTATGCAGGTTTTTACGAGACCCTAAATTCCCGTACGATGGACGCGTAACGATAATCATCGTCATCCCCCATATTTCAACGGGTCAGATATCAAACTTACTGTAGCGTGAAAAGTCTCGTGGCATATATACGAGAGGACTCGCCGGAATATTTTCTTACACTTCCACGAGCGAGCGTGTATATGCATATGTATACATAAACAATGTACATATATATAAATGTATATATTTTTCCACCCTCTTTTCGCAACGTGCTCCCCCGGGACACCGAGGGGGAACGACGTCTAGGCCTTTCATTTTCATCGGGCTTCCCCGTCGGAGTCTTTTCAAGAGGGGAGGGAAAGGGAAGACGGAAAAAAAGAGAAGAGGAAGCGAGGTCCACCGCGAAGAAAACCACACGAGAGAGATATGATCGTTCTTCGACAACATGCACTTAATCAGGCCGGCTTTATGTGGGAACCGAGGGCTAAGGTGAAAGCCAGAGAGGAAGGACACTGGCTCAGAGAACCCGAAGCCGGAGAAGAGTGACTTGGGGGAGGACGTCGAACCGAGCCCGAGACCTTAATTTCCTGTAGCATTCCGGCTTATCTCTTTCGCGATTTATCGACCTACCCCGAAAACTTACACGCTTCTTCCCACTAGCTGATACATTTCTACCAGCAGAACGACCGTTTCCTGTTACACCGAAGAGGCGAGCGCGATACTAATTCCTCGGTGTCGGCCGGAGCTATTCAATCCGAACTGATCTCATTAGGAATTCTTTGTTACACGGGAAATGACGTTTCCCGTGCGGGAGAATGGAATTCCTCGGCTAATTTACTATTTAAGTCTGTAGCCTCGAGCCCGTATCGCTCGTTCGTCGCATCGATGAGGCGCAGCAGCGCACGATGGGAGGGGGGTTAGGTGAAATGCCCTAAGCGTGGACAAGCGAAAAGTGATGGTTGATTACGAAGTAAGGGTTAATTGAAATTCATCTGTGTTCGTTTAAATGGGAGTTTGTTAGTCTAATTCACGAGAAACAAGATTTAAAAATAATTAATTTCGCCCCGTGTAAATGACTCGGAAAGATGAGTCTCAAAATTCTTGACAATGACGGCACAATATTACTAGTAAAATGATCTGAAGTTCAAAATTCGATTTAAAAAAAACCCTAATTAGTCTGATATTTCGTGAAACTTTCAATGGGGTGTGCACTATACATTAATAGGTGAAGCGGAAGCTTCATTTGAATTTGAATGTAATTTTTTTGAGAACGTGTAGAAGAATGTGCGATACAATATGCTCGTTTAAAAATTGTGATGTTTTTTTTTCGTAAAATAAAATCGTCCAGAGAAGTTTCGTCGTTATTCGTACGGAAAATAAATACAGCAAATTTTTACAGAATATAGGATATTCGGGAAAGCGCGAGTTCAAGACACAATCGTTGAGAACCATGTCACGTCATCGCAGCGATGCTCCGCACTGCAGTTCACTCAATACAGTCAGATTTCGAGGAAAACGGGAGCTACCGGGAGTCGCAGATTTTTAATAATTTCTTCTGCATCGAGAACGGAACGCGGTCGAATTGGAGATAAGTGTGCTCGATGAGATCGGGCCGGCAGCGATTTAATTAAAAATATCGAGGGCGCGCGAATAACCGGAGCTCGGTCTGACCTGTATCGCGGTTCTTCTACTTGTTCGGCCACTCGTAATAAACAAGCTGCTTGATTTCCAATATAATTCGAATGAGAAACGGAATCCGTTCAATAGAGCCGATAATAGCAGCCAACATTATGCGAAAAGAAATTCTGAAATAATTACATTAAAAAATGAGCAGAGATATTAACTATGCCTAGCTCACGGTTCTCGAAAACCGTATTGGAAGTAGGTAAATACAGTGTTTCCCAACAACTCTGTCCATCTGTTCATCATTTGACTAAACAGAAGAAAATTTATCCAGTAGCTGTACATTAACGCATCCAACGTAGAATCTTATTTCGGTTTAAAGAAAATTATTAACATGCATATTTATTAGTAGACAGCGGATCTTTATGCAAAAAATCTTCTACCGGAATTGCAACAAACTGAAATAAAAGTTTATTTTCCTTCTTAATATGTTTAATAAGTTGAAAATAACGTAGCAGTATTTTTAAATTTTTCTAATGTTTTCACTGTTTCAAATTACACCTACTCATTTTTATAATTGCATAAAATCTGTCTATTTATTAGACTCGGTTCAGAATCTTCATCGCGTCCCTCACACGATATTGTAAGGCAAAGGTTTAAGGCTGTGAACAGCATTAAAAGATCAATTCGGAATTTCAAGGACCATAAAGAGCCGCGAATACTATTGGCACGAACGATATTAAATTCTTCAGTAACATCCAGCTAAGTTACTTTTCCCTCGCCGGTCTCTTGCTTTAACATTAGTCGATCTCTTTCTTTCCGGCGAGCGGTGGAAAGCCTTTCGCATTCCGAGCATACTTCCTGCGAAGTTGAACAACTATTCTTCGACCATCGGCCGCCGCCTTCCATCCAGCGTTCCGTTGTTTTGCTCCGTGTGCTTCTCTCGGGTCTTTGGTGAAGAAAAAAGCAAGGAAAGTTGGAGGAAAAAATTCATTGTCTTCGTCTGGGGCTTTACCTTCGCGAAGAGAAAAAAAAGAAAAACGGTTTCCGAGGCGCGCAGGACAAATGAAAACGAACTCGAAAGAAAACGGCGAATTTAATACGCCACCGCGCCGCGCCGCATTCTTGAAGTGCTGAGAGCGCTCGTCGGACGTCGAATACGAAAACATTCTCTGCTGCTGCAGTCGACAAGAATCTAATAAGCTGGATACCACGACCGCTGGCTCAAAGGAAAATGGAGTACGAAATAGTTCGTGAGTGCCCGGAGACACCGGCACCAGACTTTTCGTGTAACGCCGAACCGAGGCAGACTATACGCTCCCGAAACGTGACGCTCGATTGAGACGAAACAGACGAGGCTGCAACATCGCATCGAACTGGAAAAACACGGACTAAATTTTTAATTCTTCCAAAAAATATGAATTTTTTGTTACTGATTCTTAAATGTACAGGGTGTAAAGAATTGTTTGGTCCTGGTCGTCGTAGGCGTATTCCACATGTTCGAATCGATGCAGATCTGTAAAAGAAGGTTGCCGCAAAATGACCCTGAAATTCAAGGTTACATTTTTTTATCTATCTAAATTCACCCGCATTGTCTTGGAAAAACTTTTATTTAAGGATTTGAAAAGTAAATTTAAGGTTCAAATGTTCTTAGAGCAACATAATTTTGAAGGTCCACTTAAGGGTTGAAATCACAGGTCAAATGTCAGTATCTTGCATTGGAAGCTAACGTAAAAAAACAATATAGAACCATCTGATATTTAATAATTATTTAAAGAGTAGATTCAAAATTTGATAGTTATGAGAACAGCGGAATATTTTTAGTGGAAAATGCCGCGGTTCTTCCGGTTTCTATACAATGAAATTTATCGTGTGCAACTGAGAAGAATCGGTGGAGGGGAGTAAGAACGATGAAACAATAGCTTACGGCAGTTATTCCGTGAACTGTAAATACTGAAAAGTGAACAAATATTTTTGCGTAGTTTCTGTATGTTGGCTTGTGCTCTTCTACGTCAACAAGCACAGTGTTTCGAGTCTCCTTGAGAAGGTAACAGAGTCGGCTGGATCACATCTACAGGTAGCACGTACGTATCACGGGGCGAGGCGAAATAGAATTTCATTGGCAACTCGATTCCTGCTCCGGTCTCGTTACCTTGGTGCCTCTCATCGCGTTATGCAAACAGCACAATACTTGTCAGCGAGACAGCGTAGCCGGAAGTGGAGGGAGAGAGATAGCTGTTATGACGTCGGCAGTCGCCCGAGTCTGTCTGTTGACTCGGCAAATAGGAAAACCGTACCCCAGTAGGATCGGCACAATAGACGACAATAAAAGTTACCCGAGGAAAATGATTACGGATTTTTATCCGAGCAGTGTGTGCCGCGGAAAGTAAATCGTTCGTGTAAAACGCGTTTAATACGCGCGAGATATCGGGTTCGAAAGACGCGTGTACCAGAATAAATACCACAGTGAATAACCCTTTGCAATCGGAGCTATTTTAACTTGAAAATAGAATAATTCCACTTTATATTATTCTTTCTTAATTTTCTGGATATGAAATTGTTATAATACCTCATAAAATACTTAAATGTTTAGCAAGTGATTAGATACAAGTTTTTATGATTCCTACCATTTGCAATCTAAACAAACTTTTTGTTTACTCGTTCTCTAACAAACTAGTCGGTCTAACATCTTAAAAAAATTTGAGTATTTGAATATTCACAATTTTCTTATATTTACTTATTTTTTAAATTTTCAATAAAGGTCAAGAAGTTGTAAAATACAGCTATTTTCGTTGAAATTTTTCCAAAAAATCTTTTTCTCGCATAAACTAATAGTACTAAATTGTCAAAAAAAAAACCGCAAGCAGTATGGTGCAATAATCAAAAAATCAATCTAGGTCAAACACAATGTAATTCGATTACGCGATTCAATTAGAACGTTTTCAATCGGCACAACTTTGACCGGTAGCGCACGGTCAGGAGAAATAGTGGTAAAATCGAAGCTCGTATCGAGAAAGTATCGATGTCGAATTTCTGCGAATTTCGGGCACGCTCCGCGAGTCTTTTCGAGTGTGAGGGTAAGAAGATTTCGGGTTGGGACGAATGAAGATCGGAGCAGCGCGGAGGCAGAGAAACGGGCGTGTAACTCGATAAAATTGACCGAGTTATACGGCTACATGAGCAGTTCGGCTAACCCCGACGCCGTGCCGTGCCGCGCCGCGCCGTTTCTACGCTGTCCACCGGCATCACACAAATCTAATTCCTGTCCCTGATAACCGAACTCGTGCCGACCGTCGCAGAATATTCTGCCAGGCTTACGTTTCCTGAAACTCTCCGGGACGTGTATGCATGTATGTGTCTCGGATCGTCGCGCGGCTGACTAGATAAGTCGATCGCGAGACGTCGTCGAGGGAGGAAATCTTTGTCGCAACAAATAAGCGTTGCTGATGCCAGCGGAAATGAACGTGATTTACCTGCGACCAGGAGAACCAGAAAGGACTGACTTGACACGAAGGACCGGACGAAACGAGTGAACGATTACAGTGGTGGACAATTTTTACAAACTGAAATTTGATTTTAATTAGAATTTTTTTGTATTTCACCATTTCCTAGAAGAAGAAACAGAGAAAAAAAGAATTAATTATTTTATATGAAAATTTGATAGTTTTATTTTTAATAAATTTATAGGGGAATTTATTAAATATAAATTAAATAGAATTAATTATTTTAAATCATTATTATTCGCTTCTCCAGAAAGAGAAATACAATTTTGATTTCTCGAGAAATCTCGAGAAAAATCTCTTTTGAAAAATTGTATGTATAATTAATAGACAGCGGATGTTTACGCAAAATAAAAATTTTCCACCTAAATTGCGACAAACTTGAGTGAAATAGAAATTTATTTTCTTTCTTAATATGTTTAACAGGTTGAGAATAATATAACAGTAGTTTTTAATTCGTCTAACATTTTTACTGTTTTAAGTTCTACTCATTTTTGCCATAAATGCATAAAATTCGCAGATCTAATCTCTTGAGAAAATCTAGAGAAATAATTCTTGAGAAACAGCACTAATTCGACCGTTCCCAGTTAAACGTAACTACCCAACGGGATTCTTATTTCAAGGGAATGTTCCAAGAATTTAAGGGTTTCGTTACGCAGCCCCCGTAACAGACACTTTGTGTACGTAGAAGGTTGCCGTTGGCAACGTGGTCATAGCTCGTGGGAAGCATCCGTCAGATTTGGTCGTCAGGAATATTTTCGTCGACGGCGACAGGGCAGCATCGTGGTCCGAAGTTTCGTGACATTTTCCGCGCAAGATGGCGACCACCAAATTGCTCGAAGAAGCAACAGGCTGTATCGTTGGGGGAAAAAAAGGAGAGAGCTGACCGGGGAGTCGAAACGATAACGCGCGACGAATAATGATCGCCATTAAGTCGGCCCGAAGCGAGAGAATCCGGCGTTGAATTTAACGTGCGCGTGAAGCACGATGTAAAAGTTGCTCATCGTCTTCGGACGGAGATGAGGACTAGGAACTGAAGCAAGCGCTCTAGTCCTGGGGGGTGGCAAACGGAAATGGTAGTGGAGTTAGTTACGATAGTGAGGGACCCTGGACCGCCTCGGGGCACCTCGGCTAATTAAAGCTCATAAATTACGCGGACGTGGAAACAGACTGACGAGAATATGGCAACGGCAACGGACGGACGTGCCCGAAGGTACGAGCAAAGCGCCCGCAAAGGAATGCTGACAAAAAAAAAATGCGTTGCATAATATTTTCGGCCGCAGTATTAAACCTCCTGGACTGCACTCATGGGCAAAATCATAGCGTGTGCTATCTTTTATTTCGCGAGGACTGTACGGGGTGTCCACGCCAACACCAGCCAGCGTTTTTCTTGCAAATAGCAGACATTGGAAACAACGAAAAAGGAAAAAGGTATACTGTATTTGCACGCAATGCAATTCTGTGATATTTGTTTATTTGCATTATTGCGCCAGATATGAAGGTGACCTTCAATTTTTTTAATGGAATGCCATGTATTTTTTATAGAATGTGAAAGCGAGTGGCAAAAATATTCGTGCTCATGAATGGTCATGGACGGTCATAAACGATTATACAAGGTTATATAAAATTATACAAAGTTATACAAGATTATACAAAATTGTACAAATGTTATACAAGATTGTACAAGATTATACAAGGTTATACAAAGGTTTTACAAGGTTATACAAAGTTATACAAGGTTATACAAGATTATATAAGGTTATACAAGATTATACAAAATTGTACAAAGTTATACAAGATTATACAAAATTGTACAAATGTTATACAAGATTGTACAAGATTATACAAGGTTATACAAAGGTTTTACAAGGTTATACAAAGTTATACAAGGTTATACAAGATTATATAAGGTTATACAAGATTATACAAAATTGTACAAAGGTTATACAAGATTATACAAGGTCACACAAGGTCACAAATGGAAGAAACATTTTTATTACAGATTAAAGTATGTTAATGTTAAATTTTCATTGTGCACATTTATTGAAGCACAGTATTCAGCGAGCATAATAATCGAGGCATAATAATCGTTGGAGAACATAGGCACACAGTATGACCGCAGAACGTTTCCATGTGTGTACACTAATGTTCGAAGATGTGATATTTGTTTCACGAGAAAATTTCTGTCGATGAAAACAACTTTGAAATTTACTTTTAAGTTGTTAAGGAACATCAATGAAATTACTAAAGTTATTTTGAATAGGGAAACTGCTGAGGTCCGGCAAGTAATCGGTTTCTCTAGCGTATATTTAGATCATCTCCTTCATGCGACGCACTTGTTGGTTCGGCGAACAGATGGATAAGCAGAAAAGCGAACGGAGGAAGTCTTACCTGTAGCACCGATTTGTCAAAGCCCGCTACGGCGGCAGAAGGCGGCGAAGAAGGTTTGGAAGGTGACGTCGAGGACGACGAGGTCGAATCTGATGAGCTAGCGGTGGTGGCGGGGGTCGAGGGCGTCGAGGTGGCAGGGGAAGGTGCCAACCCTCGAGGGCCCCCTGCAATTGCACCCGCGGCCCCCGGTGCTGCTCCTGCACTTCTCTCAACTTCTGCAACAAAAAGAACAAACTTTCACATAGACATCGAGTGTCATCGACTGGTCATCGAATGACCCTAGTTTGTTTAATTCTCTATGACGGTCTTTAGGCACGAACGGACCATAAATATTAACCGAAAAACATCCACGTGTATGGTTCTTAGGCGACGGAACAAAGCCCATGGATATTTCTTTAGAAAAGTACGTCACGTGCATAAAAAATTCGTTTGAATAAACTCTTATTTCAGTGGAAGAGCAAGTGAAGCGGGCAAGGAGATTGAAATTGAAAGGAACATAAACGTGCGAGCCCGTGGCGTCCACGGTAGCCTGGTTTTCGATGTCAATCAGGGACAATCGATATCTAACGAACGGCACTCGAAAGCCAACGAGTGGCCGCAATGCTTACGTGTGAATTACGCGTGATAAGCGTATTAAAACCCTTGGCGACCTACTTGGACGAGAAACGGAAATGGTCGGCGGACGAGCGTCGTCGGGGAAACTTGTAATTTTCCGGTCGGTCGACGACATTGTATTCCCCCTCTCTGCATCTCGCTCGCGAGCGCGGCAATAGATAATAAAAATGAGTAGTGGGGTGGGTGAAAACGGATGAAAACTCGGACCAGGGTGGCGGAATGGTTTCGCGGCACGTACCACCGAGAGGAGGCGCAGTCAATTCCATTGAATAGCAAAGTAAGTTCGGTAGTTTATAAGTTTACCCTCAGCGCGGCTCGGGTTCGCCGGAAGAGGAAAATTGAGACCGGCCGCGAAGCGACGCGGCGCGACTCGCCGTGGCGGTGGATCTCGGCACTCGTGCCGGCAAGAATCCTCGAAGACGCGTTTAATATGCTCCGACTCTAATGTAATTGAAAACTTCCCGCGGGCCAGGCTCTTTTTCACGGCGATCGATTCGCGACTTTTCTCGCGAGACGCTCACACCGCTCGACAACCGCTGCGACTTGCGTCGATCTCCGGATACCTGCTTCTGCAAAATATTATTGTACAGCGGATCTTTATGCAAAATGAAATTTTGCGGTGGTATCAAGGTCGCCATTCGGAAAATATCGATGCCAGCTTTGCAGCTACGTGAATTTCGCTGTTTAATTCGAATATGCTTTAATATGTGCACATCGCACGAAATAGATCCTAAATTATACAGATTATTATTAATTACCTAATGTAATCAATTATTTTATAAAAATTATTATTAATTTTTAGTTCAATTAATATTTTCTATACAACCCCTTAAATTATACAGATCATTATTAATTACCTAATATTAGGTAATTAATATTATTCGAATATGCTTTAATCTGTGCGCATCATACAAAATAAATCAAATCCTAAAACCACCCACGCAAATTCCACCCGAGGTCCGATCAACCGTATTGGCAGTGATTGTGTTAATACGCTCAACCCTTCTGTAACGCGGTTAATTCGTTTTGATTTAAATACACGTGTCCTATTTCACAAGTATTTGGTCGCACTAATACATCCTCAATTTAATTCGTATTTTGATGCAATATCTCATTAACGTGTTCACAGTATCTGGTAACAATTGATTTATTTTGGATGTAACTACGTTCCCACCAATGGAAAAACATCTTTCACGAGCAATTGACGTTGAGCAAAATCTAAATAAATAGAGCCTTCTCATTTTTACAAGCTGTCATACTCATTTTTCATACTTTAAAAAATTGTCACCATTAGTAACATACAGACATGCCCTCGATATTACTGTCATTCTTAAAACACAATTCAAATACACCAAGTTCTCTTATATGGTTTAATAATAAATAATAATAATAATACACCAAGTTCCTTCCAAAACATTTTCCACGCGATTAGAAACAACAATACAATTTAGCATGGCAGAGTTGGTTGAACCACTCCGACCGAGGCTTCGTAAATATTCACTGGAAATATTCATCAGGGTTTCTTTTGCTTAGCAGAACCGCGACTGTGTTGCCAGACCGTCCAATTAGAACGACACTGAATCGCGTCTGGCATTCTCCTGATTTATCATCTCCCGCAGAACGTTCTCCCCTCCGCTAATAATTTCCGCGCACGTATCGTCAAAGCAAACGTATTCGCCGCGATCGCGGGGTTGAAAATGATATTAAACCCGAGGTAAGAATAAAGTCGCGGAGGCCCTGCCGTACCTGCGCACCGTTTTATTACTTTGGTTTTTTGTTCAGCTAACAGATACATTCTCAAGTCAGTGTTCCGTGTTTACGATCTTCGTATCCACCCACCCTCCCCTTCGCGTTTCGACGGATTAATCTCGTTAACGGTTAGACACGCGCTTGCCGACCGGCATTATAAGCCAGACTGGCAATATCTATTAAGCAGCCGTACGACTGTTGCCTCTGCATGCAATACGCGTCTGATAATGTACGCGCGCGTTATGAAATTCATTTTGGTTATTGCACTATACGGTCGATCGGAAAGTCTGGACACACTCGGTTCTTTGCGGCAATATAATAATTTTAAAAGCCCTTTCGTTATTGTAGCGGTAATTCGTAACGATCGATAAACAGGATTTTAATAAATAAATTTGGTTGTCTCCGGAACTTTTTCATACGAAACTTTTTCTGCGTCGAGGACAATGTGGTCCGGTTTAGGTAGGTCCGCAATTTCATTTGTACAGTGTAAGTACACACGGAGGTCATCTTCATTTTTTCTTGATGTTGTAATAAAATTTTTTATGTACTGTTCGATGCAGCACTTTGAATGCATTAACTTATTTAAGTCGAAAAATTATTGCTTTAGGAGATATTTTAATTTTAACATTGTAGATCAATATTATTAGTACAGCTGTGTACACCCAGACAGGTGAAAAACTGTCGACTCTAGCGTTCGTGCAGATCAATACAGATTTAATTCAACAATGCACATTTACACAGTGCCAATTGGCTGGATCATGTTATTGTAGAATTACTAATCGAACGAATATTCAATCAATTTACGAGTATTTCATTACAATTGATTTGTCCGGTGATGTTTAATGAAATTTGCAATTCCGAGCAATTAGTGTTGTTATTATTGCACGGTTTAACATTATATTTCGTCGACAGAGTTCTATGTACTCGTGTTTGAAATGATTCAATTCTTTGGAGTAATATGTGTCGTTGAATAATTAGTTTCTGCAGCAAACTTTGTACTAATTATTCAGAAATTTGTCTGATCTCTGTTTTCTTTCAAATTTCACATCTTTGAATGAGACTGAAATATCGAAATAATACATTTTTCGGCCGTCTGGCTTGTCGTTGAGTAGAATATTCATGGACAAGATGGGGAATAAAGAACACGTTAACTGTTGTAATTATTATTCTTTATTTTTTCACGATAATGATTACAATATTAAACGTGTACCGTAGTGAGATGAGAAGGTCTCTAGCAGGAACATGGTGACGTAGGTACGAATGCTTGACCGACTGAGTAAACTGGTGGTATATGAAGGGCGTATGATACATTAGGGCGGCTCTCGTGTCGATACCCTTCGTCACCTCAATGAGATAATATTTTCAATGCGTTTCCCTTTGTCAGTGGTATCTCATGAAGGCTTAAGGTCGGCGCCAGTACCGCGGCCAGGACCATCGGCGGCGCGGTGTTTTGACTTTCTTCTGTGTAGTTTCGATGTGACTGCGAACACTCAGCATAGCACCTTTTAATGGGACTTTCACCAATTTATTTGAGGCATTTTCTCGATTAAAATGACAGTTGGTATAACTATATTTAGTGGTTTAATTCGCGATATTTTCGTGCTGGTGCGTCCTAGTGTGCGCCGACTTTTATTCCACTATAATTTCAAGTCTTCTTCCTTGCGGCCGGGTGTAGGTGGCGTAGGCCTTCGGAAGTGCCTCTGATCGAGAGCTAATTCCCAAGTTTGACCATAGATCACTGAAATTTGAACGCTTCGTTTCGCATTGAAGCGTATCCAAGCTCTATACAAAGAATGTCGGCAAATACGTCGCAGGGAATTTGGAGCGTCTGATACAAGATACGCTTGCCTCCCTAGATCGTGAGTTATGCACGAATCCCCATGAAATCCAGCTTTACGAAAGCCATTATATTTTTATTTCAGGGCTTCTGCGTTCTAGACAGTACCGGGGCCGAGGCATTATCTTAACAACCGGCGTTGGCTCGTTTTATTGCTGAATTTCGTTACACTCTAGCTGCAGACGGCGAGGAAGAGCGAGAAAATGCAAGAAAGAAATCGAGAGAGGAAGGGAGGCAAAAAGGGAGGGCAAAGGAGGAGAGAACAGAACGGAGGAAAAAAGGGAGAGAATTGGAAAGCAGCGGGAGCGGGGTAAACGACAGAAACTCGTTCCTTCGCATAATTACTCATGAACGGTGGAACTTTCGCGGACAAAGAAATGTTTCTCGGCCGCGACAATGTATCTTATATATGTACATATACCACAATGGGCCGGATCGAAGAATTCGGTGACGTTTTGTTATAACTAGACTGCGGATCTTTTATGGATTATAGAAATTTTCAAAAACTGCTAGAATATAAAATTCTATTAAATTTAATAGATACTAATAATTCTAATTAAAGATAATTTTTCTTTAGATATGTTTATTTTTCTCGGGAGATGAGCGACCATTTTACCGGAGTAGAAGTTAAAACAGTTCCTTAAAATAGCTCGAAGAGGTACTAAGCTCGAGGGTGTCGTGAGCTTAGAAAATTCATGGACTGTCATGATGTATTTTGAGGTTTATGGCACGTCAATCGATATTGCGCTTGGAGCAAGGCGCTAGAAATGCACAAGCTTACTGAAATCGCATAGTATTAAATTGACACGGTGTGACCTGACCCGAATATTACCTAAAGACCATCTGAAAATGGGAGGGATGCTCATGCCCTCTTAAAAATAGCTTGTTTCGTGATATCACTTTATTCATAAACATTTCCAGCGATAATAGTAGCATGTGCACTTTATAACTCGAAAGTTTCGGAACGTCTCCAACATTTCTGATTGATAGGAAATGAAGTTCGAGAAGATTAAAAATTTTCTTCGTTAAAAAGTTCGAGTTTCCATCCCTTCGAACAAGCTATGGGAAACTTTTATCCACGCTGAGAAGAAACAGAAAATATTAATATTGTATACAACGTTTAAGACCCGTTTTATTTCACTATCAACCTAACGAAACCGTTTAAACGGAGTAATTGAAATTCTGGCTAATTTTCGTAAAAGTTTTTAGCAAAAGGGTCTGCAAAAATACAAATTTGCGCACAGTTCGCTCGCAAGTAAACGGGTACACGCGAATGAAGAAAACTCAACAAAAAAAGAATTTTCTAAAATTTTCATGACTGCTAATTCCCGAAAAGAGTCAAATTTTACACGAGAAAACAAGGAAATGTAAATTAAATTATTTCACCGGTGTAAGGCAGGTACAATTCTTTCAGTTGTACGAATAAGTAAAAAATATGTTCCCATTTCTTTATAAAAAAAATAATATTATTAGTTTCGCATAAAAATTACTTGGTTAAGCATGTACCATTACTCTGTTGTATGATTTTCTGTTATTTTTTCAAAATAAAAATATTATTTTACGTGAAATAAAGTCGAATTATTTGAAAAACGTTTCCTCTTCCACTCGTGACCCTGTATGACCTTCAATATCATTGTATCGTGCACTTATCGTGCGTTAAAATAAAAAATTGAAGGTCACCTTCATTTCTAAAAAAAAGTAATGCAAAAAATTTACAAACACTATTGCTTGCACAAAACAGTATAAATTTTTTACGGTGGACACCGTGTATATCAGCGTTCTGAAAACGTGAAAATAAAACGCGTGGAAGATCGTTAAGATGAACGAGCGTGGAAAGATCGATGATTAACAGCATTCGAAGGATATAAATGAGGATATAGATAAATCGAGATGCTGGATACTTCGGAACAGTAAATCTATATGCTCTTGACAGAATTGTCCAGTTACCTATCTCTTCTGTTCCGGGAAAAATGATTGGCAAAGGTGTTAGTAATAATATACTAGACATTGCAGAACATACTTCATCCCGGTTCCCAGCGATCCTATAATTTCAACCTGTATTTATTGCCGGTAAATGTGGTTTCGGTGTAATTCGTAAATTCGAAAGATCGCAATTGACGCGAGCGCAGTCTCTGATAAACACCTTCTAAAGAAATCATTAATTATGTTCGACGTGTGCAAATGAACGGAATAAGTAAATCTTCACGGTTAACATCCTGGAACAGTTGATACGCGTACTTCTGGCTGAGTTACGGCTGCGGTTCCACTTACCTAGTCTGTTTTATGCGCAACAAGAAATATGGAAGTGTTGGTAATATCATGTAAGGCTTCGTTCAACATTCTTCAGCCTGTTAGCTCGATACTATAACAGCCAGCTGAAATTCTCTGTACTCTCTCCCTACTCGTGCCTTTGAAATATGCCAAGATCAATCGAGGCCCGGGCTAATTAGAATGTATATTAAAATATCCCGTTAATTTAGGGAATTTCGACTTGGCGCTAGACGATGGAACGAAGAACACGTTCAAAAACTCAGCAGTTCATTAAAATTTTGAGATCTCTTCTTGAAATTTCTTCGAGTTTGTGATTTCAAGTTAGAGACTGCGGGAGCATCGAACGGATTCACTTACAAGAATACTGTAATAGGCGTGGTAGTTATTCGCAGACAATCGTCCATAATGGAATTCGTAAAATGTCTTTTTTTAAATGCTTGTACAATTTTTAATAAATCTTATTAATTCAATCGTTTTTGAAGGTGATGGACATTTGGAAAACAATAGAAATTCTACGACACTTTAAACAATAATAATTTCTGAAGAAGGACGAAGGTGGAAAAATAATTATCGCGGCATCATACGGGGGAAAGTATACAGAAAATATTCCAATTTGAAAAAATGCGGAACTATTTGGAACTCAAAATATGCCAAAGGGAAATAACTTCGACAACTTTCATCAGAATTACATATGTAATAAATGACGAACTGTAGAAAAGCTTAGAAAGCAATGTAGATGCGTTAAATTAAATACCGAGACGAATCTATTTCGTACCAAAGTATTTTACTTTCGGAAATTCTCCTAAAAATTCTCTTAAATATTTTTAAATTATTTTGGACTTACGGACTAGGGTGTACCGCGACGACACCGGGTACAAACGCATAAATACTGTGAGACTGGCCATCGTTCTTTCAGCGATGAAGTTAAGAGCGGAAATTAACAGCGAGCCAATGTCAAAGAATTTATAGACCGGCACGCGAAACTCCGTGGCGGATGGCGTAACGCACGCTCGTGCACCTGTACCGTGCCGCCGACCGGATGGAAACAAAGTTTCGAGAGCAGGTAAGACACAGGACTCGTCCCGATGTGTTCGCGAAGTTCTATGATAAGTTGGCCCCGACTGCTAAGTCCTTCGCGGGTTCCGGGGTTGGATAGTCCCCGAACTAGTCGAGCAACTTGAGTTACATGCTAAATACATAATAACAATGCCTCGTATAAAGCCTGTCTACCCCACGGCCTACCCCGGCATCCGCCTCACCGTTAGATTATGCTAATCAAGAAGGAAATCCCGCTGGCGGAAGAAAACAAAACGCATGAATACCGTTTAAAATTCACCTCGGCTTTTATTCTTTAAGGGATTTAAGGGGTGACGCGGAGTCATACGTGACTCGTGTCGTAAACCGATATTTTTCTGTGGTGCCAGGCGACAGAAAAGAAACAAAACCGCGCGCGAGCATGCCTAAATAATAAATTCTTTAGTTCCTCGTTCGATCGCGAATTTTCGGCTCGATCGTTGCCTAAGAATTGCAAAGGGACGACAGTGTAACATCTGTGTAATGTAACATACATGTAATCACACTGTACTTGCTATATAAACCAGTTGATTTAAAGCAATAATAAATAAATAAATACAAGTAGTCACTCGCAAAAACACGTTCATTCTGATTTCATCTTGATTCTGTTAATACTTTGTTTTAAATTAATGTGGAGGTTTTATCCATTCATGTATTAAGAAATAGTATATTTTAGAAAACAAAGTTGTCCTTCGTATGACCTTCACGCCTCCACTCACGGAAAAACTAGTAACTTCTTTCTAGTTTTCCTACGAATAATAATAACGAGAAAATCAAGATGTCAAAATTTCCTTCAGCTTGAATGGCCTTCAGCTTGAATTGCCTGCAACTTGAATTGCCTCCAACTTGAATTGCCTCCACCTTTCAATCAACTCCATCCCGTTGATTGAAAATAAAGCAGACAAAATTCTTGCGAGTTCATACACAAAGATTACTTGTATCAATAATAAATAGATCGCGGATTTTTATGCATTTATGAAAAAATTAACTGGGCGAAATATGAAACACTGTTATGTTGTTTTCGACGTAAAAAAAATTACTAACATTAAACCTACCACCACCGGTGAAAATTACCAGTTCCAGATTTTTTTATATTACAATTACTGAACAAATAAAAATGATTCCAATAAAAACTCTAAATAAAATCAATCTTGTCATTTTTATAAGGAAACATGTACCAGTTAATTTCAAGGAAATGAATATTTAGTTAACTGCTGCTTCCCACAAACGATATAGAATATTTTTGCTCAAAGATCCGCAGTTTAATAAAGAAATACCAAAGAAGCCGCGCAATTTCGTGCGCAATAATAAATAAACGCCCGTAGTAAAACTATTCGGACGCGTGGAATTCGAAATTTTCAATTTAAACGCGGGTTTAATATGAAAAGGACCAATTCCATTCACCTCTTTAAACCGAACCGCGCTTCAGCTCGGTTTCTACGAAATTGTTCGAGGATTCCCAGGCTCGCTGGAAATATATATCAGAGGACAAACCGCACATATTTCTCCTTTAATTTCGAATCTGTAACGCAAAGTCCGGGCCAGGGAACGGCGGCGAAAGCGAGGGTGCTTTCTGAAGAGGACATTCGTAACACTTGTCGCCGCAGCAGCTGCCAAGAGGGAGTTATTGCTCTCGTAACAACGGCGGAAGGGGTGGAACTTTTCCAACATCGTACCATCAACGAGAATCACACGCTTGCCCGGTATCGGTCTTTCAAAACGCGTCAGCTCTTTATCAACGCTAACAAGAACCATCAACGCACGCGTCTCTACCCGAGTTCTCGACGAACGAGAAATTCGTCTTCTCGCGAGCCAATCGTGCATTCCGAGTTTCGTGCCGCGTGATCCAGCGGCGCGGTGATTCGATAAGGAAATAAAAATGCAAGAAAAGTTTCCCGTAAGTCGTAAGTGGACAGCGGATTTTATGCATTTATAGCAGAAATGGATAGAATTTAACATTAAACTTACCGAGCGCTATCAGATTGTTATTTTATTAGACTGTAAATGAATTGTTCGCGCACTTTCTTCACACTACATATATCTATTTTATTTAATAACGCGTGGACAGTGAGTACACGATTGCTTAGTGTAACCTGCTATGGATTTAAATGTTTTAGCTTATAAAAATGACAAGGCTCTATTTATTTAGATTTTCTGCAATTTCTTTTTTAATGTGTGCTCTTGGACGAAAAAAAATTATCGAATCAATGTCCATGTAAGTAACTTCATAATTTCAATAATTATAAAATGATTTAGAGTGCCAGAATGCCACTGTGAGAAAAATTTTTATTTTTCAAGGATGTTTCAAAGTCACCTTGTTTTTTTTATATGGAATGCCATATTTTTGTGTTTTGATATTATGAAAGTACAGCAAAAAAAAACATCGTGAAAAGGTGTATTAAAATTGAAAAATTTCTTGGTTGAGAAGGTAGAAGCCCTACTACTGGAATGCTTAATGCTGACACGAAGACACCTGCTACGCTCACTGCCGACAAGCTTCTGCTTGTAAAAGCACAACTATTCCATGTATGGATTAATTATGTACGCGTGTGTTGGTTTAGACCATTTGTCGCCGAAGCTTAAAAGAATTACTCGTAATTAGATTTAATCATTGAAGCAATACCTCTGTAAATATAAAGCGATCTTTACGATATTTTATATTCCACCACTTCTAACTCGAAAATCATAATAAAATTGGATACATTCATTATATCAGTAGATAAATTACTTTTTAGATTTAAGTGGAGACTCAATGTATCCTGTTACAAGTATATTCAAAATTTTATTCAAAAGGCTTTTATTTTAAAAATTCTATTGAGAACTAAACGTCCAGTGAAGTCAACCCAGTGTATTAAAATTGTCATTTGCTTACTCAATTTCTGGCGAATTAATTAAATGAACAGCGGCTGCATCAGGAACAATAGAAAGATTAATGTGTCTACTAATTTCATGAATTATGAATAATTTTTTCTGTGGATATATTTATGTTTTCAATATTTTCATATTATTTTTCCTTCCATTTCAATAATTAATCAGTAGACTGCAAATTTTATCCATTTATAGCAAAAATGAATACATCAAATTGAAAACTTTGAAGACATTGGAAGCATTTAAAAATATTGTTACACTATTTACGACTTAAATTGTTAAAAGAAACATTTTTATTTAATTTCTGTTTCTTGATTAGTTGATTAACTGCTGTTTGTCGCAATCGAGATTTTTATTTTGCATAAAGATCCGCAGTCCAGTGACGTGTAAAAGTACAATACTAGACATCGCTAGTTCTAGAGACGCGAACAGACGGACGAACGACCGAGCTAAGTTCGCGTCGCAGTTTTTTTTCCATTTCACAGCAGAAAACGGGCTTCAAGTAGCTGGGCAGCTCCGCGCTTCTTCTTTCACGACTACCTCCGCGGAATAAAACTGCTGCCACCGAGAATTGATGTTTCCCGCTGCAAATTCGTCCTATTTTTCACCGCGAACCACTCGCGGCACTTGTCTCCACGGACCTAGTCCGTCGCTAACAAGGGATTTCAGCTTCCAGCCCGGCTTCCCTCTGTCCCATCCCCGTCGCCGACTCTCTCCCCACCCCCTTCAGCAACGGCCGGTCTCTTTTCTCTTCCATCCCTCGTTTCCTCTTCGAGCCACGCCGAACGAAGCTCGTCTTGCAACGCCGCGCGAGATAAATCGCACGCGAGCTACGCGTTACTGCGGATTTTTGTTGCTTCCTGCACGCAGGGGAGAGACTCTCGCCAGAGAGCCGCTCGTTTTTGTCGTGGGCCCTTTCGCTCTCGCTCCGACTGTTTCCTAACGCTGCACGCTGATCTACACTTACTTTCATACGCGAAAACATTGTTATTGCGTGCTTTTAACAATCAAAGATAAAGTGATCAATTAGTTCAAACATTTGATCATTTTTATTTTTACTTTTTGCTTAACTCAAATATACCATTTCCAATCAATTAATTAGCCGAGTATTCCGAGTATATTAAAAAGTATAAATAACGAAACGATCTAAAGAAAAATTATTTTTGTGTTCGAATAGAATAACACGTGATTTATATAAAATTAACTATTTCTATGAAATTTTTCAATTAACATGTAGCCAAATTGTCTTAGATGTTATTTTTCAAACAATTTATTTCGACAATGCACGAGTTTGCTCGAGATTATCATATCTTGAAATGCTTTATGATTTTCACTGCGCCGCGTGTCACCTCCTTTATAACTTTAATAAATAGCCAAAACACAATGCCATTGTTTTTTAGAATTTTTTTCTTTTTGCGTCAGTGACATAGTTTCGACCGAAACCTTTCAGCTCCAGCCGTATATACCGCTTTTTTGTTATGCGCTACGCAATTCTACGGATTGTTTCGCGGTGTAGTTAATTAGTGGAGAAACGGCGCGGCGGAGGTTTTATTCGAAGCGCGGAATTCGCGAGAAGCGAAACTGGCTTCCGTGGATTAGGCGGAAGCAAGCTCGTTCAACTTGTTTTGGGACCAACCGTGATCCTTTTTGCAAGGTGACTGACGCGACGGGCAAACGCTGAAAACATCGGGCACATTTAGTTTACCATTTGAATGTTTGGGAAACAAACATCAACGCCGAATCGAAACGAACACAGGCGGAGATAAAGTTTGTTGATTTTTTATCTTAACATTTGGAGCGACAGTTAATGACTGTGGATTAGCTTTTGTCTGCAATCGATTCAGCAGAAGTTAAATAATGTACGAAGTACTTTGCATAAAAATCCACAATCTAGCGATTAGAATAAATAAATAAAAAGTGGATAAAGGTAACACACTTCGTACATTATTTAACTTCTGTTAACTGTCCCTCCCACTGTAGTGTGCGTAAAATGCGTATTTCCTCATTTCGAGTATACGAATATATAACGTCTTATATTTTTGTCGAGTACGGTCGCGCTCCGGCCTACTTTATCATTTTGCAATGAGAAAGAATGAACTGTTTCGCGGTGAATCACCGTGCGTGCGGTGAAAAATGGCGGTAAATCCTCGTCGCAGGTGGATCCGAAGAAGTAACGGGTTGACCCAGCGCGACAAAAGCCGCTTGGAGCTTTGCTCCGGCCGCGAATCCCGAATATAAAGTCGTTGGGAGAGCAGAAACAAACAAGAGGGTTTGCCGGAGGGGGATCAAGGATAGTCGCGTTTAGTAGAACGGAAGTCTAGATTGTCCAAGCGTCGAGTTCCAGCTGCAGGAATACAATGGCCGGTGCCGTCCCTTAGCGAGAGAGTGTCAGAGAATGGCAACGCGCAATCTATCACTCTCATTCACTAGCCTAGCCCCACTTGTGCGAATACTATTCTCGCGGAGGCGGTTTCCTTCCGTTTTCCTCCGATCTTGGGGGCACAATTGACGGAAGGGATCAGGGCCGTCTTATCCGATAAGGTACAGTGCCTACAGCGCGAAATATATGGCTGCGGAAATTTCAGGGACTGCATAAACAGCGTTGACCCTTTGTTACAGAATGCCCGTTTTTTTTTCACAAAATTCCATATCTTAAAAACTATGTGTCGGAACTACAAATTCTCGGCACCCCGGAAAAATATAACTTTGTGTTTTCCAGAAAAAAAAAATTTATATTATATAAAAAAAGAAAACTTATATTACATAGGAAACAACTTATTTTATAATGCAGATCCTTCAATAATAAAAAATTGTCTAATTCAAATATGAATAACTGTTCGGTCCCTTATGGACGGGAGTGTATATTTCTTCACTATCGTTGAGACGTAAGAGCCTATATTCTCTAGAGAAAATTTTCTGAACAGATGGATTGGACATACGTACTTGAATACTCCCCGAGCACCTCACGCCAATGGCTTTTTTTATGGAGATTCGCCAAAGATAAAGTTTATGACGTCGAACCAGTAACAATTTTCGCGAATAGACATTGAGAAGAAAAATAGATCAATAACAAATTAAATTATTCGTTGTATTCGTAATTCAAAAAAAAGTTTGTAAAAAAAAGTTTGCCAACCTATAAAAAGAATAGCCAAAAATTTTGATAGATACGATCTTGTTGTCTCTTTTAATGGTCCCAGTGTTCAACTGTCGTTCGAAAGCGCAGAGAGAAGTGGTCGGAACTATTCCATTGGCAACGCGCAAATGAGAATATATAATGGCTGTCGAATTCGTGGAAAATCGCGATCTCGCATGTCGTTTGATCGCGAAAATTCTTTCTCTAATTCTCGACTGGTCAATGGTCGGTGCATCGAGGACGATTAAACGAAAAACCGGGCATGGGTAAAAGAGGGGCTTCGTAAATGGAGCCGGGCCGCCATTATACCGTCATTAGCAAATCTGTATAATTAGAGGGACGAGCTTCCTCTGTTGTGAATACGGAAACGTGTCGTGAAATTCGATTTCGTTGAAAGGCATGGGATTCGCGTGGATCCTGGCCAGTTCAGTCAGACAAGTCGCTGTCGATGAACCGAACGAATATGTACACCGACGCGAACGCAAATATATCGACGAAATCTTGACGAACGACCAGGCACGGACGAGATTAAAAGATTTCCGCGGATAAATTGGCGGACAATTCTTTCTTCTCCTAGGCAACGCAACAAACCATCGCGCGTTGCCAGCCGAAACTGCATCATGGTGAATTAAAATAAACCTGTCGACTCTCCACCAAGAAGACCAACTTCCCGGCGCAGCGGAAGCTTAACCCCCCTCCCCCCATGGGCTTACAGTTAATACAGAGTCAAATTTAAATTTTTAATCGTGCTTTTCGTTACCGAAATTTAGAGTGCAATTCCACACCATCGCGTGCTGCGATTTCGTTACTTCAAACGAAATAAAGTACGAGCACGTATTTCACGTAACAGAGGTATATTCCGTAATAGCGGAGTTAAATTAAAATTTTTTACTTCGTCTATATTTCCGTAACGAATATTAGCTTACTTACAATGCAAATTCAGAAAAATTCCCCCGTCAAATTGTTAACAGATCTTTTTTCTCATAAATAATTCCGTAAATTTATTTTCCACATCTAAATTTCAGATTTAAAAGTATAAGATTTGTGTATTCTTAATTATTGTTCCTCGAGATACTTTACAAAATGTGTTTCCATCCCCTCAAAGTGGATTATCGATACAAAAAATGACGAATATTTTAAACAGTAATTAAAAATATACAAATCTTGTACTATTAAATAGGAAATTTATATGCGTAAATAAATTTACGAAATTATTTATGAAAAAAATTTTCGTCTTTCAGCGTATTACGGATGAACGTAGATACCTATTCGGCTTGACGTTCTTCTCGAGTTGATCAAGAATTTATGGGTCCCGCAAGGCTGTCCGACAAACCATAAAACATCGTCGTTTTATATCGAAATAAAACTGTATTAATAAAAACTGTTACCCGCGAGGCTCGAGCTCAAAAGAGGAATATTGTTCGTTACAGAAATCAGAAACCGTAGAAACAATGTTATCAACACCAACGGTTAATTTGTCGAGGCGTGCAATTTTCTCGGTTGGATGAAGCTCGTTAACTATTCCATCAAAAACGAGCCTAGAAGAGACGAAATAAAGAAAGAAACAGGAAAAAGTAGAATGGAAAATGGAAAACGGAGCACGCTTTTCCCTTCATAGAATCATCGCGGCAAAGGACGAATTAATCTGACTTCACGCAGAGCTAGGCGGCCATTTTGCCCCCACGTTTTCGATGTAATTGAATCTCTCGTCTTTGCCAAGGCAATTGTTCCGCCCCCTCATCACCCACGGCCGAGAATTCAGGGCTGCTCTCTTACCGCGAGAAATTAATCTTCTCGTCCGCAGAAGCGGTTCCACTACCACGAGAGAAGGAAAAAACAGAAGTAATAGAAATCTATTCGGTGCTCGATCGCCGTGAGCCGTTCGCACTCGGGTACAATTGAAAATAAATTCCCCAAACGAGCTTCCTTCGACCGTGATAATCTTATAAGGCTCGTCGCTGTTCCAAAGGTTCGAAACGATAGAACTTCTCGCACGAGAGAGCGCTAAACTTTACACTTTTCCTAGCAAATCTCGATAATGTTCTCGTCGGGTACGACCCGATACGATAAATTAATTTTAAATTTATTTTTAGAGGAATTCTGATAATATTTCAAATTTAATTTAGAGGAATTTTTATAATAATTTAATTGTAGAAGAATTGTAATAATAAATTAATTTGAAATTTAATTTTAGGGGGATTTTCAAGTTTAAATTAATTTTAGAAGAATCAAAGAATTTAATTTGGGAGGGATTTTTAAGTTTAAATTAATGTTACTGTAAAATGAAAAATTTTTTTTGTCCACATATTGAAATAAAAATTGCACAAAATCTAAAATAAATAAAACCATTTTTATAAGGTTATACTATTAGCGCTCGGTAGGTCAAATTTCATGAAATTGAACAAGGACCTTCCTTAATTTCGAATCGTAAGGAACACGTAAGCAGAATAATTTTTGTTTGATTCGAATATCTACAATCAAATCGACCCTTTTCAAATCCATGAACTTCTCATTTTAACGCTTCGGAGGCTTCGTCCTCCGCAAAAAAACAAACTTCCAGGGGATGAAATCGTGTCAGGAAATCGCGATTACCTTTCCGGAGGGTGTAAGAAAGAGGGTAGAGAGAGCCGAGCTTCCGCCGAAACTCCATTAAACCTTATCATATTAGGATAATAGGATTGCTTTTATTACAATGTCCTCGAACCTGGATTTCTGTTTATCAGCGCAAGACACTCCCATCTCATTCTTTTAGATACCTCGGCCGCGAGAGAGGCTCGGTGACGAGAAGCGAACGAGAGGCGAAGGACAGGGCCGGAGAAAAATTACTTTGGTGGCAAGACGTGACGGAAATGCCGGAGCAAAGAGTGCAAAATTACGGGGGCGTATTTAAATATTGCGGCGGCCCGTCGGGGAAAGTTTATCGGCAGTAGAGAGACGTCTTGTCTCGAAAGAGAGCGCGCTTACCCGGAGACGCAACTTTTAACGTAAAAGATAGCACATTCACCTCGAAATTGCCCCGGATTTAATAAATCTTGGCATCCTCGGAACGCCGTAAAAAACTTACGCGAACAATGTAACACGAACGCAACGAGGCGTCTCTGAGAAAAATGAAAATCCGAAGCACGAGTGATACTTCGTTTAATTATCCTGTTCACAGAACTATCGATCACATATTAAATATTTCATGCTGTAGAGCGTCAATTATCCGAACTAATTTGGACCGAGGTGGTTCGCAAAATCGAACAGTTTTTAAATTATTTAAGGGGGTATACTAATCTAGACTTTCATTTTTCTGGTCTTCTCCAGGAATTTTTTACGAAACATAATAAAAGTCTCTTAATATCCGCATTTTGCATACATATTTATTTATATTTCACGAATATTCACAATTGTTTTAAGTGAATATGACCGAAACTGACGGACTCAATATTTTCCAAGATCGAGAGCACGTTAGCATGCCAGGCGAACGGAAGGATCGTTTAATACCGGAAGCAGTCCGTCGCTCTTAGGAAGTTCTCGCAGGCTGTTACACGGTCCTCTCGTTCCCGTCGAAAAGGATCTGTCAAAAACCGCGAATATCACGAGCTCCGCGGCCGGCCCGCAAACCACCTAATACATCTCCGGGCGTGTTTCATAAACGATAAAAGAAAATGAAAAACGTAGGCCGCCGCGACGGCGGAGAGGAGCACAGCAGGGAGGGAGCGCTCGACTCTCCAGATAGAAAAAGAGAGAACAAGAGAGAAGAGGAAAAGAGAGCCTGGCCGTGGAAGAGACCAGGACTCTCCGGCGAAGAATATAAATCATATGCTTAAGAAAGTCGGTCCGCCGGGCACGCCGTGCCGCTGGTTCTTTTGTAAAGGAGATTACGGGGCCGCAAAGGAGTTTCCTCATTTTTCGTTGGCGACACCGCGAACCGGCCCCCAAATTAACATATTCATAAGATATTTATCACGGTATCTCTTTGACACCTATTTTAAGAACGCGGCCGCTTATGAAAACGAATAAATTGGGATCGGGACCGTGGGGGACAGAATTTTCAACACGATCCGCGGTACGGACGACGACGACGACGACGATGAAAACTCGCGAGCGTCGCGCCGGATCGACGTATCGCGGCGTACATTTTCCGCCGGCGGTTCCGCGTTTATTAAGAGAAGAAAAAAGAGCCGAGCCGCCCGGCGAGAAGTGGAGAGGGGAGAGAAAAAAATATAGGAAAATTCGAGCGAAGGGAAAATCTCGACGCGAACGTTTAACGGGATAATACCCTCTGCGCAGCCGAGGTACAGCTTTTACTCGGCTGTATACACGCGCTGTGGACTCGGTGTCGGGGGCGGGGGTGGTGGTTGGGGTGTGCGCGCATACATAATTCTACGGTGTTGGCAGAGTCCTGAGACCTCGAATCGCTCGTGTTACGCCAGTCGTCTTAAACAGCTTTCGTAATGGAACTGTGGATTTGACGCGATCGCTGTACCCGTGCGACAGACCGTCGCGTCGCGTCGCGTCGAGTCGCGTAGGGTCCCTGTGTATGCGGGTACGTTCGCAACCGTGCAAACACCAGGCTCTCGGTTCACGGCGTATGCATAATTCAGGAATGCGTGTGTCGTCGATACGGCAGGGAACCGACGCACGATAGTTATGCATATGCTCCCCATCTTCCCCTCGCCGGATGCTGAAACATCAACCCCTTTTGTTACGGCGTCATCCTACCCTATCTCACGCTTTGTGTCTTCTTTCTTCTCGCGATTCTTTAAGGCTCGTGGATCGCAAATGAGATTCATTGAGTTTTTCGGATAATGATTAACAGTTATTTATTATTGAAAATTTTTACCACAAAATGGCGTACAGATGATTCGATTTGTCCCGCGACAAGTTGGACAGTCGCAGGAACAGATCGCCATTCACTTTTGCCGCGAAATAGTCGTGCAATCGTGAGCACGTGAGAAACAAAAGGTGATGACTAGACGACGGATCTTTGTGAATTTGTAGCAAAATTGAGTATACATATTAAAATCGAAGTTATTGAAGAATTTTAAAAATTCATGTAAAATTCAAGTTAGTTTCTATTTGTTGCAATCGGTGTAGAAAATTTTTATTTTGCATAAAGATCCGCAGTCTAGTGACCGATCACTTCATAAAAGACAGCAGCCTCTCACTCGTAATAATTATACTAACGGAAAGTGAAGAAATAGTGTAAGAAAGAAGAAAATGGTCACTGTAAAGTCACTATTTGTATACCTATATATAAGTATGATAAATTACATAAGTAAAATTATTAACAAAATATTAATAGTTATTCATTAAACGTATTTCAGTAAATTCTTTTCAAATGGTCACGAAGAATGAGGCATCCAACGAACGAATGAAATCAATATTTAAAGTTTCATTAGTCCTCCATTTTCTGAAGTTTCGAGCACATGCAACGCGCATAAATTGTTGTTATTACAACGTTATTCGAACCGGAAAACTGCTACGGGAAATACTTCCACGAAATGTTTACATGAAATATTTCCCTTGCGCCCGAGACCCCGGAAAAGCGTTTTACCAACAAATCCTTTTACGCCATAGAATGACAAGAATTTCTGAAGCATTCCCGAGAAGCGCTACCGGAGGAGGTTGGTGGCGCTGAACCACGTATTTACTTCTTATCCGAGTCGCAATAGCTCAGCTCATTTTCCGTGTCCACACAATCATCTTAAGACGTAACTTCAATTTCCCCGAGTCGTCCTCTTCCGGGAGGATTGTTTCGATCATTTCACCGCGCGACAGCCCTCTAATCTCTGATGGTGGCAGACCACGGCGGATGAGGGGAGGGAGCACGAACTGAGGGGAGACACAGAGACACAACGCGTCACGTGACCGGGCGGACGCGTGGAAGTAGCGTCGTAGAAGGGGAAGGTAGTGGAGGAATAGTCTTGCGACTCTGGACCACAGCCACTTCACGAGAAGCCTAGTGATGGGACCTGAAACACTTTGAAACGCGTCGATCCAATATTTACGACGAAAAATTCGAATAAGGTACAAGTTGCGAGTTTAGAACTCTTAAGAATCTTGTTTAAAATTCTGCAAAATTTTTCGCAATAATCTCGTAAACTGTTGTTCATCGGAAAAGGTCTCGAAAGTTTCAATCAAGACTCAACATTTTTCAAGGTTTTCAAGAATTTATTGCAAACATGCTATTAAATAGTAACAATTGATCGAACCCGAGCGCCGAAAACATTAATACAGATTTTAGTTTGAAGAATTTCTGACTTCGAGTAAATGTCGAATTGTTTCGAAATCCTGTGGTTTGCTTGAAAACTTACAAGACATAGTATCGTATGCCCATCACTGTCTGCGGTAAAATTTCGCGAAAGTTGAAACGAACGAACGATAGTCCTGGATGGTGATCGGCGGAGCGATACAACTCCCGGGAACGTTTAACGAGCCGCGCGTAAATGACGAAGTTTACGATCTTCGGTTTTATTTGGAATGTTCGGAGCCGCGCGAGACGAGTCGCAGCAGCAAGATCCTGGAGTCGGCGCACGCACACGCACAGAACCCGAACACACCGTAAAAGGGAACTCACCCTCGGCACTCCAGTAAATAATTAACCGTATGGCCGGGACTCGAGTGTTCGCTCCTCGAGTGAAGGATTCCTCTTCGCTCTTCCATCTTTCGTCAACAGACGTTACCTGGCCGAACCTACGGCGAGAGCACATCCTCGCGATTCTCATTAAAAATACCATCTGATCTCTCTCTCTCTCTTTTTCTTTTTCTTTCTCTCGCCCTCGCCCATGGCATACTCTCCCTCGTTGCACGCACGATGCACGACTCGTAAGAGAGAAGGAACCCGTGGACAAACGAATCTCTTGTCGATGGCAGAAGTATTAGATTGTTGCATACGAAACGTCCGATTTTTAACAGTAACGTTAAACAGATATAAGGCCAAATTTCATGGCTCAGATAAAGATTATAATAAAATAAAATTAAAATCAGCGTCATTCTACGATATTCTGCCAATGTATCACAAGAAATTGAATTTTTGCAATTTTTTACTTCTCGAAATCTTGTGAAATCTTAATCAGTAATTCGAAAGGATTCTGATACAACATAATCTTGATTTTCAATCCAAATACTAACATTTCTTAGGAAATAGTACAGGCCAGTAAGATTAATTAGGAAATATAGAAATTAATGTTATCCGTAAAAAAAGAACAAATTATCGCTATTCTCTGTCATACAATTTTTCTAATTTTTTCATCGTTCTGAAAATTTTATGGATCTTTTCTTCCACCCGTTTGCGGTTCACGAGTCCAGAAATATAATCGGAAAAACAGCCGAATCTTCGGGAGTTAATTTCAACCCCTCGGAATGAATTTAGGCGGGCAGAAATTGCTCGATGCACAGCTAAGTATGCTATTCATGTTCTAACCTAGAAGTTTCGTGCTTTTCCGAATTGATGGGATTCTGCTTCGTAAGTATGCTAAATCGGAAGATGGATCTAGCGAATTTCCTATTCGGAGGATCCGCGCCATGAATAGGTGGAGAAAGGACAATTAAAACTCCTATTGACGATTCCGCGACGCGAAGAATTTAATGGAGTTCCTGTGTCCAAGTTCAGCCACGGCCTCCAGAGATGGACGACTTTAATATGGAGCCCCCTGGTTTAAGGAAACAAGAGCGTGGCCTGTGCAGACATTACTCGATCCCATCGTCGGGCAGAGCGCACAAATACGGAACGGTGGCGTAACCATACTAGACGGTAAAGAACTCAGCATTTCCTCATGAAATGCGAGCCGAGCAGCTGGTGCTTTCAGTTTACGGGCCTCGTTACTACTTTATCGTGTGTGTCGAGATCGATAACGCCCTGGATATAACGATATATTTTTCTTGGCCAGATCCGCCATAGTAACTTCGATAAATCCTGTCTTGCGTTACGAACGCGCTTCCCCCCGGGGACTACCCGTTCCGGAATTTGTGATTCTTTATGCATTACCTGCTCTTTCAACTGTTAATGCAATCGAATTTTAAATTCCACCGAGAAACCTGTCCCTAGATCTCCCTAGGAACTTTGTGAAAATGTGCAGGGTACCGTAAGATTACAGTATAACAGAGTGTGCGAGATTATTTTGCAAGCAAACAATTTTTTGTGGAACATAAAATTCAATTTTTTGCCAAATGTTAGACACTTCTTTGACAAATTCGATTGCGGAAGGCCGTCAAATGTGTCTGCAATCGAAGTTTAAATTCCGCCGAGAAACCTGTCCCTAGATCTCGACATACGCAGTAGTACGAGTCAATGAAAAGCCAGCCAGAACAGCAAGAGAAACAAAAATTAAAATATCTATTATTTATGATCGCGTAAAAGACTGTTAAAAACGAAATTACGCTGTTTTAAAGATTTCACATAATGATAGAAAAATCGAGCTCAAGATTATTAATTTTTTTCTAGCAACAATTCAAAATCGATTATCATCTTAATAGAATGGCATCCTTCCTCTCCGATTACACGTTGTATACCTCGTAAATGATAGTGCGTTAACATAAGTCTTTATTGTGACTGCAATGTTTACAACAGTACTATAGACCAATAAAAACAGTGGAAAACATTTTGTCCATTTTTTACAAGAAACGTGTATTGAAAATAGCAGTCAATTAAACTAGTAATTAAAATGGGCATTTATTCTTTCGAGAAGTTGCAGTTCCTTTGATCCGACACGCTCGAACTACAGACTACTGCATAACACTCGACCTAGTATTTGACAATTCCGAAAGAAATCTTATCGCTTTCATATTTTCGCATTTTCACGTGGTTCCCTTGTGAAAACCGTTCTCACAAAATTCTATGATTCGCGTCAAACAAGTCTCCCTTTGAAATCAACTCGAACAATGAGCACTTCAATAATAAACGTTCAAAAAACGTAGCAGCAACGGAGGAAGTTCTATCCTTTCTTCGCAATGTTTACATTCCCGACTCCGAGGTTCCGACAGTGGTTTATAAAACACCGTGAATAGAGCCTAGCACCGGGGAAATGCGTTCCGCCTCGACAAGTGAACTAAAGAATTTCCTCTCCGCCGTTTCGGGCTTTCCTTACGGTTCAACCGCTGTCTACATCGCGTTCTCTGTGCGAGCAAAATTCACGGATGAATAAAAGACAGCTTTTAAGTTGGAAGAAAAAATTGAACTCTCTTTTTCTCTATCTCTCTCAATTTCTCTCTCTTACGCTCTGAGTATTGCTCCGATTTCCTGGCTCGAGAACTGTGAAGTACGCTTTCGGAATGCGACTCCTTCAACTCTCGATATCCTGCGAATTAATGCACGCGGAAAAGAAGTGGCAAGAAAGTACGTTTACTCGGAAATTCACTGAAATTATACATTTAAAGCAGTACGCATCCACATCGAATAACTGTGCTACCTGTCCGATTATCTAATATAACTAATTTTTCATAAAAATTATTATTAATTTTTAATTCAACTCCCTAAATTATACAAATTATTAAAAAGTTGCCGCAAAATCGTCTTTGACCTAGAATTTCGAGGTCAAAAAAAATTTTTTTTGGTAAATAAACGTTTTTCAAGTCAATTCAAGTAGATAGACAAATAAATGTAACCTGGAAATTGATGGTGAAGGATAATTTTGCGGCAACTTTCTTTCACAGATCTTGAACGACCCGAAAATCTGTACTTAGTTACAATGAAAAAAATTCTTAGAAATCACTGGTTCTCTCTGCCTTTATACGAGAAACCCCCAGTAACTGTGTGCACGTGTTCGAATATTAATATTAATGCTTTCTAGCGTAATAGCGGTGGCGGGAAAAGGGCTGGACCGAGCCGAGCGTTTAGTGCACGCAACAGCAAATAATACATAACGGTGCGGCGTCGAGCCTGGAATGTTGTCGTTCAAGTGATTATCGACATTTAGGCATTCCCAGCCGCCAGCAGCAATTTCCAGCAACGCGTGTATACGCGGCGCGCCTTGCAAACGCCAGGTCCGCAATTAATCCGATCTACGGCGCGTAGATTCGCCTTGGCTGGCGAACCTACTGCCGCGATTATTCTCTGCCGTAAAGAAATATTCTCCGCTTTCGCCGTGGAATTTCTTGCAGCGTTGCTCAACGTTTCACTTCGTACACGAGCGCGAACTGTTCTGCTGACTATTACGTTTTCTAAAATTTGTAAATGAACGTGAACCTATTAGAACATAAGGTAAAATTATTTGGAAATGTATTTTTCGTCATCGATCTCAGAAACCAAGCTGAAAACCCAGTTGCACTTGCTTAAACCTAACGATCGAATGACCATTTCCGGTTTTATTTTACAATTATAAAATTTATAAATTCTCTATTCAAGCACACATTATAATAAAAATCGCACAAAATCCAAATAAATTCGTTCGAGTTAGTTTTATATGGCAAAATTGTTAGTGCTCGGTGGCTTCAGTGTTAAATCAGAATAACTTTTTCAAAATTGGAAACGATTAAAGAACTTTACTTTTTTGGATCAATTAGAAGCACTGGTTTACTAAATGATGTGGGGAAAAACTTTTTGAGATAATTCCAACTGGTAGAGTTTATACGAAAAAATCAATAGGATATTTTAAAAATTGCTTTATTTGAAAGGGGTGATTTCTGAAGCCGTTTGAAGTAACGTTTTTTAAAACCAATATTACTATTGAGTGCCCCCTTCTTAATCGTGCAACTTTTGTTCGAAACATTTTTTCGTACAGCAGATATTTTATGAGTTATTTTGAATTCTGTAGATAGATTTTTTCATGAGAAAATAAGAGTGTATCCGAAGTCTATAATATATGGTTCCATTTCCAAAACTCGCATAAGTTTGGTAGCCATCGTGTGATGTGCACTGAGACAGTCTTGATATCCTAAACGAAACGAATCCAGGAAGGATTAAACGAGTTAGAGGAAAGATTTCAAATCAGTGGAAGAAGAATCTTCGCTTCTGTTAAACAGCTTACCAGAAAAATCAATGTAATCCGTTGTTCCCGACTCTCGTTATCACAGAAGCGAGAAGTATAACGTCATTTAAGAAGAGAGGGGCAATCCCCCGGAAACGCTATTGTCAATTCGAGGCCAATTTAAGTCCGAAAAAACTTTTAACAACTTTTATCCCGCCGCCGACGCGACGCAGGAACAGCGAAAGGAGCAAGGAAGAGTCCTGGTGTGAACGCAATTTATTCGAACGGAGGTTTAACGATATTCTTCTGGTTTCATGCTTAACATCGTGGGGTTGGAACTTTCCAGGTCGGGTATGGAAAAGTGAAATTTATTAAGAAAGAACCTGGAAGACGAAGCGAGGACGTAGAAGTTTCGAGACGAACCAGAGTTTATAGAAGACCCTCCGACGCTATTGACAAATCATTAATTAATTATCATTAATGTAATTAAGAACGTGTTATAACACCGGACCAGAAATTCTTTTTTAAATCACAGATACCATTTGAAAATAAAATAAATAAAACATTAAAGAATTTTTATTTTGTCCACAATTTCTTATTTTCTGCCTTGCAAGTGAAAAATGTTCTTTGTAAAGGATTTTTTTACGGAGTTGTTTATCATGTAATAAAAACTTTTTGTTGTCTTGACAGAATTTTTTTAGATCAGGACAGTTGATAAATAATAAAGATTTTATTGAGATTCGTGTTTTCTTTTCTTTAATTGTACATATAATTTTTCAAAAAAGATTTTTCTCCAGATCTCTCGAGAATTATCGAGAAATCAAAATTGTATTCCCTTTAGAATGCCCGTTCGTTTGTTGCGAAAAACCGTCGACAGAAAACTGTACAAAGGATGTAACACCTCTCCTATAACTGTCGCTCGGCAGACGCGACGATGCGACAGTTACGGAGAGACTAAGATGGTTCTGACGAGCGTCGAACCCGAGGCAAATAGCGGCAGACTAGAGCGAGCTGCAGTTCTCGACCGGTCATCCTTGGAACTTTGACTCTGAGCCGGGTAAAAGGATATTGTTAACAGCGAGATAGAGGAAGAATTCAATTTGGTGCGCGTTCGGTGCACGGATAGAAGAGACTGCGAACAAAGGAGGCGCTTTGAATAAAAGGAAGGAAAAGCGTTGCCGCGCGTCGGAGTACATAGTCCGGGGATGATCGAACCGAAACGCGACCGAAAATCCAAGTTTCGGATGGGAGGATCGGCCGCGTTCAATGCTTGGCTGCGAATCGTAGGAAAACGTGGCAGCAGCCGTTGGCCGTGTCGCCGCGCGTAAGAGCCGTAAGAGCGACGGGAAGCGAGGCAATGCGAGGCAACGCGAACGGAAAGTAAGAGGCGACGTGTGTTCGTGCACCCGCGGACGGGGGATGCATTCAGAGCAGAGCACCGTCGTGTATCGAGCAAATATTGATTCTGAAGCATACCTGTTTGCTTGACGGCCGCTCCGTCGTATTCCCGTACGTTTCTCTCGTCTCTTCGACGATGTCGGATCTCCGCTCCCACCACCCACCCCTCGCCGACGCACACACCAGCGGAAACGCGAACCCGAGAGTGTGCGCGCGGCCCCGCGCAATATTACCAATGTAAATAAACGGAATTACTACTTTCCTGCGAGCCAGCCCACTAAAACCGGGCCGGATGAACGATCGGGTTCGGGAAACAATGAACGGCCAGCTGACTCGCGCACATGCAACCGATGCAAAATTATCAAAGTACCGCGGAGGGAACGAATCGCTGGAGAATGCGCGCCGCGGATAGGAAAAGCTTGCATTCCGCGGAAATTTACTGCTGCCGCATGCGAACCGTGTATTTTCGACGGCTCGCGGGGAAACTCATTTTCCAAAACTCGTCGCTGAAAAGAAGGAATGGGAAGTTTTATTTCGGATCTTCAGCGCTGGTTGTCGTTAAAAATTGAATTATCGGTTGGACAGACGTCGTTACAATATCTGAAACGAAATTTCCTGTTTTCCGACTAATTCAAAAATTAATTTACTATTAACCCTTTGCACTCGGAACTATTTTAACTTGAAAATTAAACATTTCTTCCAACGCTTAGAATAATTCTATTCTATATGATTTTTTTTTTCATTTTATGGACATGAAATTGGTATAATACCTCATAAAATAATTGAATGTTTAGCAATTGATTAGATACCAATTGAAAACAATATTTTGAATAAAGACACAGCAATTTTTAGTGGCGACTCTGATTCGCCACTCGAGTGCTAAGGGTTAAAATTGTTCTAAGCGAAATTTATTCTGAGAAATCCATGAAAATTATTCCAAATTAAATTTACCATAGAAATTTTATTAAATCAATTTTGCATCCATATTTAGTTATTTCACGTCAACGACAAACTCTTTCGAGAAATACAAAAAATATGTTTAATTTGTAATGACGTGTAAAGAAAAAGTTGTCGAGAATTACGATCTGTTTATTTCTCATAGAAGTATCGATTAACGTGTTAACGATCAAACTTTCACGCTAACCGCTCAGACAACTGAACTCGTGTTTATTCGATCCAAGAATCTTTTCTCTTGTTCGAAACAATTTCGATTTTCTCCCGATGTCACCGGACCAGAATAAAACAATCAGAGACATTTCTCGTGCAAGTCCCTGCCACATGCAAGAATACCAGCGCCCTCGTCACCGATGGCAGATACATGCGCACACTTTAAATTGCCGTCGAACGAACGAAAAAAAATGGATCGGTGAGTCGCAAAGCTATTAACTCGCTAACCCACGGAACATCAAACGAACCGCGAAGACCGATCGTCCAGCTTTGTGCGGGGGGAAATCGATTATCTGTCATCGGCAACACTTAAAACACCGAGATCCGATGGTTGACTTATTCGCCAACTAACGCGCCGATCCACCGTGAGAAATCCGCGAACGATCGTGAAACTCTCTGCGTCCAAACTCGCCTAATCACAATCTCCCAATTACGATAATCCATTTCAACTAAATGGTCCGCGGTTAGACTGCGGATTTGCTTTTATAAAGCGTTACAACTTCCTGTCACGTACAAGAGAACATTTAAAACTAAAATTTGGGGGTCTAAACCACATTTTTTAGAAACCAGACGTCGGAAAATTTTTTTTTTGGCGTGTTTTTGATATTCAGTAGCCCAAGGAAATTTTAACAAAGTTATTTCTTTAAACAACATATTAAAAAATTCGATTCGGGCATGTTCCCTTGTCAATGCGGCAGAAATAAATCTGATTCGAGATTTAAAATGCTCGGTACTAAAAAATAAAAAAAAAAGGAAATAATATTTGAAAACGATAAGAGCCAACGGTGGATGCGTGCTCCGGACTACGCGCGAGGGCGGAACGTGCCCGAATGTCCGCGTCGCGTGGTGTCGTGTCGCGTCGCGGGGATCGTACGCGTCTGAAGTTACCGTTGCCGGTGTGCGCGCGTGAAGCTTCGGTGTCAACAGTCTGCCACGAGCAGGACCCGCGTTGTGCAAGGTGATCGCGAAAGACAAGAATGCGAGGGACTTTACAGCACGATCCCCACAAACCCCTTGCGGCCTGTGGTAAAATAATCCCGCGCGGCACGTATCGCATGCGTAACCGGCCCCGAGGAGATCGAAAAATCGAATCCCGAACTCGTAAAGTTACGGTTGGCTTTCGACTACATGCACACCGCTCTACAGTGGCCGTCTCGCGTAACGCTTGTACAACGATCGCTTCAATCCGGCAAGCCGTGTTACCTTTTAAACTTCTGCGAACGGTATCAGAACGAGAATAAACATAAATGTCGCTTGCGTGTGTTCACCTTCGATGGAAATTCCGTCGTGCAATATGGAGTCGAAAGTCGGAACAAGTCGAGTATCGTCAACCTCTGTTTTATTCCATTGCACTCCTGCGACTTCTAGACCTATGCCCGAGTCATTTCTGACCCACGTCAATGTTTCACTGATACAGTTTTATTCCGATATAAGACGACGACTCGGGACCGGTTTCCGTCGTATTTCACATCCAGTATTATATAAAATTAACTATTTTTATGAAATTTTTATTTAATAAATTTTCCTACAAATTCCCAGAAAAATTCCCAGAAGAAAAAATTTTCCCAGAAAATGTCGGAAAAATCGGTCTTTTTTAGCTACGATGACGCGGACTTAAAAATCTAAAAAAATTCATAAACGATATTTATAACAATATATCGGTACTGTAAAAATCTCTAGAACATCCATGTGAAATCTGCATCTTTAAGACGTCTTATTTCAGACGTTCGAACAGCATCTCTAGAAAGATATCTTTAAGAGGTCTTTAAAACGTCGATTCAGGACCTAAGAGTTTCAGACCTAAAATGGACGTAAAAAAGACGTCTTCAAGAAGTCGCGTGCTATTTGGGAAGAAGCGTCGTCTTATATCGGAATAAAATTGCACACATCGACGGACGCTCGAGCTTATCCCCACAGCTACCATGACGGATGACGAATGAGTCAGGTATAGCATACGGAGGGTTAAAGGTTGCACGGTTATCCGGAATCCCGACTATTCAGTTTATTTGTTACCTCTACAGCGGCTCGCTAATTGCAGATGAGAACGGACGCGACACAACAGAGCTCTGAAACACAAAAGTCTAAAATCTAAAGAATGAGTCCTGTACCCTAATGACTGCGGGGACCTCTCGCCGGGGGGCCTACTTTTAAAGCAGAAGAACAACACCTGAAGGGACGACCCGGGGCAGGAACAAACGAAACCTCACGGAGAAACAGAGCGAACGAAAAGATCCGGATCGAAGCAAGATGAAGTAGACTGTAGGGACTTCCTGCTGCATAGTAGAGCGAACTGAAGCGAGTTGCAGCTTGGAGCAGACCGAAACGACGAGTCGGAGCAGAGCCAGGCAAATTGGAGCGGACCGAAACGAGTTCGAGCGAGGCGGACACCCCTCGCAGCATGCGAGTACACTCGAGAGTAGGCGAGGATCTTTCGAGAACCCTGAGTGTCTCTCGACGACCCCTAGATCTTCTTCTAGATCTCCATAGTCTAGACAAGTAAATCAAATAATTCAACATATATTTTACGCGCGTCCGCGCCTTTGTCATGAATGTTTTTTTTTCGTGTATCGGATCAATTTAATGTTACTGAGAATTTTCATATTTGTAGTTAGTACGTCGTATATAAATAATGTTACTTCTAGTTCACTTTGCAATATTATACCACTTGATGTATAATATTTTTGAGATTAATATACATTTAAATATATTATTTCATCTAATATATTTATAAGAATATATTGCTTTGTCTAATATATTAATAAAAATTTATTAAATTATCTAATATATTAATAAAAATATATTATCTCTTTCGTTCTTCGCGAAACAGTTTAAATGGACAAAACTTTTAAAAATCTTCGAAAAATTATGCTGATTCCACGCAGAGTCAGCGTTTATAAAAGTCATACTACCAGAATGTCGGCAAACAGTCATAGAAAACGATGGTAACTACTTAATCGACTGAAGCATTTTTTTTAATAAATAGAGAATTAAGGATAAACCGACTTGCAACGACCCAACGAAAGAACTGAACGAATTAAGTGAGAATGGTACGTCCCAGGAGACTTTGGGAAATGACACTCTAATGTGACTATATGAAGAAGGCCCACATGGCGAAGTGGCTACGATAAAGAACGAGGGCAACGCTTCTGGTGCGATTTGTCTCTGACATCGTTCCAAGAGGAAGAATCTTGTTCCGGTGCTCAAGTCTAAGCTACTTCACTGGAGCTATCTACCAGCTCGCGGTTAGGTGTCGTTTTATCCCACGACGACGGAGGACGTCTACCGTCGACATCATTCTAGGCTCCCTGCTTCGAAGGCAAAAAGTAAAGCGACGACAGCCTTACAAAAAAGCTATAGAGATACGTATGAATTTGAATCCTCCATCCTGGCAAAAATAACACGAGATAGTACACGCAATGAAATGCTGGCGCAGCCTTATGTCGCTGACACCATCGATCAACGTACAACTTCAGTAAAAAATCTGTTCTTCTAAACTAACGTTGAAAGATTCACGACTATATTCTATACGGAAACTAATTACAACGTAACAAAGCGAGATATACAGGGTGTCTCGGCTAGACGGGGCCACCTAAATATATTTTGAATAACGCAAAAAGTGTTTATAGAAACATTTTTTATGAAAAATTCGTTTTTATTTCATCTTGTAGAATCTTTAAAATTTCCTGGAAACGTTATTAGCGTACATTAGATTTTTATGCAAAATATGTTTCATTTCTCAATAACTTTAACTTTTCTTTCTTTTCTTTTTAACCTTTCTTCAAATTTTAATTAAGTAATTATCCACAAAATATCGAGTGATGTGTGCTCATTAAAGACGTTCCGAAACTTTTTCTAAATGGGAACTACGATTCTAACACCGACGTTCGAAACGCGTATATAGTGCCGGATAAAAATAGAAAAAAAAATATTCATCTTTGTCAGTGCCGGTGTCTCATCATCGTGAATATTTTTTGCGCCATCTTCTATCATAACGCGGCCTAACAATCACAGCAACATCACTCCGACCGGCATGGCGTTTCTCATCTTTCAGTTTCCGTCGCTTTGTATCCGGCGCACGCCCGGTAACCCTCTTCCATTCTACCCCAATTCTACGGAATACAAGAAATCCCCGGATCGCGGGGCCGCGCCTTCGAGCTTTGAATCCGATGATGATACTCTAGGATAGTCCGCCGGTGCAATAACGAGGAGTTCCGGTGTGGCGAGATCCGACATTGATTTTTATACAGGCCGATCCACGGAACGTGATCAGCGTAGATTGTCATTAGCCGATCGAAAAATTTGTTTATCGAGTATAACACGCTTCAAGGAGCTTCAAGGCGGTTACAATAGATCTTGTTGTCAACTCTTTTTTTCTGGAATGTTCAAGGTCACCGTGAATTTTTATAAATAAACCTATCACTTTTTACACCTACATTCGAGCATTATTTCCATTAAAAATCATTTAAAGAGAATGTCTTGATAATTTCTTCCCCACTGTTCAACCTCGATATTAAAATGTACAAAACACGACCATACAACTTTCGTTTCAACTATTTTTCCATGTATCAAATAGTTCGCAATGTAGGTGCCCCTCATCTGAATCAGCCTGTATGTGTAAAAAAAAGTAAATGTGTACAATTTATAAATACTGCAACACTGTTCAGATAAAACAATATCGAATTTCCAGTCTGAAGATCGCAAACAGTTCTCGTCCGCCCAGTTTCACTAGTCTCCACAATGAACGAGTTTGCATCGTTTATCTCCGGATCGGATAATGATACTGCAGGTAGCTAAATCACAAGTGGTAGAACGAATTTCTGGCGGCGAGATCTATCATTGATTCTCATAAATGTAGCCCGGATATCCGGGCAGCAGCAGCAGCACCACCACCACCACCACCACCGGCATCACTACCAACACCTACGGGACTCTTTTCTTTGGTCACCACCACGACGGTCACCCTCTTTCGCCGAGTTGAAACCATTGTTCGTGGATTTGCCGGCCCCGGCATGGCTATTGCGGATAGGCTAGCTTGAAACCCCCGCACACTAAGTAGCTCGTTCTGCTTTCCACGTCCATGTTCGCGCACTACGCCGATAAATTACTCTAATAGCTCTCCTCCAGTTAATTAACCTACCCCCGGGAAAGGCAGGCCTCACCCCTAACCGCCCCCCCCCCTATTGTTTCACGCTGCAAGAAATTTTGTCGGACAGCGAAAGACATCCGGGGAAAATAGAATGCGATTGATTCCGTCGACAATAGTCGACATCTGCTCCGCCATTATACGCCACGCTCCTTTTATTGCCTGTAGGGTTGATAGACTCTATGGAACATCCATCAGGACACTCCGGAAAGTACAATCGAACCTCGCTAATTCGAATTTCAAGGAAACGGCGCGACAATCTTCGAATTCGAACAGTTTTCACTTAGCGACATCGTTCGTAAATTCAACGGGTCATGTAAAACTTTTTTGGAACGATGTCTCGGATTTTGGGGAAATTTTATTATTATTCTTTGTTTATTGCTTTAAACCATGTGAGGTTTATATTGAAATTAGACAAATAAGAAAAATTATTATTTGTACCTTTTGTATTAGGGGTAATTAAAATAAAAATATAAATAAATATTAATCTCGAATAAAAATCAGCTAATTAAATAAAAAATTATTAATATTTAATTTGATTTGAAATGTAATTCGAATTTTTAGATATCTAGTTTTTTAGAAATGAGACCGTAATACAATAACGTTAATTGAATTTTTAACGTAATAAATCAACGTCTCGATGGTAATCGTACTCTTCAGTTTTTTTAAATTTCACAAAAATTTATAAATAATTTCTCTGCTCAAGACATTAATCACTCAGAAACAAATAAAAGGTTCGATTCATCTGATAAAAACTTTCTCTATTGTGTTCGAGGTGGATGATTACAGAACCGTCTCTGATTACAATATTAATGCGCAACTAACGAAGAATTTATGTATAACTGATTCAAAACCAACAATGAGAAAATGACAACGCTACTCATAAATCACGGACAGAATAAATGCACGAAGGAATTAAATGGAGGTTGACAGCGGTGTTAACGAAATCCGTTAATGAATCTGGGTGAAAAAAGAAATAAATCTTCCAGGAGCATACACGTGGCGAGTGTTCGACGAAAATATTCGAGAGCGTCAGACAACATATTTTGTGCACGAGCAAAACAACTTTCCCCGATTGCAGCCTGTCCACAAACAGGCTTTAAGCTGTACAGGGATGTTCCGCGTAAGCGGGTAACATATGTGAAGCTAACTGTAGGATTACAGCACGTGGCAAAAAGGGTTTCAAGATTTATTGTTCCGAACCGCTTAACGACGGTCATTCCGTAGTGACCGGTGGCCCTCTATTTTCGCTTGAACCTGCCTGTAAATTTAGTTGCTAGCACGAAAATCGATACAATTATATTTAAACATTAAGCTGCTGCGCGTAACGTTCCCCCTTCGTTCGTGGCACAGATGCATTATCACGTTGAACGTCGTACGAGGTACATTTGGTCCACCCTGTACATGGTCAAGAGTTAGGTTCAATTTAACACTAACCTTTTCGAGAAAGTCAAAGAAGTTTCCCATGTAGTCGCAATTTGTTATGCAAAATAACGAGCAGCGATTGTGGCAAGCAGAAGTTAAATAAACATTCATTTCTAATAGTTTAACACTGAAAACAACATAACACTATTTTTGGATTTTTGTAATTTTTCACTGTGTTTATATTTCACCTAGCCAATTTCTTTATGAATTGGTAAAAATCAGCATCGTTAATAAATTATATTATACAGGGTGTTCGCGTCATTACGAGCCAGCGTTATTTTCGAAAATTATTTATTGCTTTAAACCATGAAAAGGTTCGTATAGGAAGCGTGTGCCAAAGCGAATTCACGCGTACGACAATGGTCTTCAAGGTCAAACAAGGTCACAAATATAAAATATTTACAAATAGATCTGGTATGGTGACAAATATCAATTTATTTATTCAGAAATCAACTAATTTATAGCGTGAGGTGCTAAATTCTTTACCAAGTGGCTAATAATAATTATTAACAACTCTGGTCGTTTAGAGTATAGTATAGTATAGTATAGAGAATAGCGGTGCTCGGTAAATGCAATGAACATTTCAACTAATGCAACGTTGTCTTTCAGCTAGTAAAACAGATTTTATTATTAAAGATAATACGACTTCCGGTTGGGAAACGAGCGAGCCTGTGTGCGAGAGAGTTAGTTGAGAGTTACGATATTCAAGATAACATCCAAGTGGCCTTGTTTATAAAACGAATCGACGTCCACTGCAGTTGTATCAACAATTATCTGTATCAACAACGAATCTATAAGCTGGTGGTTATGATTTCGGTAAAATTGTTAAAACTACTACAACCATTTTGGTGATGCGAATTTTCTCGTTTATGGCGAGCATCGTGTACGCGAACCCGGTACAATCCCGGAAAATTGGAATAGCGAGGGTGTGTAGAAAACCTGCCGAAAACCCAGCCCCTTTCCATCCAAAGTCCTCGTTCCAGAAAAAGATGCACAATTGCACCGCATCGCGACGACGAAACGACTTAAACGTTCACTTCGTCCGTCATTTACTGCGACGATAAAAGCCTCGCCACGGCGGCATTTCACGCGAAAATTTTTCGATTGGTCGAAACGAAAAATGCACCACCCTTTTTTTCGTGGTATGCTCCCACTTACACGCGCAGCCAGCTCTCGTCTGTGTACAATTGCGGCGACGACGATACAACGAGAGCCAGCTGCGACACAACGATAAATGGACAAAACGACTTTTAAGACTTTTAGGCCCGCCACACACTACGCCAGTGTACATTTAGGTGCTAATAACAAATATTAAAATATCTTCCAAAGTAATAGTTTTTCGACATAAATAGATTCGTACACTTTCGTTCAGAGTAGTGCATAAAAAATTAGATGATTTCATTGAAGAAACTAAAGGTGACCTTCACCTACATCCCTCTCGAAACAATTAGTTCAGGAGATAATCGCATTTATTGATTAAAATGAGTCACCCTGTATACATTTTGCATTGGAAATCGTTCATACTGAACAAGTGAACTCCTAAAATTAGGAAAACCATGGGCCCGACGAGACAAATCCGGAAATCTTTTTAGGCAGTCCTACAAATGATAGAATCTACACGTTAAAAAAAAACATAAAAAGCTTTTTGTAATAACTAGACTTCGGATTTTGCGCATTTCTGACAAAAATAGGTGGACGTAATTTAATACAGCATAAACATAAAGACAACTTAAGAACGTCTGTATATTATTGTCGACTTATTAAAATTTTTGAGGATAGAAAGAAATTATTGATTTTTGAAAAAAAATTTTACTTTACATAAAGACCAGCAGGCTAGTAATAACTACTGCATAATTACGGGAGATTTCGGTAATTATATTATTTCGGCCCGCTGTGCGACGTCTGCAAGCAGTGACTACTTTTCTAGCGACGCAATGATTACATTAAACCGAACAAAGTTTTTAGCGAACCTCGATACAATTCCAAAACGAACCTCGATCGTGACAAAGTTATTAAACCCTCGAGCAAATTTCGCGGGACCGCCATCCATCAGGAGACGAACTTCATCCCAATACACGGTGCGCAACCATTAACGGTAAATCACTGGTCGGTTCGGTCAATCCACATCAGCCATTATCGTTGCACGCATAACGTGCCAGGAAGTCGTTGCCCCGAATCTCCTCTAAATCCTTCAGACCGCTATCGGACGACCGAGAATCAATTCAAATAGATTTCACGATCAACCGCGCGGAAATATTCGAAAATAGGTCGAGATCATTCGAGTTTCCCTCTCGCACTGTTCAAACTTTAGAACCGAGCTTCTTTTAGACAATCACAAACGTTGGACTTTGGTCCAGTGAAAGAACAGAATTTAATTATGTTAATTTATTATGCAGTAATTGTATTGTACATTCACAGTCTAATTTATTTTTATAACCTATTCGCCATTGATTTACAGATATTCTGAAAATTTCATCAAAATCGGTCAACATTGCGATAAGCTTGGAACGTTTAAAGATAATAAAAATTGCAGTTCTTCAAGACTTTTCACTTATGACTGTAGTAATGTTTTTCGCCAATTTTGAAAAAAATTTTAAAATATGTATAATCGATACGGTTTTTAAATTTTCAGTATAGACACACATAAAAAAGTTGTAACTTTTAGTATTTTCTCTGTAATTCCGACCAATGGGAATTTTTTCCGAAATTTTTTCACGTCATGTACTATTTTTTCTAACTTTAAAAAAAAAAATGTCCACGTCGTACGGTCCGATATCAAAAAAGTTATTGTGCCCGGATATCAATGGAATATACTGAAAGCCATATACATTAAAATTGGAACATTTGTCAAAATTATTTGGGAAGTTTTAGTAACAGTGAAATACTTCCTTATAACAAATCTTTATGACAAATTTAGTGGAACTAATCTACTGATCTAACAACGTAGAATCATGTTAAAATTAATTTTACTAAAAAATTGAGAAAATGAAGTTTACATGGTAAAAGATTAAAGAAATCTAAGAATATTGTTATATTGCTTTCAACATATCAAAATGAATAAGATAATGAATTTTTATTCAGTCCTGCTTCCCGCAATTGATGTAGACCATTTTTATTTTGCATAAAATCCGCAGTCTACTGTTGGAATTACTATAAAATATTGATTATTGATAAAATATTATTTATAGAAACCGAATATCGTTTTATTTGAACAGTGTTGTAGTATTTATAAATTGTACACATTTACTTTTTTTATATACATCCATGTACAGAGTGATTCAGCTAAGAAGGCCAGCTAAATTACTTGCGAACTATTTTGAAAAATAATTGAAACGAAAGTTTTGCGAGTAGCATACGATGCAATAATAATTTTTGTCCTGTTTCGTACATTTTAATATTGAGTTTCAAGAAAGGGGGAAAAATAGATATTCTCGAAATAATTTTTAATGCAATACAATGTTCGAGCATTAGTATAAACAGTTAATGTAATAAGTAGACTGCGGATCTTTATGCATTTATAGCAAAATTGAGTAGTTGAAATTCAAAATTGTAGGAGAATTTTGAAAATTGAAGTTGCCAATATATGATCTCTCATCTGTTAAAATTATTACGGGAAGAAATAACATTATATTTAGTTTCTATTCTTTGTAATCGACGCGGACAATTTTTATTTTGCATAAAAAATTGATTAAGTAATGTCTATTGGCAGAAAAAATATGGCAAGGCGTGATTCCGGTTGGCTGATTACGTCCGGCAATCAATACGGGAAGGTAGGAGCGGTGAAAGTGAAACGCGAAAGGTGAAACGTTAAACGCGACATCGGTCCGTAAGAAGGGTCGAAAGAAATCAAGGACGATCGTAACATCAAAGACGGCCCACACCCCTTGATGCCCAATTAACGCGTTTACAGAGCCCGCTGGTATCTACGGAATTCGACCGACGGATTTCGAACGACGACGACGACGACGGCGACGACGCGACGAAAGATTCGAACGAGACGACGAGGAGAAGGAGGCGGCGCGCGGCGGAAATCAAAAGGAACACGCTCGCACGTTTCTTGACGGCGACTACTGCGAGACGAGTTTGCCTAAGGTTTCATTAACTGAAATCCCTGTTTCATATGGAGGCTGCGGCTGGTAATTAAAATGTCGTCGACAGCTACGCAATTTGACCTTTTAATTCAAAGTGCTCCGCGACACCGCCCCATTCTACTATACAGGGTGTTCCGGAAACGGTGATACAACAACCGGGCAAGGGATTTCTCGTGAGAAAAGAAAAGCAAGACAAGTTCTGGGTATGGAGCCTCGTTTTCGAGAAAAACGCCATTTTGAAAATCAATTCGACACACTGTACCAACTGTTTAGACTTGACGGATCTACTGGCGTTTGTACAGAATCCTGTGCCTCCGGATCGGTGGAGATCTGTTAAAACAATGGTCCGCAAAATTGACCTTGATCCTTTTCTTCAAGGTCAAAAATGTTTTAAGATAAAAAATTGTTTAACCTTAAAAGAAAGGGTCAAGGTCAATTTTGCGGTCCAATTTTTTTAACAGATCTCCACCGATCCAGAGGTATAGAATCCCTCCATGGTATTCGTGACATAATTTTTATACACCCTGTAAGGGCTCCTCGAAATCGAACAACTTTTGTCCGAAGCATTTCTTCCAATTTCCAAAAATGTAGAAATTACTCGAGCAGTTTGTTTCAGGCGACTCACCCCCTGTATAGCCTATATGGTGGCACGTTGAACGCGCGAAATTCTGCTCGCCGGAGCCTCGTTAAATAGAACGCCCGGACGCGTCCGTGTACACACAATGTCGTGTGCAAAAGGAAGTTTTCCTGTGTACGTCACCTCTTGCACGATATTTTCGATGCGCCCGGTTCGAGCGGGCCGCCGCTGATAATGGAAGACATTACTTACGATAACAGCCGGAACTTCGCCGGAGGGGGGGCACCCATCGCAGTTTACGTCTCGCGAAACTTACCTGAAACAGAGAAAACAGACGGACTGGTTGAATACAGCCGCGGGTGTGTGTGCTCGCCTCGGAATACCGAGAGCGAACCGCGTGAGTAATGTCCGCGCGCAGCTGAACACCTTAACGACTCTCTTAAGCAGGAAGCCCCGGCCTATTTATTTATGTTAAGCGCGCGATTTATGGCACGGTAACTGGGCCCGAAATTATTTCTGCCGACCCAACTCTACGCACGGACTCTCCCCGGGAGATCCCACCAGAGTTTGCATTTCTTCGCCGAATTAATCTCTGTTGCGAGACACGACGCGTCTACCGGAAGGACCGCCTCATCCTGTGGAAGTCTCAACTTGTCTGGCGCGTGCAGTGGTGGACAGAAGTATGTATCTTCATATTGTTACTACGCCGTGATTCATGTAAAGCATGTTAAACACGCTAGTAGCCTGCGGCTCGACCAAAACGTATGTGGTTTTTTAATCTTTGACTACACTTGATCTCATTTTAAATGTGGTCAGTCGTCATTACATGAATCACCGAAATTTTCGAAATATGCTAATCGATAGATCTTTACGCATTTGTAGGAAAATCGAGTAGATGAGATTCAAAATTGTTGGAAAATTTAAAAAATTAAAGTTGTTATCATACGATTCCTCATCTGTTAAGATCGATAAATGAAGAAATAATTTCTAAAATTTCTAAATTCACTTTGGCTTTTATCTCTTGCAATCGATACAGAGAATTTTTATTTCCCATAAAGATCCGCAGTTTGTTAATAAAATTAAATTATATACGTGTATACATCCCTTATTTCTTTAAAAATCGATTTTCCAACCGAAAATTCTGCTAGCCATTTTGAGATATGTCAAAATTCTTGCAGAAACCCGTGAAGAACCAAAAAGTTCTAATCGCTGTAAAATAAATCATGGCGCAAGGGATTAACGGGGTCGACACTCATCGAGAACAAATCCCAGTGTTCGTTCGTCCGACAGAGTCCCTAAAAGAATGTGGAGACAGCGGTAAATAGGTCATCGGGTAGTTGCCAGAGCATATAAAAATGACTCGTTAAAAAGGAATAAAGGACGGAATGGGCACAGATAGGCGGGAGATATTTTCGGGCGTGCGGAAACTCGAAAAAAAGGAAAAACAGTGGGCGAAGCACTAAAATCGGAAGTCTTTTGGCGAAAGCAGAACGTGGCAGAGGCACACGCCGGGGATGGCAGGCACCAGCACCAGCTCGGGCAGAAGGGAAACCGTTGGAAATAGGGACGGTTCATCAACTAAAAGCAACAGGGCGCCATTCCACTGGCCCACATACGAGACGAGCCGAGCCGAGCCGATCCGAGGAGGAGGCCATCGTCTCCCTGTAATCATTCCCTAACGCCTTTGCTGCTGGTGCTGCAAAAAACCCCCGAGAATATTAATGGGAATACGAGAACCGTCGTCGGATATGTAGAAACGGCCCCTTTGACGTGTAACTCGGCAACCAAGCGGACAAAGTGCCTTCGTTACCATTCACCCAGAGACATGTAACGTTTCCAATAGCTGCACACAGTTGCGTCGCGCCGCAGCGAAGAGACCCCGTGTATAATTGATGAAAGCGATACACCGCGCGTAATTATGAAAAAGCAACTGATAATTACGCTACTCCACATACGATTGTGCAAACTGTACGCGAATCCCACTTTTTCAACCGAAAATAACGTTGCCGCCGATCGATCAAAACACGTCCGCACACATCTCGTTCGGGAACACGAATCGAAAGCTGAATTATTCCCGAGCTTATGAACGGAACGCCGCCGCTCGATTGGAAATTCGTCGACAATTGTTATCAACGCATCGAGCAAATTAACAAAGTTATACAAACGTCAATAAAATACAATGGGACGTACAGGGTATTCACTGTGATCGGATCATTCTTTGAAATTTCATTATCGGACGACTGCGAAAGTTCGTGCACGATTTTCCAGAGACCTCGTAACCGTTTGTTGGAGAGAAACAATGTAGACACCTAGTGTTTACCGGAAATCAACGCACCTGTTCCGCGAAATGTTGGGAAACAATTATGGGAAATTGTGGTGACCGCATAATTGGTCAATGAATCTGTTGTTTTAACATGTAACAGCTTCTCATAAGCTAGAAACGATTTGGTGTACTTTAATTGAGGGAGGTAACCAGTGACATGATTTGAGAAAATAAATTTCTTTGTCCTGTTGAAATGTTAAAATGAGGTGCGGACGAACGACGAAATTACTAAAATCTTTGCATTCCAAAACCACCAGTTTTTAAATATAGTTGAATATTTAGCATAATTTAAATATACTTGAATATTTTGAATAATGCATTCTCTCGATAAAGGTCACGCGAAGGTCAACATATTGCACATCGTTGAATTTGTTTTTTTTATGAGCTACAAGACGTGGTATCAAGACTTGTTTTACTAGGATGTCGAGACCTGTTTTATTAGGATGTCGAGATCTGTTTTACTATGATGTCGAGACTTGTTTTACCAAGATGTCGGAACTTGTTTTACTGTGATGTCAAGACATGTTTCACTATGATGTCAAGACCTTTCTAACCATTTCTACACTTCTAGTAGATTTTTAAATTGCGAAACAGGTGACTTTTCAGTTCTAAACAGTTAGAAAGACCTAAACCAAGACGAGCAAATTTCGCAAATTGGTCGTGTCGCTTCATTCGCGAACGCTTTCAAAAGCTCTTTCCAAAGAACTGCTCTACCAAGACAATAATATTAATTACTTCCGCGTAAGACTCTAGAGAGAGAGTGCGCGACTGTAAAATTGATCTCAGAACAAGATATTACAGTTCGCAAGTTCGATAAAATGTTCTGGCGAACGGCTGGAGGAAGTTCGGCCGTGGATGTCTCGATGACCGGGCATCGTGTCTGTTTCGATCAAGTTTACGTGCCGTTCGGAGGGTGGCCGGTCGCAGAGAGAACTCTCGAAAAAGAAAATTGTCCATGGCGTGTACCGAGTAGTTTTTTCTTTCAGCTATCCATCGACATCCGTCCGGCATAACGGAAATAAAACGACGAATAAAGGTTTCCCAAGCGGATGGACCGAACGCGCGCAGGGAAAATCCGATATTAGCATGCCAGGCTACCCGCCTAGTTCGTGTTTCTTTCCTCTTCGATCCTCCCCGATGCGCGATGCTCTCTTTGCTCCGCGTGCTCGCTCGTTCTTTTCACGGTCGACTCTCTCTCTCTTTGCCCCCTGCTATTTTTTCTCTTGCGTTCGCCTCTCTCTCTCTTCGTTTCTACCCCGCTCCTCTATCGCTTACTTCGACGCACGTTGAACCCCGATACGCATTCTAGCACCCATAGAAATTGCCCCTTAACTACCCACCACCCGCATTACCATATCCCAATCAAGATAACCCCTAGCCTACCCCCTATTCCGACTGCGATTCGCACTCTTTCCTCTCGAGATACTCTTTCTGCAGTAGATTCTCCACGCGTAAATAGACCTTACTCTACTGGCCGAATGCGCCAAGTTCGGACCATCGACGACCGGCGCAAAACGTCGCGTCGGCTAGAGAACCTCGGTTCCCTGAAGAAACATCGGACGCGCCGTAGCTGGTTTTTGCGAGCTTCGAAGAGAGTTGTTCTCGCTGTACTACGAAGTTATTTAGATCTTCCGCAAAAATCAGACTGCAGTGTACCTATTGCGTGGAACTTTAGCCAGTCAAAGAGGCGGGGCGAAGTGTTTCGGTCAAAAGTCTTCATACGAGTCTCGACTCGCAGTTCTCCTATTGCAGATGAGGTTATCTGTTCGGCTTATAGAATAGAAACAGACTATAGAATAGAAGCTTATATTGGGTAGTCCCAAAATGTAAATATAAAATATATAAAATAGATCGTAGTGCGAAGGGTTAGATGAAGGGTTAAAAGTATCGAGCCAATTATAAAAATTGTATTTCTACTGAAATAAAAACAATTGTGTCAGACGCAACTTGCTTGGTCTCGAGGGTGGCATAATCTCATCACGATTATGTGTGTTTGTAGGTGGACGCGCGGAGAACATCCGGAGGCCAACTCGAAGTAAAATATTTTCCATCGCAGTTGACCTTCGGTGTGAACGACCTTGAGTCGTAGGGCACTGTATCGGATAGTACATAGAATACCATTCCATTTATAAAAAAAGGAAAAACGGAGTTGACCGTGAAATATCATAATACCGAAACTAATATCACTCTCGAAGCCCGGCCAACGCAGGTTTAATCTACTTACACCTGGCTGCAGCCTCCGCCCACATAAAAAATCAATAGCTCGGACGGTCCATCTTTCGCCAATAAACGAAAGGCAATAACAATAAAACAAAAAGAACAGTAACAGCTGCCGGAACGATTATTTTGCAAACACGGGGGGAGGGTCCGATTGAACGAAAAGCTCGTGGGGATCGAAGGATCTCGATCTCATAAAACTTTCGAAATCGTTTTCCACACGAACGATCTCCGGCCGAGGAGCACATAATTTCCGCGGCGTAATGAAATATGGATTTGGAATATCAATACTCTCGGGTTCCACCAATTCCTTGACAACGCCTGGATCGATCGGCGAAAAGGTTTTCGCCGGTTTCCAAGCGTCACACACCGCGCTCCGCCTGCATGTATTAGGCGAAAACACGATCCCGCCAGAGAAATTATTATACCGCGTCAAAACACCGAGAATCTACCTCGTAGACGGCGACCTAACGGGGAACGCGCGGATGTATCAATATTGCCGCAAGATTCTATGCACAGCCTGCGCGGCTGGCGAAATCGAAACGGGACGCGATATTCGATCACGTTAACGTCACTCGCCTGTCGATTAAACGTATTCTTGAATCATTATTCAAAGGATGTCTCTCTCTCTCTCTCGCACTCGCCCGCTATATTTATGTACAAGATTCATGGACGTTACGGACCGCTGTAACTATCGTGTCGCTAAATCTCTAGCATAATCTGCACTTTACACGGTTAACTTCGTATGAATATTTTACCCTCCCACGATCAAGCTGGATTTCGTTATCTTCTACCCTTCTAGCTGGAACGACGATGTTACACAGCGGTATTCCCGTTGATATTCGGGCACAACTCTGTTGATATTGGACCATGCGATGTGGACTTTTTTTTCGAGAAGTTAGAACAAATAGTTTGCTACATGACGCGAACAAAAATGTAGAAAAAAGTGCAACTGGGATTGTAGAGAAAAAATTGAAGTTTGTGTTTTTCAAACTGTGTAAACATGTAAACTGTTCAAACAATTATGTAGATTGTGGAAATTGGATGAAAATTGATGGTGTCAACATCGTCTTCAAATGCCAACTGTGAAACGAGAAATTAATGAAACTTTAAGAGCTAGTATGGGGGTATTACCTTTATGTTATTGAATTGAATTCACGCGAGATATGTGTACTGTTTTTTTATAAATGTTCGTTAGAAATAATTTAATTAATGGATTCGATACTAAATGTAATTTCTTTTTATATCGTTTGTCCCATTTTTTGAAACAATTTTGTTAAAAAATAAACTTTTGTTAAATAAAAAGAACTCGACTGTACGTTTTTTAACTGACATTGTCATTTTTACAAATGTTCAGTAATAAACTGATTAGTAGACAGTGGATCTTTATGCATTTATAACAATAATGAGTAATTTAAAATAGTGAATATATTAAGAACAAAATATGCATTCTATTTCACTCCAATTTGTTGCATTTCACTATGACAATTTTTATTTTGCATAAAGATCCGCTGTCTACAGAAATAATAATAAATTTAAGAATGTTAGTTTTTTTTCGAATATATCAATATTTCAATTTTTATGGAACAACTTCTATTCACAATCGATGCGGCATATTTTTATTTTGCATACCGCAGTGTCTAATAATAAAGTTTTCCCACAAACCAATTTCTTCCCCGACAATTTTCCCGCACCGCTCCTCCAATTCAATCCTCGAAATCGTTGCGCCACCATAAAGAAGCGAACTCAGTGACCTTAGCCCGATAGCCGGAGCGCCGAATACGGTTTTTCGAAAACTAATCACGCACACAGGTACGGTGCACACGTCCGCACAAGTGTCCGCGCCGTCATGTATCCTAAAAATCCAATCCCCCGGCAATACCCTGCGTAAATAAATAACAGGCACGTGACATCCCGTGGCCGTCAGTGTTTCGTCTGAAACCCGCGGTACAAACAATAAAATTATTAAAACAAGACAATTATTCGCGCAGTATACTTAGTACGCAACACATTGAAACGACCTTGAATGAAAAGAGTCACAATAACAAATAAATATTCCGTTTTATCGATCGCAACAATTTTAAATAAATAATCCGTAATGTCGGCGCTACAGGTTCGATCAGAATTATTATACTAAAGCACACAACACTCGAGAATGATCCACATTAAGATCGAAACGTTGGGAAACATTTAATTGCAAAAGTTAAAATTGGATCGAACCTGTAGCGTCGACATTACGAATTATTTAACTCGACAAAAGATAGCGTTCAAGGTCGTTTCAAGGTCTTAGTGTCGTACACCGTCGAATTTGACGACCTCTACAACACTACATCGTAAAAAGCGCATGTTAATCTGCAAAAAAAAAAATGTCGATGACCTTGAAAATCGCGGGTGACCTTTGTTACGAGCTCTTCCGTGATAACCCTTTGACCGTTCCGGAAGATAATTACCGAATCCATGTTAAACGTAACACCCTATATAGTCACCTGAGAACATATAGACACACGCGGCAGATATGAATTTTCTTCTTCCAGGAACTATGAACAACATGAAAGCTCTAATCACTGTGACGGGGTTGATGAATCAAATTATACAGCAGTTTAAAATTCCAAAAATAATTTCTTTTAACTTTTGTCCCAGTTTTCATAATTATCGATCGCTGTACCTAATCAAGCACTGTCATTGGCCGAAATTCGATCGCTGAACACTTTCTTGAAAACATCGCCAGCCGACGAAGCGCATTTACGCAGCCCGTTTACGGCGTCTGGCCGCTACCAACATAGGTATGCAGTTAGGTGAACACCGTCGGAGGGAAGGGGGTCGAAAGGCACGCGTGTCGGGGTGGTTTACGAGGAGCAAACACGCTCGGCTATTTCGCACGATAGGGTCGAATGGACAGACACGCGTGATTCCCTCTTTGTCCTGCTGTCCTTCCCTCCTCTGCTCTGTCTGTCTCTATTCCTCTCTCTCTCTCTCTCTCTCACTCTCTCTCTCGGTCTCCTCCTCTAGCTACGTGTGTATCTGCGACCGCATCCCGACACGCATTATCTGCAGGACGCACTGATAACGCCTGCACCGTTCCCCCTCGGCTCGATTAATCCGCGTGCTCCCGAGCAAATCCTCCCCTAAAAACGGATACACTAGGGGTACAAAGCCGATCGTATTCGGATCACAGACGACGACTGCATTTGGTAATTAAACGAGTCGAGATAGAGTGTGTGCGTGTGTAGAAAAAGGGACGGAGGGAGAGGAAGACTTGTCGTCTGGGATCTCTCTGCGCCACGCGATAACCCGCAGTGGCGTTTTAATCGTCTTGACAGCAAGCTACTCGTCGCGATACCCAACCTGACTCTTCCACGCTTTAACCAATTCGGCCGTTGCAAAAAGTCTTAAATTTACTATTGCAAGGAGGCTCGACACGGCGTGATGATTGTTTATCGGTTGCTCGCTCGCGGGAAACTGTTTCCCGTTGATGTTTCAATGAATTTGTTAACAAAACATGAACGCAACGTACAAATCAATAAAAACATAGGTTGGGGAAAAAGAAATGCATTATTTTTTTGGTAGATGGCTGTACCGATCGAATTTCAGATTTATGCTCGTTGTCAAGGTGTCATTTCACACTAAAAAAATTCTTTTGCTGTTTTTTGTTTGGCCCATTCAGTTGTGAGTTACAGGGTGTTAAAAATGGAAGTCGACAAAGAGAAAATGAGCGTCGCGTTGCCGTTGAACAAAAGTTGCAATTGAACAATTTTTATTTATTTTGCATAAAAATCCAACAGCGAGCATGCTAACGCCCGTTCTCCAATCGGATCTGTCCAACATGAAACAAGAAATTGTCGTCGGCGGTGGATTCAGCAGGAGACTTCGCACGAAAGTTTCGAGCTGAAAATATGCTCGTTTTTCCTCGTTTCCAGCGGGACAATGAACGGCTGACCAAAAACAAATATCCAAACTATAGCTCATTGATTTTCTTCCAGCACGCGGACATATAATAGTGGGACCATTGTTTATCCCGTGTCTCGGGCGGGAGATTCTCGGGAAGAGTCGCGCATTGTTTTAGCTAAAGGAGAGACGGGGAGGGCCGCAAAGGGGATTTGTTGGGTATTGTCCTCGAACTAGCGCGGAACTAGTCTCTATTCGAGGTACCTACTTCCAGCTGAAACTGCTTAGTTCCATTAACGTTCCTAATTTGCAGGCGGAACCCAAGCCCCCTCCAATACGAATCAAATTACATGTCAGCGCGATAAATACGAACACCGCTCTCCTCCAATTAAACGATTCTGTTCCTCATCCTCCTCTTCGGCTAGGCAACGATGGGCTAGATTAGAACAAATATTCTTTGACACAAATCAATTCTAAACTGTAACAACGCATATGATTTGCGGAATCTAAGACTTCTTACTTGAAAATCTGTGGCTATTTCGCCGCGTTAGACTACCGAACATATTGAAAATGTTTATACAATCAATTACGGAGCTCAAAGTTAACTAGATGACGAATAAATGTTTAAAAAATTGCAATTTAATCGTGAAAAGAATAGTAATAGCTGTCTTTTTTTTAACTGAGCCTATGTACATTGAAAATCTAAAACATTCTATCGATGTCTCAGTTGTACACGAAAATTTACACATTAGTATACGAGGTTACTGTTTGGATAAAAAACTGAACAAATCGGAAGAGACGCAGAATGTATCAGTATAAAAAACTTCGATACTAATTATAAGAAATGCAGAGTTTAAACATGGCACGTAAATTATTTTGAGAAAACTGCATGAAATACCATTCCAAACAAAAACTGCTATCAATGAGGCCACGCGATGAAATAATTCGCTTTTTACCAGCTTTCTTTTTGCTTAATGAGATGAGTAAAGAATAACCTCACCGTAATGCGCCATATGGGACGGAGAACAAAAAAATATTAAAAACAATAGACCCCATTGGTTTTCACACAAAAGTCATCCTGTGACGACAAATAGCCAGCTGTCAGAAAAATTTTTATAAAATAACAAGTTACGTTAATTTTTTCAATTTTTGTAAAATGTATTACGGGTCATAGGTCAAAAGGGGATTAGTCGAAGAGATACGAATTTTGCGAGATGCTCGTCGCGCTGCGAGTCGCGTCATTAAAATCCTCGAAAATAAAAGAATGTCCCCAGGCGGTTTCGCGCGATCCAAACCGAACGGCGGTAGGTTCACGTCGACAAGCGTAGGCGGGCAAATTTTATGACGGGTTTTCCATTAATCATCTCATCATTTCGTAGCGGGGCCGTGTCTTATTCACGGCGCGCCCGATTCGAAGCGCGGGATCGATTCGTTCTCGTTGAATGCAACAGCCGCGGCGCGAGGCAAACATTCTGTTGAATTAAACGTTCGCCCGGTGTGCGACGGAGGCTATACACACGGTGCGCCAACAGTATCGAACGATGTGCACATTTCGCAAATCAACATTAACCCGGTGCAAAAATAATTGCGGTTTTTCGTCAGTTTAAACTTCAACGATCTTGTTATACGAGTACGTGTTATGACTACATCTCATTAGTAGACTCTGGATCTTTATGCAAAATAAAAAGTTTGTGCAACAATTGCGAGAGACGGAGCTAAATATAATTTTATATTTACTAACTGGAGCTAAATATAATTTTATATTTATTAACTGGAGCTAAATATAATTTTATATTTACTAACGTAAGGACGTAAGACCTTTAAGCCTGTTAAGTATGTATCTATGGCGTCTGAAAATGTTCAAAATATGCAGGAATATAAAATTCGATAGAATTTGGTACGATTTTTATTCGCTTCAGATCCACAAAAGCCACTACCACTGAAAATAAAATATTATTTAATTCCACTTTCTGAAAATTTGCCTACAAAAATTGAGGACTACATAAACATCTAATTATTATTATATCAAAAACATGTATTTTTTTAGTCATATCTATATGACCCAAACACCATTAGTACAAATTTTTCTGAACACCGTAGAAGAGTTAAGTAAGCACTGCTATTAAGTCTACGTAATGGGAAAAATACATTTGTATCAGCTTGCGTCTGTACCAAGCGACCGGCCTCCCCCTCACAATCCGAAAAGGAACAATCAGACTGTTCAGCGGTAGCCGCTGTACTTCCGAACACTCGACGATGCGTATCGAGCCGCACGCAACGCGAAACCATAAGATCCATCTCGTAAACGTTCGTTTCCGAAGGAACGCACCGCGTGATCGCCACGTGCGGGCAATTTCTCCCCCGTCTCTGGCCCGTGACTAACTCCGCTATCGAGTCCTGACATGTGCTACCCGTCCCACGAAATATTTTCCTTTGGAGAACGGCCAGCTTTTTCGTCTTTCGAAAGCGAATACGTAAACAGAGTATTGCTGACTAGCCGGTGTACACAGTCTCGAATACATGTACCTTCGCTCTCAATCTTCAAGGGTCTCGGAAACTCACTTTTGGATACGAGTCAAGGAAGGTTCTCAGGATTCTTCGCGTGAAGGTTCTTCCGAATAAGCGGTATTTATTTATTTCTTTTTTACTTGTAGAATTGGTCAACAATAATTTGCCATCGATGCTGTAAAAATACTGTAACGAATACGTCTCCCTCGAGGCGCGAGCCACCGTGGGTCGAGAGTCGGCCGCCAGGCGACCGCGATTCCCGCAAGGGAAAGTGCGCACGGTCGGCGTGCGGCTATCGGCCGCTATATATATTTGACATCTGTTAGATTTTTTCAGAATTTTCGGAAAGTAGATGGAAAACTAATCTTTTCTATTTTACCCCATAACTACCCTCGGTGGAAAAGTAGGGTTAAAATTTGACAATATAGTTCTCCTTGATACCCTATCGAACGGTCCATTTGGTACAAGGGCACTTTTGACCATTCATCTGGCTATGCCCTTTCAACGTATAACTATACAGCGGGTTTTATGCAAAATAAAAATTGCTTTCGTCGACTACCATGAACAGGAGTAGAACAGAAATTTCTTTCTTCCTCTAATAATTTTGGTAGAATGAATACATTGAAGCTGTTAAATCCATTTTCACCGTAAATATATAAAATCCTCATCTACCCCCAACCTTTAGGCGCAACAAGAAATAGTAACGAAAAAAAATTCATTAAATTTATGAAATCCCTTACTATGTCTAACATGAAAAAAAAATTATTTAATTAATGGTTTAAAAAACGCTATATTTTCTGCTTCCTGTACGTGAAACGACTGTGGCTTCACTGTAGAATCAGACTAATAAAGATATATTTATAATTTTTCCAAGAAAACAGTAGACACGATCTAAAGAAATCCGGGCGTTATTCGAGCGAGCAGGCTCGAAATAAACGCGGCCCAACGTGCGCAAATGAGGCGGAAAGAAGGGATCTGGGGGCGTTTAAGTAGAAAGAAACGAAGAGGAAGGTCTGTCGCGAAATTAATATCGGGGGCCGACTCCGAGAAGACACCGCCGTTCGATTCCCTCTCGCCTCGACCTCGATGCGACCGAAAACGAACGAATCCGGCTGAAAGGTTGCATAAATAATGACGAGCACTTTCGTGACCGAATTAAATTTGGCTCGGCCTTTGAATGTAGTTAACGCGATCGATCTAGCAATGAATTATTCCTTCTGCAGCTCGATCCCTTTTAAGCCGCGTTCCATATTACACAGAATCGGTCCCCGTTACCGTTGCGGACTTATTTCTTCCTGTGTATTTTTACGTACCTATCGTGGCACAGTATTCTCTCCGTAACTGTCATATCTTCGAGCGACAGTTCTAAAAGAGGTCCTACATTCTTTATAGCGTGCCGAACGAACGGGGATATCTTTTCGACAGTTACAGAGAGAATGCTGTATCGCGAATGATTTTTCCTGATGGATGGACATTAGAACCGAGGGAATAGAGAAGAGTCGTGAAACAAGGATCTCATATTCACGAGTAATTGCATCGCGGACACAAATGCGCTTGCTTGCTCGACGCATTACGGTGGCATCAGCAAATCCGAATTAATGGGCCAACGTGATTCGCTTAACGCGCTAAGTGTTAAACTAATTGCGTGGAACGGCTGTGAGCTCGAGGCTTGGATTTCGTTTGCTGAAGTCATGATCTACGATGGATTGGTGATAACATACACCCCGGCCGTCTAGAAGTATCACAACACCTGCACGGTACGAAGGAAACCTGCACGTTAATTGGAAAATTTCTATATACCAGATCTTAGGAAATTTATGTTTAACGAATGCTTTGTGCTATATTATAAGAAAATGTTTGTTCTTAGGTTGTTGCATGTGAAATGTCCGATTTTTAACAGTAACATTTAACAAACGCAAGTATTTCCCTAAGTGAACTTATTAATCGAAGCGAGCACCATTGTAATCAACGTATTCCGTCAATGAATTTCCAGTTTATTGATTGCATTATGGTAAGATTGTAAGATTTCATTTACAAGATTGTTATCGCACGTTTGATTAAGTTAATACAACAATTTTGTATATTCTAGTCACTTTTGCGTTAAACTAAGTGGTAACTAAGGTTTTCCTGGACATAGAGTCCGATAATATTCCCGAAGCTTAATGTTCCCGAAAAAAAATCTTTTTTTACAGTATTTTTATATTTTTATACAGCGAAGAAACGTATTAAGCACATAAAAATGACAAGGTTTTATTTTTTTCGAAATTGTGCAATTTTTATTTCAACAAATAAGCAACTCTATAATTCCAATAATTGTAAAATGCAAAATATAAAACCGGTCATTTAAATGGTAGGTTTAGTGTCAGAGGGTTGCACAGTCCCTTAAGACAGTATCCAGAATTGCAAGGTTCCGAGATGCGCGCTCGCTCTCATTTCGCGATAATACAAAGATCGGATTTTTCAGTAGTCAAAAACGCTAGATAAATTTTTTTTTACTATTTTTTCGTTTACGAGGCGTAGTTTGCATTGTTCGGTAGTATAAATATTCCGTTTTATCGATCGCACTAATTTTAAATAAATAATCCGTATTGTCGGCGCTACAGGTTCGATCCAATGTTCGGTAGTATGTAGCTAAATTACGCTGCCGAATAATGCAAACTACGCCTTGTAAACGAACAAATAGGAATTTTGAGAGCGATCGTGGCCTAGATCGATCTTTTATCTATGTAGCTCGTTTTTAACTACCAAAAACCCCCGGTTTTGTGAAATGAGAACGCGCACCCCAAAACCTCGCGATCCTAGAAATCGAGTCTACTCCCTTAACTCGTGAAAAGTACGACGCAGGTGTATTCAATTAGGTGCGACCGGGTTGCAGGAGGAACAACTGAAGAGATTGATCAGGAAACCACCGCGTTAACGGCGTCGCCCTAATTTCCGTTCTGTTAATTGAATCGTCACGGGGACCCGATTGCTGATCTCCCAGTCACTAGTCGAATAAATTAATTTTCGGTTATTACAAGCAGGCGCGTGAATAATCTATCAGACCAGAGTCCCGGTTAATAATGCAACAACCGCCGCCGATGAATCAAACGGGGCGCAGATCCGCGGCGCGCCGCTTTACACGTTGCCGCACGAAAATTTTCAAACGTAATCGATTGAACGCAAATATTTTATCTGGCCGTTTAGCGACAACGCGCGCCGCACCGCGCGGGCATCGAAACTCCACGAGCAAACCGTTGCTAGACCATACCGATCCACGCTACACGCTAATTAGAAGCTTCGTTTGAATCAATTAATAGCGAACGATTGCTCACTCACGGTATTAGCCAATCCCACGCTGACCGCAGAATCGAGCATCCGTGTACAGATGTGTCTTGAAATTCGAATTCTAATGTGCTTACTCAACTCATAATTCATTCCTGTGAGCGACACAGGAGACCGTCGCAATGTCGATTGCCGATTTTCGTGAAATTTTTATTCTAGTTGGGCACATTTCATTTCCAATAAGATAAATCTGAGATAATGAATTATTCCAAATAATAGTGAATGAATTATTCCAAATAATTCATTATTTTTATTTGATAAATAATATACGAATAACATTCGAACGAATTATTTACAAATACTTGACTCAAATGAAATAGTAAATAATTCTATATAAAATGGTGAACTAAATTAAGGACCGAGTTGTATAATTTTAACCTAAAATATGAGTTATATATGTTAAACGCTATAATAAAAATCTGTATCTTATTGTTAGACATAGTTGAAGATGTTGACATGATAAAATTAGAGAATTTTAGATTTCATTTGAAAATATATTCGATCAAATAAGGAAGAATTATTCCAAATAAATTGCAAATAACGAAATAAAATAACATGTGTTAAGATAAATTATTTCGATAATGACCACGTTCAAATACTGGTTCAAAAGCAGCCCAGGGGCATCTTCTTCGCGGTAAAAAAAAAGCTGAAAGCAATTTAAATTAAAAACTCAAGAAAAAATAAACTATACAGAAATGTTTTGGGCTAATTTGGCTATATTGGCCCAGTGCCCCAAAATTACGGTTCGGAAATGATTTACGAATACTAATTTCGACGGACACGCGGCTCAAGCGTCCATTCATTGGACAGGTGAGCTTACCAACGTTTATGAAATATGAAATGATTAAAAAGCAAGCTAATTCGAACGGAGCGTAACGAGATAGCCGACGAAGATTAACCACCGCCTTCGGGGTAGAAGACTAATCGAACGTTCGATGCGATGAGCCGCGCATACGAATTGTCGAATATGAGCCGCGCGTCTATTCAGCCGGCCCGATATGCAGAGCCTCGTGAAAGCTCCGGTGAAAGCACGCTGGAAAAAGGGAACGATTGCATGAGACGTCTTATTCGAGTTCACCTGGCAGACCGAATTAAGCCGATAAGATTGCCGCTCTGGGAGTCACGTATTCGTTTTCTTTTTTTGCACGCGGTGCACTTGAAACGATCCACCGATTAGGAATTTTGTCCGTTCGCCGATATTACACCGCGCGCACGCACCGAGAAAGTTAAACGATAAGCGATATCAATGGCTAGCATCTATCATCCATGAAATCGAAGCACTCTCATTTATAATGGCCAGATAGCGGATTTTATTCGTTTATCGTTCGCACGAACTCGTTCAATGCGAGACGGAGGTGTCGCTAAATTTTCCTCTCGTCTTTCATCAAATATCTCGCAACCGATTTTAATAAAAATTAGACAGAATTCGACGAAGTTAAAGTTGAATTATTAATTTTTCGACGTGCATAGGTTCATGCGTTTTTTATAGAGAATAAGGAGCTGCATCGAATTTTAAAAAATGAACCTTGAAATCTCGAAATATCTTTCAGCTACAAAAAAAATTGTTATTGGAGTCCCCTTTATACTGAAAAACTTTGTTTGATAGTTTTTTCATATTGTCAAAAACAGCTGAGACAATGATGAGCTAATATATATTGGACCACCCTGTATAATATAGTGACAAAATATTCCACCCTGCTGCTCTTTAAAGATCATCATTTATATTTAAAAAGTGTAAATAGCCTAGAATCAGGACTACGTTTTTAAGCAAATTGTATTGGAATTATGCATTAAAATACACTCGACACGTCCATTAAACCTCCTTCTCCACAATTCACAGTTTCCCTAATGGCCTAGCAAATATGATTTACGCAGTCCCTGTTATTTTCAACTCGTACACTCCCAATCTGAATGGCAGCTGTTGAATAGAAAATACGTGTGGAACACTTTTTTCTATAGTAGATGATTTCATCGAAATTTATAAGTAATAACAATATATAACTCTCGGAATAAAACAAGGAAGACTTAAAGGAACAAAATGATTTCTAATAAAATAATCTCAGACCCACTCTATTGTTTAATATTAAGTTTTGTTACTTGAAATTATTTTAAAATTATTCAAAATAAATAAGGGAAAAGTGTAAATCATCGACAAAGAAATCTGATGTGCCATAAATAAAACAAGATAGTATTAATGATTGCTAGCGTGAACGTTTCATTTTACAGGTTTGCAACAATAATAATTCTATCTGATCCCTAAATAACTAAAAAATGACAAGAATACAACAGAAAATATATTATCGAACAAATCTGGGAGTAATCTGGGAGTTTATCTCAATATCAGTCGATTGTCGTTTATTCTTTTTACAGGAGTAAGAAAATTAACCGAAAACAACCGTTAGTCAATGTTAGAAAAAGTTAAAAAATATTGATGACAATCTAATTAGCAGCTGACCAACAAATTTTACAATGATGCTTAATCAATAACTTTTATTCAGAGAAAATTACGTTGGTTCAATGAACGTTTCATGCAACGACCTAACAGCAACAAAAATGCTGTACCGCGTAAACAAACGGAACAAGTAAAACTGAAAAGACTAAATTCGGTAATGAATTTCTTGACTGGAGCGTTTGATGTTACCAGATTCCGATGGTAATTTTTCCGGAAAACTTGGACAGCAAGAGTCGGTAGGGGGATTGTTTATCAAGTGTACGGGCAACCTTCGTAGCTGATAAATATTTCATTAATATAGCGCGAACCACGCATCAATCTATAGATATCCTCGCTGGGAAAGGTCCGCGAGTGTGAGAAGCACGAGGCACCGACCGGCCTCGCAACAGGAAGTCAACGTCCAGTAAACAGTGGCCCTGAACGTGTCACTGTCCCGGGGTGGTACTAGAGGTTGCATACCTACATGAAATTGTTCATAATAACCCCATGGAATCCGCACGAGTGCCACTGGTTTCACGTAGAGAACACACTGGTCACTCACCAACGAAACGCAACGGAACGGAACGACGATGTACCGGAAGCGGCGGGTGTAATCTAACGAGCACCGGTGATTCGACGAAAACAATCTCCCGCGCGAAAGAACCTGACCACCACGGACGACGATCAGAAACACTGTCACCCGCGACCAGAACTCTCACTTGGATCAAACTTAGCCACCCTCTTCGATCTTGTATTCCTGCCGGAGCAACTATCCGCGGGAACTGGGCCCGAAGAATCGGGAAGACGAATAGGCGTGTTTCGTGAACGTGTCGTTACCCCTAGGCCGTTCGGGGTCGTACTGTGTTTTACCCCGTCGCCCCTTTCTTCGCGAACCCGGCTGCACGAGAACGCCGGCTGGATGCGCAAGCGCGGTCTCCACGCGCCAGCGAAAACCTCGTCGACCCTCCACGGGGGTTGCTCCCGCGGTCAATGTCACCCGACATCCCTGACTCCGGCTCCTGACACCGAGATATAGCCACTTTCGAGCCAGACGGCCCGAACCGTCCCATTTTCGAAATCGATGCCTCGAGAACTCGCCGAACAACCGATTATTCGGACCCAACTTTTACCTCCCGTTTTCTTCCGGAATACTTAGCTGCACATCCTTATCTGCCGCTAACTCCAGGTTCTTTCGATCGCGAGCTTTGTTGGGGAGCTTGGCCCGCGAGATAGGAACTATAAATCTTCGGACGCCACAGTGGAACGAATCGCCATTCCAGGTGGGAAGAAGTCATGTCAGAATATATTAGGTGGACCGAAAAATAATCGAAATTTTCTTTTTTTGCTGGCGAAAACCAATTTATTAAAAAAATATTAAATATTAATCAACAATTTCCATGATTTTCTAACAATTTTTGACAGCGCAAAGGCAACTCATCGAAGACATTTTGATTACTTTTCGGTCCCTTTAATAATAATAAAAATTCTTGAGAATTAGTCATTCTAATAGATACAGTGGATCCAAGAAGTATTTCAACACTAAATACCCGATTCTCGAAAAATTGCCAATGTTTAAACAGTAATAATTTCGTAAAAAATGACCACACGATCATAAAATTTGGCTCATTTTAAAGCTGAAAGCCTCTATTTTCAAAATCCATCGTTCATTTTATTCCAAAATCTTTTTTCATGACGCAGCGAGCCAGAAACTGAAGACGCGTTTCTTATTGAAAATGTTACATATTCGAACGTCTGTGAAGACTTTCAAAAATTTTTCTTGTGACTGAAACCAACATAGATTTCAAGATTGAAGCTTCCTCTTTACAACGACACCTCAAAAATTGATGTACAATTTTTTTTAGCCGTTTCATCGAGCTTCGAATGAGAGCTGTGCCGTCAACTTTACACTAGTACTCCAAGGGGGCTGAACACGACCGAACTTGTTCCTCATTTTTGTTGCATAAAACAGTGAAAAAAAATCGTACACCAATTTTTAAGGTATCGTTGTAAAGAGGAAGCTTCAATCTTGAAATCTATGTTGGTTTCAATCACAAGAAAAATTTTTTAAAGTCTTCGCAGACGTTTGAATGTGTAACATTTTCAATAAGTTATCCGATCGAGCTCAAACTTTGCACAGATTATATTTTAATTATTTGGAACAATCCCGGGCCAAAAAACCGTTTCTGAAAAAAAATTTTCGACAAGATTAGATAAGAGCCAGCGTAAATGGTGTGTTCTCTGTTTGTCAGCGAAACAGTACGATAAAAACTTTCGTTTTATACGAGGGTAGTTGAAGGGTAATAAATCGTGCTATTTGGAAACCGGGATATCGGAATATCGCGTTATCGAAGAACTATCTCGATTTTTACACCGTGTTGTATCGAAACCGTGTTTTCAGAGGCGTAGTAGATTTATACTGATAAAGTTGGAAATTTTGATTTGCTAGATGTAACAGGTCGATTCCTCCAAAGAAAAATGTGAAACAATCTAGTTTGTTTGTTCGTTAAGTTTACGCAGCACTACAATTGACTATTTCACATTACTTCATGTGAAATGAGCCCATTTTTTAGTATTGATTGCCCCAAAAGTTTGTTCCGTTTTCGATTAATGTGCTCGATGCAAATTCAGAGCAGTTTTTAAGAAAAAATAAACTTTTGGGGCAACCTAATACATACCCAAAAAAATAAATTTGTTGAATATTTGTTAACAATCTTGATAATTGTAAATTAAAAATATTAGTACTCGTCATTTTGACTTAATACCAGAATTGGAAATTTTTACTTGGTAAATTTAACCGATCGCTTTCTACTGAGTGGACCAAGAACTATACAGTACTAAATATTTTTTTTTTCGAAAATTTCAGGACCGAAGATGAAGTAATTCCGTGGAAATTCTTGAGTGATCAGATTCAACTGCTAGCACTCGCTGAGATGTAAGATTTAGGTAATGCAGCAATTATTTAATAAACGAACAGCGTCCACCAAGTTTGGAAAATACTTTTCCGAAATTTCGAAAAAAGACAACCAAAGACAGTGTAATCTTTTCAATATACGCGGGGATCTAGATTTATCTGGGAGTGGGTCGAGGCTGGCGAGATTGGAAATTCAAGTTCGGTGATAGTAACTGATCGATACCTTCCGCGAGAAACAACGCGCGCGCGAGGGACGTTCAATTTTAAAAACCATTTCCTCGATACTTGCTCTAAGGACGGTATGATACTTTTGAAACACACCATCGCTTGGACAAATATGCGAACGAGTCTACGATGAAGTCATATTTGCCGAATCTACCTGGGTACCTATTTTCAATATGAGCGTAATAGTTATTCTATTTTTAAGAAACAATTTATCGAAAACCGCAGCGATTACTAAATTTATTGTGATCAATTCTCCTTTCACTCAATTACTAAAAATTGAAAGCTCAATTTCACACGCACATATTAGAAACTACAAATCAGAAAGAAATGCGAATTTTTAAATTGTTAATGCTTTAAACTGTTAGAGTAAATAAATGTTTCTTGTGTTCAGTAAAAAGTAGAAATGATCTCAAACTCAAATATTCCATCAAACTCAATGCAATGTAGAAGTACAATAAATCCTTGATCTAAGAAAACGGAAACCGCAGAAAAGATAAAATAGTAGAACTACAGGATTTAAGAAACAGCACGGACTCGAGGGTTTTTCTTAGATCAAGGTTTTACTTCTAACTCGTAATTAGCAATTTACAATCGTTGTAACATACAATTATTATTCAAATAATTCCAGTTGAAAAAGTATTTCTACCGAAACATGAAACAAACAATCTCATTAGATGAACTAGAGAAAATTACAGGAGGTAGACTGTTAAATAAAATGTCGGTACGAGTTGCAATTAAAACAAGCAAGTGATCAAGTTCAGCACCGGCCCGGCATGTAACGTAAAACGTGAAGAGGCTAGACGTTTCAGGACGTTAATTCGCGTATTTAATATTAGCGGGTTGAAGTTGAAGTAATTAATTCCATTCTCGGAACAGACTATTAGACATTAATTCGCCGGACCGAGGCGGACTCAATTTGCGGAACATTTCTAGCGGAAATGATCCCAGCCGGAGGAAAGTGCTTGCAGTCGATTAACGGAATCGACATCGGCCGGCGTTTCTCATTCGTTTTAACTTCGGTGACAACAGCGTTGATTATGCATGCAATATACCCTCGACTTGCGGCTCGACGCCTGCGAAATCGCGGTCAGTTACACGCAACTCTTATCCGTGATTTAAATTTCCAACACAGAAGACTGATCAGGCTCTCCAATAATTCTTACAACATTGTACATACGTGCAAAAATACTCTAATTACAACAAATAATAATAGGCAATAATATACGGTAAGACACTGTCGTTTCTCTGCAAAAATACGGGAAAAATAAAAATAAAGCGAAACATTTAAACCTGCTTATTCTTAGTACTTATAAATTGGACGAACAAATACCTCAGGACTTCTACCAATCCACGAGATAGATGTGTCTTTCATAGATCCTTCTGCCATTTTCACGAGATTTTCTGCCATCGATACTATCTAAAGACTAAACTAATATTTGAAATACGATTCACAGCATTGTAAAAATTGGACCGGCAATTTAGAATACGGAAATAACGCATGATACTTGTGGAATACGAGTGTTATTAAAATACCATCAGTTTTTAATGTACATCCTCGGATATTTGAACTGATATTTGATGGACGCGGTACATAAAGTATTAAACAACCTTCGTATAGATAAACATTTCCGTAGTAATTAGAGTGCAGAGAAAGATTTCAGGATATTTCGCGTAACCGATAATTGATACGCGATCTTAAGCGATCGATATTTCGATGTGACCGGCACGCTGTGCGTTAAAAAAAAGGGGTTAATCCTCTATCGAGGCTGGTTCATTCAATCCCGCCGAGATATGCAATTTTCTGTTGAAAGGGGCCAGGATATTGAACTCCTTTTCAATAACTCCCGAGCTGCTTGCGTTTTTCGCAACGCTGGGAAAAGAACTTGAATTTGTATCGAACAATGGACACTGTTCTATAGCCCCAACAAGGATACAGCCGCGACCCAGATTACTCGATTCTCGATGAAAAATTCGATTTCCCGTCCAAGTTGGAATTGTCTTCGTATATCGGAGACACCGACTATTTTTCTTTCTCTTTCTCTCGGTGTGTGTGTTTTTTTTAACCCCCGATCAATATTTGTAAAAGAGCGGACGAGATACCACGGCCAGCGGAATTACTCGCGCACACGCACACGGCCGCCGATGAATGTGCCGGCGGAAAAGACGGACACAATGGAACCGTTGGTACACGGTATTCATAGACTCCCCCCTCCCTCCCCGGTATTTTTCAAATGATTAACGCTTTAACGATTCTCGTATGTCAAACAATAGTTGTCTCGCCGCCTTTAACAAATCGGAAGAACATATTACCTATTATGCATCGTGTGCACGGTCGAAAACTATTTGTCATTCTGTTCTACGTGCAGGCGTTGTTCTAGGTCGGCTTTCAACAGATCAGTAGAGCCCCGATCTACTTTCGAAAGAAAAATCAGGTTCGTGGTGTTTCAATTTCTAGGCAACCAGAAATTATTGTTTGCTATTAATTTACCATTGTGTAAGCGAGACCTGAGGACGACGCATCTCCCTACTCCTGGCTCCTCCCCATCAAACTCCTGCGGAGTTTAGGAGGGATTAGGAGTGTAAAGCATGGTAGTTCTTAATAAAAGGCATTTTTTAATAAAAATCGAAATCTTATTGTCTTTTTTTGCTGGCACGACCGTGCACCACGTTGAAAAAAGGACTTGTCAAAATGGTTCCAAACTGCACCCTACAATCCGGACACAGAACCGCAAGTGGGGCAATGCGAAGACGTAACAATCGCCGGGGGGTTGGGGGAGAAATGATCAGCAGTGGTTTTTATCATCGTCGATAAGTCCGCAAGAAATGATCGTCGTATTTCACACTCGGCGGTAAAAATCTACTCCGTAGGACAGCGGGCTGTCGGGGGATGGGGGGTTGAAAGTCGCAATACTCCGAGCCACGTAAGAATACTTCGCCGGGAGCGTTCCAGGTCCCCGGTCCTTTCCGTTACGACTTCTGTTTCACGGGTTAGCGATAACGCGATTTTTCTCGGATTTCCCGGATTTCGCTCGGCGCGGCGCGGTGTAACGCGGCACGGCGAAGGGACAGAAAAGGGACAGAAAGGATACGGGACACGGGACACGAGACACCGGAGAAAACGGCGCACGGTGGTGCAAGGACCACGGGGAAGGAGGCGCACGTGGAAAGGCGCCAACAACGGGGCGCACGATTTACGAGGTGTCCCCGGGGGAACGCACTGATTTCAAATGTTTCCAACGTCTCACCTTTACCGCCTCCTCCTCCTCCTCCACCACCACCCCCGCCGTCTTCGCTCGTGCCAATATCGAAAACGCTTCTTATGCCAGAAATATATCGCGTTATGCACCTGATGCGCGCGATTTATGCGTCGGTGGAACTGTCGGGACTAATTCGACGGTGCAAAGAAGATTCCGAGCTGAAGATTCGGAAGAAGTGCAATCCATCCTGTCTTTTTTTTTATTTTTACACATCATGAATGTGTAATCGCCATAATATTGTATAATGTTCTAATTGATTAGAAAATGGCGATTATTTCAGCCCGTTCCGTTCAGTTTAGAGTAACCAGTGACGTAACAACAATACAACAAATGATAATAATAATAACAAAAATGTACACTAGTGGAATTAATTCTGGACACTTCTAAATTTTTACTTAAATTTCGCATTTATTCAAATTATTAGGTATCTAAGGTATGTTGATATCATTATGGTTGAAGTTGAATTTTCTCGTCATTCGCGTTCTTCGTTTATGAGACTGTCTCTGGCACGATCTGATTTATTAATATCAACGTTGCAGCTAATAGCAAAATTATTCCCGCACTATCTGCGCTCACCTCCGCATAGTACACGAGCCGGAAATGGGACTAGGGACATAGACGTTGCTTGTACCCTATATCTCAAATGCAAATAGTAGAAGGTACAATGGTCTATGCCTCAAGTTATTTTCTAATACTGATACGATTATTTCGTAATTAACGGACACATTAATTTTGTTCTAGTGTGAGGCACCTAACTTCACCTCGAATAACTTCTAAATTATGCGTTGTACAAAAAGATTATTTGTAGAGGACATGATATGGCGTACATGACTTCTTTGTAGGAAACGCTTAAGAGATTTAAAGGTCAAATTTGGTTTTTTAAAATTTATTTTTTCTTAAATGTACAGCAGACATAAAATTTTTAAATTGAAAAATTTTCAGTTTTCAATTTTAAAATTAAAAAATTTTCAGACATTAAAAATGTTCAGCAGACATTTTAATTTAAATATTGCTAAGAATGTTTCAACGACACCTTTGGGTGCTAATACTACCGCAACGAAAACGTTTTCTTAGCAATATTCAAATTAAAATATCTGCTGAATTATACATTTTTTTACATGCATGGGTTAATACTTTAACAATTTTACGAGGTTGTAAACAGTGCGCCACTAATTTTATATTTATTTCATGGTTTTTCTATGTTGTGTTTTACCTTCATAAATGCATGAAGTCTCGTTATTGTTCAAGATATTTGGATGAGATGATCATTAAGAATTTTTCTCAAAATTTCGAATCAGTTATCAAGAAAATGATTTATTTATCGAAGGGTGGCGAACAACCTTTCGAGCGGCCACGCTTAAAAAAACCAGTTCCAATATTCCGTAACAAAACATTTACGTATGAAAGTTCGAAGACGTTCAAACGAACGGAACATCACCCTGGACCATGGAATAAATTTCGGACGCATCGGTCTCGAGTGCAGGAAGAAAGATGACGGGACAATCCGATAGCGATTAAGTCTGGCAGGGTGTGAGCCTCGAGTGTCTCCTCGCGGATCGCCGAGGAATCGATCATCCCCGATGAAGAAGTACTATTTCGATACCGGCTGCGCCTTTTCTCCACCTTCGAACGGTATCGATCACTGACCGGAGGGGTGAACTTTTTCGGGCATAGTCAAATCGCGAGCGGCTCTCATAAGTCGGGGCTAGGCTTCTCCGCTCTGCTCTGGCCTGTTCTGGTCCTACGTCGCGATAAATTCACGGTGCGCACCTGCTGCCATTCGCGGCACTTTAGCGCGCATTCATCCCCGGCTGGTAGCCGGCTAGAAGAACCTACGCGGAGATGAAGCAGGGGAAAGCGGGAGCATGTCAATGTAAGGCGGGGATTTTTCAATATCCTATTCTCTGGTCCGTCGTAAATGCAGGAACCACCGCGGCGCCATCGTCGGGACGTCCTCGACGTCGCACAGTGGTCTAAAACGCGAAATTTAGTGACATTTTTCCCAAAAACCAACTGTGTCATATAGATATCTGTTGAATGTTTATTGCTTTCTAAATATCCATCAACCTAGAAAATGAAAAAATTAATGAAATTTAGTAAAAATCATTACTCTAACAAAACAGTTAAAGTTGGAACTTGTAAAGATAGTCTTTCTCATGGAAAAAATTGCTTTTCTTCTTTAAGATGCCCTGACGATCCGTTTTAATATTTTCTTCCCAATGTTTAACAGAATAAAAAGATTTTTATTTGTCTACGGTTAAAATTGACTATTTTTTATACGAATTTTAGTGCAAATTTCATGCCTATATCTCCTACAGTCCAAGAGTCATAACAAAATGTCACTAAATTTCGCGTTTTAGACCACTGTGCGTCGTCTCTCAAATATGCTCTCGAATAAACCGACGACGCCGCGGGTAGAATCGCAGCCGGCCAAACGTCTTTCCGTTTCCATTCGATCCTTTTCTCTTCCTTTTTCTTCGTCATCTCCCCGGTTGCTTTTTTCACAAATCAATTTGTCGACAGGATTTTTCTTCGCGGACGGGGAGGCAAGAGGGCGGCAGAGGCACGACGAAGAACGCCCAACGAAAAACGTTCGACGATCCCCACCGAGAAATTATAGTCCGCCTATTAGAATTCTCGATTCGCGCGCGGTGGATTGCATTTAGAACGAGCCGGGCTTGTCGATATCGACAAATAGCTTTCAACCATGCGGATAAAGCGAACGTCAATCTCTCGCGATCTATTTCCACGCGGTGCTCGCGCTGCCGACGCGAATCGACGCGACACGACGCGCCCCCGCAGCGAAAGTAAATGGGAAACCAGAACTCTTTTCGATAGCTCGATTTTTGGCTGGAACGAGATTGCGCAACGCGGAACAACGAAACATTGAAATGAAATTTTTAGGATTTGTTATGGCGTGTACAATGCTCGCGGCGTATCCTCCGATCATAGCGGCGGACGAAAGAGAGTTTAAGTTAAGAAAGTTTATAACAAAAATGGGTAGTTGCCATTTAAAACAGTGGACAGATTTAAACAATTTAATCAGCAAAAAAATATTTTTCTCTTATTTTCTCATAAGGAATCACCTCGTGTCCGCTCGTACATGTTCATTGAATATAGTTCATTGAAAATAGCAAAACTTTTTAGAGAATCTGCGATTTAAATGAATCGCAAGTCCTAAATTCAAAGATTTTTACATGTTACAATGCCCATAGCTTTTTTATAGGTCAACCGATTTCAATGAAACTTACTTAGATATACAAAACAAATGTTTTAAATTTTCATTATGAGCAGAGATAAAAAATTTAAAAAATGCGACCTTTACATTTTGCTTTGCAAATGTGACCAATAATAATTTCAAATTAATCCTCCTAACGTCACGAAAAAACTCAAATCGAAAACTAAAACTAAAAATCAAAACTAAATAGAAAAATAGCTTGGATGGAGCGTTTGTAAGTCCGGGTCAAAACAGACCCAACTCCCGCTGTCCGAGGGTGAATTTCACAGATGAATAGGAATGGTGGAATTGGGTCGTTCACATTTCGGCCATTTAACCCCGAAAAACCGCTGCTGCGAGAATGGAATAACGTTTGGCCCGGCGTCGGGGATTTCCAAAGTGATTTCAAGGATGATCCGGTGATATGAAATTCTCTCCATAAATGTTCGAATAATCCGGCGTCGCGATGCTTCCAGCAATACCGCAAGACAGATTATGCAAGACCGATCTCTCGTTACGCTTGTGTGTTAGAATCCTCGGAACTGGCTCTCCGCTCACGCCATTTGCCATTAATCTTGTCCATTGTTCCCTCCGTACGAAACTCCGGATTCTGGAACGGTCGCGTATTATTTCCCTCCCGCGCGTCGGTCCTCTCACACCACCCGCTCGCCGCTTTCACAATCACGCGCGAACTTCTGCCCGAGGAATACCGCGAAATTCGACGGAAGTGTCATCCAAAAAGGGACGGCACTCCGCGAAAGTTCGGCCATCGAATACGCCAACAACAAATTACGATCGGACCACCTGCATCGCTCGCCGATTCGAATCGAAAAAATGATTAATATTCAATGTTTATCGATCGTAAAATGTCGAAATCTGTAATAATGTTTTCGGCGCTCGGGTTCGATCAATTGTTACTATTTAATAGCATGTTTGCAATATATTTAACGACGTTTCCGTCTTATTTTAGACCATTTTCCAGAAAAATAATTGCGCTATGAAGTAATAACGTTTTCTTTTGAAAAAAGTAGAGAAAAGCACCACGCAATCAAAAAATGATTTCTCGTTGCAAAAACATCGCGACATATTCCACTAAACAAATCAAATACGGAGTGTTCCATGTCAAACGAAACGTTCAAATATCCTTTATATATATTATCATTATTTTTTTATATATAATATATTATTAATGATACTGACAAATGGTCTAATAGTGAATTTTAGAAAATGTGCCCGAATAATGAATTAAATAGCGAATTAAATAATGAATTCTTCCAAATAAAATGTGCCCAAATAATGAATTAAATATTGAATTATTTCAAATAAAATATGCTCAACCCTTCCGGATGTATAGGACCGTTCATAGATATGTAAGAGCCCTTAGAATGTGAAAGCAAAGTTAGACAGAGGCAATACATAAAAGATTTCCTGCGACGTCTGAGACAGTTAGGCGAAGAAATTGAACTAGATAGATGAGCATAGAAAATTGAAGACCGCAATCGCGATCCAGAGCAACTTTTGACGGAGAAGTTTGGTAAGATCTCAACCGCAGACAAGATTCCTAATTTCATTGAGCCACTATCACCCGTTCGATGATAAAGCAGCCCCGTGGAACTCGGAAACCACAGTCTCATGCAAAAGCGGTCGCGTGCAAGTCAAATCAAAGTTTCCCCTGCGCCGGCGCTACCTCTTCAGGAAATATCCTTTTACATCCCGTAACTTGGTCCGGGAACTTCTATCGGCGGACACGAGGCGTTTCGAATTAATTACGTCGTTAGTTCGAACATTAACTCGAACGAGAAATACAGTTTGAGGAATATCGAGTGGTTCTCCTGTGTGTCACAAAATTATAATTACAACGCGAGATTAAACCTAGAGAGGGAGAGGGTGGCGCTATAGTTGCAACTATTGTGTACAGTGACTCGTATCCAGAAATTCTTGAAAAGAGAATTTTTTTAACATGTTTGTTTACCACGCGACGTGAAAAAAATTGCAAACGGTAGCTATTGTCGTTTATTACGATTTTTTATATGGGCCTATATTGAATATTTTGAAAACTAGTCTATTTGTTTTTCACACTAACACCATATTTCGGCAATTGAAAATAACCTTTGATCATAATTAGACTTGCGGATCTTTATCCATTTATTGCTTATGGAAATTTTCAAAAATTGCTGGAATATAAAATTCGATAGAATTTGGTACGATTTTTATTTATTTTAGATCCACAAAGGCTGTTCCCCTTAAAATAGAATTTCATTTCATTCCACTTTCTTTAAATTTGTCAATAAATGTTGAAAATTGCATAAACATCCGCAGCCTAATAATCGAATAATCTGATTAATTCGTGCTCGAGTTCTAGAAGCAACGAGAAGCCTGCTGCGTCGTCACATCGACATTACCGTCGGCCGCAAGCTATAAAGGTTATTACAGTCACTGTTATAACAAGTATGAAAGAGGAGGTTGAGAGCCTGAAGTTAACGCAGTAACGTTATTAAATTTCTCTGACGATTTCGTCGACGTCTATGGCCACCTCTTCCTGGTAACAAGAAAATGCTTTAACGCTGCAGAGGTCGCAGTCCTAAAATCGACATTCGCCTAACCGCACCACAGCAGAATATGTTTCTTAAAAAAAAAGAAAGCTACCATATTCATCAATGCAGCATTCCTCTAAAATAAAATAAATAAAATCATTTTTTTATCTAGACTGTCATATATGGATTGTAAACAACGTGCTCTAACACTTTCAATGCATCTGTACATTTAACTGTCTACTCCTTTTTAGAAATGTATGTATTATTTTTATTACATTATCGTAACCACAATTTGATAAAAACCGAATTATAAGTTTTGTTTCAATATATGTCGCTATCTATTAGCTTTAAACTTCGAAAGTTGGCATAATAAAGAGTTAATAAATCTAAATAATAAAGAGCAACTTTTCCTCGCACGAAAAATTGATCAAATCAATTATTTTTAGTAAGATAATATATTTTATTCAATTACAGAAGCATATCAATACTTTTTACTCCGTCAAGATACACTAACAGAATTTAAAAAGCTTAAATACTCAACGAAATAAGAATTACTTAGGCAAATTTACTTTCGAGCCAGTTTCGAGTGAGACGTAGTCGCCAGAAAGTTACATGCACGACACAGACAGAACGCGTCACGTGACCAGTCAGAAACGTGGGGGAACAGCGTCGTAGAAGGGGAAGGTAGAGTGGGGAGACAAGTCTTGAAACTAAACCGAGCTGTAAAAATGGCTGACACGTGTCGCATTATAAAAGTGACATCGTAAAATTTATATAGAATTTCTTTGATTTTTATTATAATATGTGCTTGTACACAGACATGTGTATAATCATTCCCAGTGAAAGCATCATTATAATTTCAATTATTGCAAAATAAAAAACCAGAAACCGGACATTTGATTGACAATGGTTTAATGTTCTGGCGAGTCTAATTGAGAACCATCTGCGCAGACGTTTGTCGATGGTTAAACCGTTATTTGAAGCGGAAAATTTGTCGAATTAAACGAGAACGATGTAGGAAACTAGCGGCGAATGATAATTACGAATTAGCAGCAGCGGAATCGCGAAGAACTGGTCGAATTCGAACGTCAGCAAAGTAACGACGGGAGGATGTATCGGGTTTGCCGAGACGGTACGTATTACAGTTCTATCGTAGTCCCGCAGCGAAAACAGTAATCAAACTTTGGTTGGTGAAGGCAAAGCCACCCCAACTGAAGGTCGGGCCGCGTTTAAGGGGTGTTCTTCCTTTCGCATCAGTAACTTCTGCTTACCCTTCCACCAACGAGACCGGTTCGAATATTCGTCCGAGCAGTTCGTACGCGTACGGTAATTTGTTTGAGCGTACACATACCGATAACATCGTCCACTTGATGTCCGGCGTTCAAGTTACGACCGGGCTAAACATTATCGCGTAAATCGCGTTTAATCCGCGACCACGACAATGGTATCGTTTCATCTTGAGATCGCTCGTATTGGGCCATTGCTAAAGGCTTGGTACGATTTTCGGTTTCTCTTCGATTCGATGTAGCGCAAAATAAGAAACGAAATTATCAGCTGAGATTTTAACGCTAAACGTTTTCGTATATTTCGTATTACAATTGTTGAAACTATAAGCACACGTTGAAATAAAAATTGCACAAAATCTAAATAAATAAAGCCTTGTCGTCTTTATAAGTTTAAACATTTCAGTCGCTTTTTTTGCTCGGTAGGTTTAGTGATAAGGGGTGGAAAGGAGGGGGCAGAGAGACCTGAATATTTTTACGGCCGGTCTTTTGTTGAGTGGTTGCAGGGATACACAGTCTCTTAGAAACGTGTCAAGACTTTTGCAACGAGCAAATGCGTAAAACTCTCATAATAAAAACTTTTGTACACTTTCAAAGAACAATCACGTACTAGTTTAAATAATTTTGAATTGCAAAACTAGGTGCAATAATACTCATGGAATTCAAAAGTTAAATCGGAATAAAGCAAAGTAAAACAACCCTATTTTCATAGGGTTGTGTCTGTTTTACTGTGGCAGTAAGTAATGCGTGTCTTGAGTTTAATTATTTTTTAAATTTCGTAAAGATCAGAATTTCATTGTTAAATCGAGAAGAGATATTTAGACGTTCTGGTTTCCGTGACTTCAGCAACAACCGTGAACATTCTGGAGCTACCAAAATACGAACGAAGGTGTCGAGTAAGCTGAGAAGAATTATTCTATCAAAACTGCTGGTCAGCAAACAGGATCCGGTAAACGGCAAGATGTACAAATATTTAGTCGGAGCATATAGAAATAAGCGACGGTGGCCTAACTCGAGAAAAGCGAATGTTATCGAGCACCGATGGCTTCGCCGACCGCGCGATGCATCGCCGTTTAGACAAACAAGGGTGAATGTATGCGACCGAACGAAATCTAACTTTCGCGAAGGTGAAGCCACCCCCAGGGCTGACCTCGGTAACGGCCCTTGCGGGGATCCCCGAGGCCTGGCATTAGTAAGCTGGCTGGTTCCTATAGCATGCCCACTAACTGCTAGCCGGCCTTAATGGACCGTTTTACCCCCGACCAACCGAACGACCCACCACCGTCAGATTACAAGCCTGACCGCCGCGGCTACACTCGCTTAAACCACCCCTAACTCCCTCGCTGCCACAGTCTCTCCCATTCCGGAACCATCCTCTGCCTGCCTACTTGCCCGTCGACCTGCCTGCCTGCCTGCCTGCTTGCCTGCCTGCCCTTTACCGCCCTCTTGACCATGGAGCCAGCTTGATTGTCGGTACAGTAATGAACGCGGCTTAGACACCCGCGTAGAAACCTGACCTTCCCGGGTCTCTCTCTTCTTCGCTCGTAATTGTTACGGCTTCCTCACGGATACGCCGCGATGCAATCGTGTCTCCTATCTAGTTGCACCGAGACCACCAGCTAGATATGCGGATTAACGCGACACAATCTCGCGTCCGCCAAGCTATTCGCACGTCCTACAGTTCGACACCGGATCGCCATAAAAATGTCTGTGGTTACCTTTGGATAATGCAGGTATAGTTGCCTTTGATAACCTAGGTATAGTTAACTTTGGATAACCCAGGTATATTTACCTTTGGATAACCCATGTATAGTTAAATTTGAATAACCCAGGTATAGTTGCCTTTGGATAGCTCAGGCATAGTTTCCTCTGGATAATCCAGATATGGTTACCTTCGGATAATCCAGGTATATTTACCTTTGGATAACCCAAGTATAATGAAATTTGAATAACTCAGGAATAGTTGCCTTTGGATAACCTAGATACAGTTATAACTGTATCTCTTTATTGAGATTGTAAATGTTCATCCATGAAGAATTATTCAACAAATTTACTTTTTTCACCGAGTGTCCCACGCAACTGGAACAGTTGTTAATATTGTGCTTCACTTAAAAAATTAATAATAAAAGAATTTTGAACCTGTTTCTTTTTTGTTGTTCTATGAGTCTAATTACCCATGTAAAGATCATCGAGTTTGCTACCCGGTCCACTGAGCCTAAAAATTTTTCGATCTGGCGTATCACAAATACATATATTTTTTATTAGTCGTTAATAAAAGTTAATTGGTACCGTGCTGTAGGACATTTCTATGAATGAAGTTGCCAAGAACAAAGTAGTGAAGTAATACTCGTTCTGTTCCGACAAAAGAGAAACGCGAACGGAAAAATCTGGAAATTTATGGAAATGTGCCAGGGCGTAGGGCACTGAAGAACAATGCTGAGTTGGAAGTGACATTAAGAGGTAACACGGTTATTAATAAAAAATCATCCGAGATTTAATAAGTCGCGAAACACAGAATTCGTAGATAGCGATATGAACAAAATACTTCATCTCGATAATAACGGTTGTAGGTTATCCATAATATTGCAGTTTCGAGTTTAGTTCTTTTGACATAACGATGAACAGCGTACCGAGCGTGTTAAAATCTTCGCTTGACTTTCCCGACGTTAGAAGGTGCTACAAACGTATGAACTTCCTCGATCTACGGATAAACAATTCCAACGATACAAACGAATGATCCCGCTGGTTCCACGGGTAAAACTGATGATCATTGTCCACGAGCAGATTGACACGGGGGTATTTAAAATCGCGGAGGTGTTGTTGTCATTGAGGTTACGTTAATGAGGAGCGGGAGGGGAGGGGAGGATGGTCCATTGTCGACGAAGCACCTGACGATTCACTAATGAATTGCAAGAATAAGGGCGGATGAAAGGGACGCCGGGATAAGGGGTGTGCGTCTGTGTCTGCGCGCGAGTGTGAATGAGCGAGTAATGCGTCAGTAACTCAATAGATTCGTATGAATAGCATTGGATCGGGACAAAAACGCCGCGGGACGAGAAATCTCGCATGATCGTAGTTACGTAATTTTCAGCAGCGAGTGATACGATACAAGCCGGATAGAGCCACGGAACGAGAACGAAGGATCGAGGGTTTCCGGTCGATGAAGGAGAGCGCGGAGGTAACGATCCTTCCGTACTCCTGGTTCACAGTGTGCCGAGGGTTCTTCGAACGTTACCCGAATCCGTATGCTTCTCACGTTTTGTCGGAGGATACGGTGCATCGAGAAATTAAGGATGGTAAATTCTTAAGTAAAAGAATTTTCAGCAAGACCGCGACCACCTCGCTGCCCGATTGGCTCGGGGAAATCGTGAAGAAGCCTCAGGTACGCCTTTCCCACGCGATAAACATCCTTTTATCGAACGGTAGATTCGATACAGACACCGGAAGTATTATCTGTCTCTATCGTAACTGTTTAAATTTGATCCCCACCACTGGGGAGTCCCTCTTGGAACCAATTAACCGAGGAATCGGTAAATTTTTTTTATGAAACTTTTCCCACCGTATTCGTCTCGTTTTCACAATTCAAATGACACCAAACACGATAAGTTAAGAATTCGCGTACCTCTACCGTAAATGTGAAATTCGATATTTTCGCTGTTATACAAGTAATTATGATCGTGTTTATATTGTGTTCGGTGTCGTTTTAATCAGAAAAGCAAGACTTTTGGTTTTTGGTTTCGAAAGGCTGAGCTGGCAAGAAGAATGAGTGCCTCTACCAGAACTGTCTCTACGGAGAGACTGCTGCAAATGCATATTAACGTGATTGTTTCATTGTGCGATGGATCACTGAAGTTTTCTAATTGAGGTGCTCTAATAATTAATTCCGGTTTTCTAATAACGTTCAGGTGCTGATACTCGAGGAGGCGATCATTGATCTCTGCGCGAAACGGTTGATGTCGTTAACGAGGAACCTCGATCACAAGAAGCTGGTGGTCGCCTCGGAAACGACCGAATACATACCCAGTTACTACGATCCGAATAAAACGATGATGATGCGGCGTACCACCATTCGATCGCCCCTAAACGGTCTCACGGGTCGTATGATAGAAAGAGTTTGTCACGTCGGCGCGATCAGAAACGCGAAGAAAGCGTTACAGGTGAGAGGGATAAGGAGTTCGCCGCTCGAACAATTTTATCGCGGCCATTTCTCGCAACTTCCATCCTCCCTAAAAGTTCAAATGGGACTGATAACGTGAAAAGGTATTCTGGCGGACTTGATTTTTATCGTCATTTGACAACACCATTTATTATAATATTGAATAGGAACTTTCCGAATTTTTTGTCCATTATCGTAAACGTAAAACGAAATGTTTTCACATTTATCACTTCAAAACAAGGTAACCGTAAAATTCAGGTTACATGCACTAGGTTTTTCTGTTTTGCTTTTCCACCGAGATATAAAGATCGCCTCGAGTTTCTTAATTGTAAAGGGTAAATTTTAATATTCTGGTTGAAGAGAATTGACTCCTGAATAAAAAAGTATAAAGTTCTATCGGGTGAAAAACTAACGGTTAACAACGAAGGAATAAGTTGCACAAGCGTTGATTCATTGTTGTTTACCTTTTGCAAAATTATAGTAATCGCGTTACACTTCCAGTGCACTGCTTAAAAATTATGAACCTAACAGCACCGCAGAACTTTTAGAATGGCCTGATAAGTGTAAAAATAGAACGCCAGACGTGGACCTTTAAAGGTCAAAACGAATATGCTTAGTCCGGTCAATAAGGCGAGTACGCTTAGGTCAATAAATTGTTCGGTGAAAATCAAGTTACCATTTCAGCTGGCTTTTCTCAGATAATGGGAATTTTTTAAATCCAATGCAACAAAAGTAAATCCCTTTTATGTATTTTAAAAATCATTTTCTTTTTTCTTCTACATAAGAACTAACTAACAAATTATTTGGTACATTTTCTTAAAATCGTATCTTACAGATATTACTATTTTTCAGCCAAAAAAAAAATTGTAAAGTTTATCCTGCTCTTTATGTCAGTCTCTGCTTTAATAATCAAAACAAACATGAAAAACAAAATAATAATTGTCTAATCAAAGTTTCTGACTATTCCTTTCTACCATATTGAGTGGTTATTATGGTATAGTGTGATCAAACTAATTTTGTATATTAGTCTCACAGAATTAGTATTGTAGAACTATGCAGTCCCAGAATTCTTTTTGCTAATATTTATAAATTAATCTTTGACAACGTAACTTTTACGGAATTAATTATATTTCGGTGTGTATTCATATTTTATGTCATTCATGATCTCTAAATGAAAAATATTCTTCTCTGGAGATTAATAATTTCCTTTATTTTAGGGATTTTTACACGTTCTTGCGCAAGACAATGGGAGATCAACCGGAACAGAAAATATCGCCATCGGTTAATTTTATAATACAACTTTATCTAATTTACACCCTACTACATTTACTAGTATTTCTGATTGATTATTTTTGATGGAGGAGTAAATTCTAGTCTGTCCTAACTTTGTCGCATTCTAGCGTGTGCATGTAAACATTTTATATTGTTTTGTTGCGACCTTGTTTATAACATTAATGTATTCTTGTACGTACCGATATCAAAAGTAAAATGCTTATTCAATATTCATGAAGGAGAAACATATTGTTCCAACACTAGCCATTCGTTGTTAGCGCGGGCCAATTTATAAAAATAAAAATGTTTAAACTTTCTAAACGCACGCAACTTTATTGAATCGCGATAGAACAATATTTGATCTCTTTGTCAATTTCGGCGGCTGTCTTATATCGATAGTGAAGTTGCTGTCGTGAAATATACGACACGGTGATCGTAAAATCGGAGCAGTTACTTGAAAGAATATTAAACCTCTTTCGCAACGTGTACCGGTTCCCATTGAAATCGAACTTCCGCCGAATCGAATATACCTTTGCGAAACGAGGTGGAAGCGAACGTAAGAGGACTGCGAGAGAGCTTTCTAAACCAACATGTCCCAATCGGTTGATGTCGAGAGAATCTATGCACTTCATCTCGTCGTAGACACGAAATTGTATTTCGACATTGGATCGAATCATCTTTCCTCTGTGAATACGGAATATCGTCGCAAAACAGAGCGACGTAAGACAGCGTGAGGCTTCGCGTAAAATGTGAGTGCATTTACGGAGAAGTATATAACAAAACGAAGAGAGAGAGAGAGAGAGAGAGAGAGAGAGAGACTGATAAGAGTAAAGAAAGAAATCTAGATGGAAGTTGTTTCACGAAAATTTTCATTTTGAAGAATTTAAACGAGGAGAGGGAGTTGCAAACGAGCTTTAGCTTCCCTAAGAACTTGGACTCTGTTCTTTTAACCCAATAAGCGTCCTCATCTCTCAGCACTGCGAAGCGATGATTCGCCCCGACTTAATCGTGTTCTTCCTGTTTTAAAATCTCTGCCGACGGTATCTCTTATTTCTACAATGATTTCTCGGGCAAATATTTCACTTCTTTCGTGAAAAATTTCTCGGGTAACTGCGGAAATATAACGATGCTTCGTAACTGGGCTGGGCTCGTCTTCCATTTATGACAATATAGACAAAATTTCAGAGATGCAAAATTAATGATCTTTATTTTTGTAGCTTTAAATTCAAGGATAAAAATCCGATAAAATTTGTTTATAGTATGCGATTTTTTTACACGACACAGCTATTGTACTTGGCAATTGTGAATTTGTCAAACGAATTTTAATTTAAATTAATCAGATATACCTGAATCACGAATTACATAGCGATTCAAACGGATGAACGAGCTAATTTACGAATGAAAAAATTATTTAACACAATCGAATTACTTTGTAACACGATCCACGAAGTAATTCAGTTGCGATGCCAGAAACTCTGTACGGCGCGACCGAAAGCTAGTTTTATGAATCCTCGCGATCCAGTTCGCCGTTCTCCGTCGCTCGTCGATGCTTAATCCGAATCAATAAAAGCGTCACGTATCGACGCCAGCCGACGGAAGTGAAGAACGACGAGTGTCGTGGATTTACGTCGGGGAATAAGACGAAGAGGCACTTCGTCCGGGATCTAATAAGAGCCAGCTTAGCCGTGAAATTTTATTGTACTACGAAAAAAGCTTCCAGCGGCGATGGGTCGCGGGAGGTGGTTCTCGCCCCTCGCCATACGTTACTGCTACGCATGAATGCTCGTAGAACGCACGTGTGGGTGGTGCGTAATATGGGACAGCAGTCTACAACCACTGGATACCGATGTCGTGGAGGGCGAATCACTAGGGGTGGACGGATGAGCGAAATAATGGTTTTTTGGGAGGGCGTGGGCGGTTGTCAGAACCATCCGAGGTGGGAGAGATGGGTGTCTTTCGATGCTCGAATATTGGATCGTTGCGAAAGTCTTGATACGATGTTCAGTTTTAATTTGATATTTATTACAAAAAAAAATATTGCGATCATCGTTGTTTGCGACACTTTGCCAATATTACGGTAGCATTAAACTGTTTCGCAAAGAGCGAGAATGCATTTTTTTGCAATTTGTTGTAATTGACATAAAAAAATTTTATTTTGCATTAAAATGCGCTGTCTAGCGATGATTTATGGAACACCGTGTATACAATTTTTCCAATGCAATTCTACTGTTACAACAACATCTGTTAGGGGCGTACCAAGAGTTTTGCAATCCAATAAGTTACTCTCCGCGGACGGTGACCACGCATTACCGAGAATGAGATTTCGTTTTTAAAGGGTAACGCGAAATTGTCGTTTAAATTCTCGTTTGGTGGCCTCCGCTGCATATCAATTTAATCCCGCTACTTCCCTCGGCCTGCTTCCACGTTCAACACACTCGCATCCGACACATTTCTCAATATTCTTCGCTTTGCTGAAGTCAAATACCGCGTCGGATAAACTTCACTCAGTGCAGCTGAATTTAGCATACAATTTCTGCGATTCACAGACAATTTTTTGAATATTCAGAGCTGGTAGAAATTTAACGAATCAGCTTTTCATTTTCTTTGAAGCTCAACAGCGGCCTGAACAAGGTGTATGAAGGATCTCCGATTACAGTTCCCGTGAATTAGTGCAGAAAATTTTATATTTCACTAAAGAGATGTTTTATAACCATCGCGTTTCTAAATTGAAGACTTTTAATCGCTCTTGCAGTAACGAATAAACAATTTCAGCGGTTTTAATTAACTGTTACGTGTTCGTCTCGTGTTTGGCACACAAGTCTCTCAGACGTGATTTTCTGCTGTGTGAAACAAATTTACTACGTATTCGTACAATTCTCATCTGCGAAGGACTATACAGGGTGACCTAAAAATATTGTACTTCCTTGAAGGGGGTGGTTCCTGAGATGTCTTGAAGTAGCTACTTCAAAGAGTAGAATCACTCCACGTTTACACCATTTTTGGGACACCCTGTAGACATATGGAACGAAGTTTATGAAACTTTGAAATCTTTTTTTTTCTTTTCTTTGAGACTATTGTTCCTCGTCGCGAGGACTATAAGGTGCACGGAAAACAATTTCTGACCTTCAAAATTAAGGTCGATTACATCATTGCACGGACGACTTTCTGTTCGGCTTTGCACTTATTTTTTATCCACCCTGTACAATTGAGAAGCGTAGATTTTATGATATCATTTTGTCCAGATTGCGTACTAAAAAATTTACATTTGCATGTGAAAAGCTTCGCAAATAAAAAAATTAAAAAAGGTCAAGAAAAAAAACCAAAGTATAAAATATTATATAATAACCAGCTTCTAAACGTTTTTCACGAATTTTATCAATGTTAAAAAAAGTTCGTACCAAAATCTCCCTACTTTTCCCATATTCTACAAAGTTTCAGCTACAATATCAAAAAAATTTCATCGCTCTATCTCATTTCTATCGAAAGTTCTTTGATTTTGTCGCCGATTTCGTCCGAATTGCCCACTGTGCGACGCCCCGTAGCCAAGCGGCATACACGAGGAGGCCGGACCGATTGTGTATCTCGGGCGCAAGAAACACTAGGGTTCAGGACAAGATGAAGACACGGTGGTGCGTTCCCCTCGGCTAGGGGATTTTCGTTCGATAGGAAAAGCGTGGCGCGCCGGTGAGAAATAATGGAGGGTCAGCTGCGCGGGGCGGGTGTCATTACCAGTCGCGGCATAAAAAGCTGTCTCTAGTACAACGGAGCCGGGGCGCAATTACCGGAGCGTCATACAGCGCGATCCCCGTGTCGCAACATCCAATATTTCTCATCGGGGGCGAAAATTTTATCCGTTTTTTATTGTCGCCGCCGAGAGGACACGACGGGCATCGTAAACACCGGTCCCCGGCTCCCTCCTGGTGGAGTTGATTTCCACAGAAACGACCGGCGAACAGGTAGTCGAAAAGGGAACAGAAAAAAAAACAAGAAATAGGACAACGCTGAAAAATTGCGTGCGTCAAAGAGAGAAGAAGAGAAGACAGAACGCCCGTTCACAGGCCGGTGTTTCGTAGCCGATTGAAATTTAACCTGACGCCGCGCGATATTTTATCCACAGAGGCCGAGCCAGGCTAAATGAAAAATGCATACAGAGATACCACCTGGACCCATCTTTCCCGTCGATCATGCGCGTACCCTTCTCGTTCCACTTTTATCGTGATTTACTCGATCTTTACGTTTATTTTTTGAAGCGAGGACGCCCTGTGTCGCTAGATTAGGCACAAAACGTGACCACAGGAACATCAAAGCCTTAATGAGCTCTCTCGCTAACGAGGAACCAGTTCGGGCGAGCATCGGCTATATCGACACACCGCGAAATGATAGGTGAAACCAGCTTTTCTCGCGATCGACGTAATTCATCGTTAACGTGATCACCGAGTGTACAATATGTATATTAGAAGGATGATTTCCGAGATGAGTTGAAGTCACTTTTTCCTTGTTAGAAATGTACACTTTATACTCTGAAAAGATCACCCTCGTTTCTTGAAAAATATTAGAAATATGAAAACTTAATAACTATATTTATTATAGAAAACAGTAAACCATTTTTACGTTTTACTGATACTCACAATTTAGAAAATAAATACTAACTTGTGAGATGTCCCACTACAGTGCGTTACAGCACTATTATCATGTCCCAATGATTTGTAAATTTTTGCTGCTCAAGATCACGCGAAGGTCATGACATTTTAGATCACTGGCTTCACCTTCATCTTGACTATCGATAGTAATACAACTGTTTTTAGTAAAATTTTAGTTTGAAATCAAATTTTTCATTTACATTGAGAAGATTTAATTAAAAATTTTTAATTTTAATTAGGATAAACAATTTAGATATAGGACAGTAATATATATATTGAAATGCAGAAAAACAAAATAACCTCGACGAAAAAATGATTTCAACAATAGCATCTCCGAATAGTCTTCTTGATATTCCGCGTGACAAAAAATAGCGGAGCTGCCGCCTAGTGACAGAGTTAGTGGGACACCCTGTACCTACAGACACAATCGCGTGAATCGTGTCGGCTCGAATCAATCTGCAATTCGCTCGAGTACCAACGAAATATTATGTCCCGCCAATGCCACGAGACCATTCAGCTAATCAGCTTTACTTCGTCGCGCCATGTATTACCGTGTAGTCAATTATTGGCTAGCAGCCGAGCTAATGAACATTTGAATATTCATTCGGCTCGGCGCAAGTCCTACGAATTCCTGCGATTCCTGGTTGCGCCGCTGCGCTGCTCTGGCTGCGAGTAACTTCGACGCGCGAACTTAAATAAAGTTGATCCGGGACGACGGCCTGTTATCTTATTGTTTACCAGAGACCGCTCGAGAAGTTGGTCCGTTGCTCGAGGACGGGCAACGTCGACGATTTTACAGTTATATTGAGATGGAGAGACGTTATGCATTTACGGAAAAAATGGGTGGGCGCTCAATTTTTTTAACAGATCTCATGTGTGACATAGAATTTTTATAGACCCTGTACAGTGGATTTTCATGCAAAATAAAACTTTTCTGCATATCTTTCACAACAAACAAGAACTATTTGAAAATTCGTTCAATAATTCTCTTCAATGCTCTGCAAGGCTTTTAATCTTTCTACTCTTCCAATTTTCAGCTACCCAGTATTGTAAATGCATAAAATCCACAGACTAATTATTAGTTGCTGTTACAGGAAAGACTTAAAACGACATATCGTCGTTTAGAATTACTTTTGAACGATATAAAGATGGACAGCGCAGAAAAATATAAGACAGAACATAAACGTCTCACAAAATCTCTTTACATTCAAAATAAATTTCGAGTTTACTGTAAAAGCTCGAAATTAAACATCTGACATGTGTATGTAAGATTTGCATTGCGACCATAATGGAACGTAATGTACCGTAAAATAAGAACGTCTAAAGTAAACGACCGTAGCGTATTAATGATTATGAGATGAGGAAAATCAATCAGCTAATGCAACCAGTTACTGAGCAACTGAGACTGAATCTATAGAAGTGATTCGACTGAGTTATGGGGAAGGTAGCACGAACTGACGCTATTCACCCAACGTTCCTCAGGGAGACATAAAAACCAGCCCACCTAGATTTTTCCCTGATCGATTATTCCGATGAGAACTTGCCGGCCGTGCCTTGTCGGTCCAGTAATGCCGCAAATTCTCAAACTTTCATAACCATTTTCATTTTAATCACTCATTCAACCATCCGCTTTATCATTCATTACGGTTTTCAAGTAATGTGAAATTTAACCGGTTTACGATCCTACACTTGCTCAATTCCATTATTTACACGAAACCTACCGAGCACCAACAGCGATTAAAACGTTTTAATTTATAAAAATTACAAGATTTATTTAAATCTTTTACAATTTTCATTTTAATATGTGCTTGAGTAGAAATATTTATCGAATCACTTTCCATGTAAGTAACTTCAGAATTTCAATAATTCTAAAATAAAAAATATCACTGTTAATTGGTGCGGTGTTAATTTAAACGATGTGAAAAATGACAAGGCTCTATTTATTTAGATTTTGTGCAAATTTTTATTTCGATATGTACTCGGATGAAAAAATTTATCGAATCAATTTCCATGTAAGTAACTTTAAACAAATCGGTGATTTGGAGCCTGATGATAGTTCAATAATGTTAGGCAATATTATTGTAAATATCTCGAGATACTAGATCAGATAGATAAATTTAAAAAAATATATCGATGACCTTGAAATTTGAGAAATAACTTTGCCCTGAGCACTGTTTCCGTAAAGTCATTAATTGCCCCATTAAATGCCCCACCCTGTACATTACACAACAAAGTTAAGTTATATAAATCTACAAAAGATATTTTATTCAATTTTCGTTACAAATCCAAATAAAAAAGTATTAAAAAACCAAAATTTTCATTACACTCGAGTATATCAGTTGAAAATTTTAACTAGTTTCATTCAACCCCTGCTTCGCAGAGCCTCGTGGAAACGTGTGTATGTATTTACGTGTATCCGATGCATCTCCAGCAAATTGTAAATAGAAATGCAGCAGTATAATATTGTGCTGCGACGCAACAAAGAGGAAGCTTAAACCGTTTGTAGTCCCTGAACTTTCGTCAAACGAGTTGTGATTTCATCTTGATGTTACACCGCAGAGTGGAGATAGAAAACAATGGAGGGAAGGGAAGGACGGTGGAAACAGAGGGCGAAAGAGGAACGAGAGAACCGAGCTATCTTCAGTCTGGCGATATTCTACCACGACTACATTAGACGGCTTATCCGCTCATTATGCGGCCCGACGATCGCGCTTATACTAGAAACTTACGACCTTTCCGTTAAGCTCTGCGACGCAGGATCAACAAACCCCACGGGGTTCTTCCTTCCTGAATCATCGCGATTAAACCGACATCATTCTGAATTAAGCACCTCGCCGAGAGAATTTAATTCATCATATTAATAACTATGCATCGGCCAAATAGTATATGTATGTACGTCAAACATTAATGACGATTGGAGCCAAATCTATCCATATATTCCGGCATATGACTATTCTAATCTTCGAAATTAGTTCTAGAACCATAATTGATTGAAGTTAGAAATAAGTAAAATTGGAAATTTAATAGAATACGGTTTTGTGGACCCTTTTCATGCATAAAAATTAGTACTTGGAAATATACAATTATAGTATTCTCAATAAACATAGCTGTTTTAACTTGGATCAACGTCCAAAATAATTGGATTTCTCCTGCAATGCTAATTCGATGTTTAGTAATTCTATAAAATTACGATTAATTTTGAGAATGTTTATTACGAGTCTACGAAAACGAAATCAAAAGAATCTTAAAACGTATCTTCGAAAACGCTGAAGTCACGTTCAGGTAGTGTTCCGAAGATGTCAACAAAAATAATATAAAAACATGGGTTCCAATTAAAAAATTCAATGTTTACCTTTATGGGCGTTTTCATCTGAAGGTCGAATGAATGACAGGATAATGTATCCCTCACGAAACCATACAACTTATATCTAAAACATTTTCTTACGTCAATCATATTTTTCGAGATATTTGCTCTGGGAATTTCAAATGAGATACCCTGTATAGCATCTCAAACAGGATGACATAAAATCAATTTTCGTCGCCTTGGTAGTCTTAACAGGTCTTCTGTAATATATCTATAATAATGATAATATAGGTTTAACAAAGGTATTTGTTTATTTCTTATCATAAAATCAAATTATTGTTTTGTTTTTATTCAGGAGTGTAAAAAGTGTTTACACACTCTTAAAACGTCGATAACTTTTTTACGATTGTACCAAACGGCCTGATTTTTTGCGAGAAATTAGAGGCATTGCTTTACTAAATGACGTGCAAGAATATTTTTAAAAAATTGCAATTGGTAGGAATTACACGAAATTTAAAATATGCATTTCGTAGACTCACGAATGCACGAATGTAAAAATGTACAAAATGTACGAATCCGTGAATTCTGACGAAAAGTCGCGAAAAACTACGATTTTCACCACTTTTAAACTTTTAAAAACGCATATTTGAAATGTCCATTACGGGCCCAAATAAAAAAATTTTAAAAAGTGCCTTTTTTATTCTTTCGTGTAATTCCTACCAATAACTTTTTCAAAAATATTGTTGCACGTCATTTAGTAAACCAATGCTTCCAATTGCTCGTGAAAAATCAGGTCGTTTGGTCCAAACACTTTTTACACTGACTGTAAGTAAATAATCAAATTAATTTGCTTACATACGCCAATGGTTAACTTGCTTTCCGACTGAACCGTACAATATTTGTTGTCGAAACGTCCTAAATGGATTATGTTTAGAAGAGGGAAGGAAAGTTCGAGCTAAAAGCCGGGTGACTCGGCAAAATTCACGGGCATCAGCGATTTCAAATGCACGAATCGATCCGGGAACGAAAGAGAAAGAAGAAGAAGAAGAAAGGACACCGGTGCTCGGTGAAAAGACTGCACTTAACGTGGCGGATATACGTATATCGTTCCGTCGCACGGAACGGAAGTGATATGTGACCACGCTTACCGGTACGACTAAACGCACTATTTCTTGTTCAGTTCCGAACTCCCTTCGAGAATCCCACGACAGATCCGACGGAGTACATTTAGCGAGAGTTACAATTGCTTTCGGCTCCGGCGAATTCCTAAGGGAGAGTCGATCGGCAATTTTCTATCAATTGCTATTACAGTATTCTCTGCGTAATCGTCGTATCGTCGAGTGACAGTTCTGTAAGAGTTACTACGTTCTTTGTAGTCTGCCGAACGTAGAGAAACATAGCAATTAAAAAAGAAAGAGAGACTTAGGTTCTGGCGTTCTGCAAACGCCAAAGGACTCGTGCTAGCTCGGCCTTTTGAATGAAAAAATTTCCTATTTTTTTATATTTTCGAACACGATATAATCACGATCATAATCACTTGCGTAATTATCACAATTTCACATTTACGGTAGAGGTACACGAATTTTTGTTACACAAGTCACTATGATCGAGACTATATTGTGTTTGGTGTCATTTTAATTGGAAAAACGAGACGAATACAGGATGTTTGATTCATAAAAAATCAAAACTAAGGACGTTTAATTTTTTATTTTCCATTTTAAAAGTTATTAGGATTTTGCTATGTAGCAAGATACAGTGTGATGTGAACAACCTTCTTCCACAGAAAATTGTAAAACAGATTTCAAGATCAACTTAATTATATTAAATATTAATTATATTATATTAAATCGATTAACATTTACTTCAAATACTTCCCGAAATTTTAAAAGTATCAATGTTTTTAAAGATTCAAGATTTTTAAGAAGTAGAAAGTATTAATGTAATTCGAGTTGCTCGTTCCATAAAAATTGGATTAAATTTACATTTAAAAAATTTTTTGTATGCTGCTTGCATTTTTGAATTATACAGAAATGAATGCTACGTCGATAACAGAGAAAGGTGGCATCTGTCGTCGAAGCGAGGAAAGTGTGATTTAAAATATATCTCTCCCACGTAAATATCACGGTACGATACAATCGATTTGAAATTTAAGAATACTTACATACGTGTAAAATTAAGAATAGTTTGTATTAATTATGATATTATTTCCATAATTTAATCGTTTAACCCTCAGTGGTCGATGTAGAATCTTAGAGACTTGGCACTTCCTAAATTACTGTTAAATTACGGCAATAAATATTTAAATATAAAAGACTTACCTATTTCCTTGGTCGTCATGGCAGCCGCGCCCGCAGATTTGACTTCATGACCCTGTGAATCGCCACTATTTTTAACGAACTGCCAATCTTCTCTCAGCTTCTTCAGTTTTTCCTATTGAATTTCAACAATATCAATTAGAACAATATGAAATATCAAAATGTAAAAATCTTCTTCATAACGTCACATGAAAATTTTATTTCTTTCCCGAAGAAACGAGAAACAAAAACGGAGGGCTACATCGCGCGCCATTATTTATCGACTTTAATCGTTAATAATTTAAAAGAGAAACCGAAATCGTAATACCGTCACTCTTGATTTATTTTGCCTTACGGAATCAACCCTTCAAATATTTTACACGCATGGTCGAACACGTTCTATGCACTGACATTAAAGATAGATCAGACCTCTTGGAAGTCTACCGTTGCATGCAACATGAGATAGTAGGCACAGAACTATGTACAATGCTAAGGGAAAAATACTGCGAACTTGTATGTTTTACATAGACTTATAAATCATGGATTCTAAATAACACAATCGAATCGTGGAAGTTCTGAAGGTATATGTTTTTTAATAATCAAAGCTGAAGCACATAATTATGTCTTACATCACTCAATAGTGATAATGACGAAGAAAATAGTCGCATAGTGCAATCATCAAACATATTTGATTCTTTGGCACACCTTCCATTGTCTACATTTTTTATACTCACTTGTAATTCTACAGATATTGGTTGTTTTGCAGACTCGCACTCTTTCTCCAAGTTAGTATAGTTCTCCAATACATCCTTAACTTCCATTTCACGATCTTCTACCTTAGACTGTCCACACATAATTTAATGATTAACAGTGCTACATTGTTTGCAGCCAATAGACACATTAATACTTACCATAACATTATTAATTACTTCCATTCGATCTTTTTCAGATAGGTCTCGAGATATCGTTATTCTTGTTCGCGTTTCCATGACCCATACCATAACAGCATCCAAAGTAAGAATGTATTTTTTCAGAGAGGCAAGCTTATTTTCAACATATTCGCGGTGATTCGAAAGATTTGAATTAGCCTATAAATTAAATTTAAATAACCGAATTAATTATCATTTAACACAAGATGTAATTCGTGAATTTCAGAAAAGTAATTTGAAACAGAACCTTATCCATATCAGCAAGGAGTTTATTGCATTCGTCTTCTCCTGGAGATGTTGTATTTTGATGCAGTAAATTTTGCAATGACCTTTTACGGGTCGAGAGTTCTTCTTGCTTCGCCTGAAATCATCAGTTTTTTCAGTATTACATATCTTTTAATAGTAAGCAGATATAAAACTTCATACGCTGGGTTGACAAGTTTATGTTTGGAAGGAAAATATACAAAAAGGGAGAGTTCAATGCTATTTATGTCTTGGCACGGTTTCGTTTATGCAGTCATGGCATGAGAAGGTATTATTAGGTTTCCTTTCAGTGTGTTTAATAACGTTACCGTGGACAGTGCAGAAACATGAAGTTTTTAAGCAAGAAATAAATTAATTTTTTCTACAAAGTATTATTTATTGAAAAAGTAAATTATGTACACAATTGATAGAAAAACTTTGAATTAATATACTAACGTGACCACTACTTTTATATAAACTTTCTTCATATAACACAATCTGTTGTTTTGAAAGGAAAAATAATGAATTTTTCAAGTGCAACTTACTTTGATAAGTGACAATCTTATTGACAGAGAAGTTTCATCTGATGGATTAGCTGCAGACACCAGCAATGAATTTATCTGTTCCAAGATGTTACAAACATTGTCCAAAATTCTTCCTTCAGTATTCGCTTTTCTTTCCATGGCAAAATTCCTTAAAAGATATAGTATTAACATTAATATATATATAAATGTTTATTAATATACATAAAATTAGTGATTGAACATAAACTAATTTAATTTTGAAAACGTAGCGAAAAATAAAATTAATTATATCTAATACTTTTTAAAAAGTTTTCACACGAATTTCTTTATTAGATTCGAGATTATTCTGCGTTGAACGCTACAGCACCACAGGCAAATCACAACTGAAATAGCTCAATAGGGAGAATAGCTTAAATGTAACGTGTCCATCAAAATCATTGAGCTACTATTCTTAAGATCAAACTACAAAACAGCAAAATAACTATAAATAATTTATGTAGTGAAATCGATGCATACTTCTCTTTTCTTGTATTTAATTCAACCATTATATTTTGCCAGCGGCGTCTTATCATTTCAATCGTGTCTTTTAATTCAACCATGTCTTCTGGCTTAGAACGAGTAAATATACTAGCACTCGAGACGTTAATATTATTAACGGTTCGTTGCATTCTCGAAATTTCTTGTTCCAATTCAAAAATTTTTGTCTTTGATGATTTCGAGTGCCCAGACGAATTCACCTTCTTCAAAGATTCTTCTGTTTTATCTAACCATTCAGAGAAACTTTTACACATGTGGTAAAGTTCCTTCCACTTTTCGTAGCACTTGTCCCAACGATTATATCTTTCTACATAGCTTTGATTAACATTAATCCATTCCTCTCGTAATTTGTCGCTCAATCGTCTTATTTGCTCCGCTTTATCCCTCCGTAATTGTGACGCAACGTTTTCAAAGACTGAGTTAATCTCCTCGATGCTCGGTTTTAGAATATTCAAAGCATTACTGATCTTTTTCAAACAGTCTTCTTGATTTGCGAACATTTCATAATCATCGCCGTTCAACGGCATCGAATTTAGAGATCTGGTTACTGTCACTACGGCTTCTCTGATCTTGTTGACTCTCGTGTTAAATTCCTGCAGGTCAATCCTGCCCACATCCTACAAGACATTAAATTAAAGAGTCACTTTTACAATGATAGTAACTTATAACAAAAAATATGCACTAACGATCAAAATTAAGGAAAAGACAATCTTTAAATCCATGATGCTTTTAATGGAAAAATATTTTTTTTCTAAAATTGCTATTACTCATTTATACATACCACTTCAACTTTTTTATCGGTAACATGTTTGTCCTTGTCCTTACTGCCACTGTATCTTTTAAATTGTGAGCTAACTTCTTGCCACCTACTGTTGATACTATAACGCACAGTTTCGGAGTATCCAACATTCAATCTCTTTAATTCAACAGCAAGATCGTTCAGTTTGTGGACCTGTTCTCGCTTAGCATCAAACTCTACTATGAAGGACTCTAATTGGCCCTCGTAGTTATTCACTTGTTCAAGTTTTAATGGGACATCTCTAAACCAATCTTCAAACTCTGCCACCAAGTTATTATATTGTCGCAGCATTTCTTCACCCCGTTGCGCTTGTATTCTTCTAGTTTCGATCTCTGACATAACTTGGTGCCACTTGCTCCTCAACTTGTCCTGATGTTCATTCTTTATCTTCTCAGCTCTAACAGGATCAGATGCGTGTACTGTCATGACTAGACCATCGCCTTTGCTGATCAGAGCTGCTGCGTCTGGTGCAAGACTACTAACTTCACCTTCTAGTACCTGAAACATAAAACGCATGTAAATTTATAAACAGAAAAATTTACACATAGCAGTACTGCAAAATTGTATTATATTTATACAAACCTCAAGACGCTTTGCAGGATCTTTCTCATTGCTAATGCTACTAATGCTCATAAACATAACATCCATTCTGTGTAACATTTTCTGAGCTGACTGTTCAAACTCTAGAATACATTTTTCCAGACCAGTTCTGGACAGGGACGTTAAAGCCTTGAAAGGTCGTCTAATGCCTAACATCTTGGTCTCAGATCTTTGCTGCGATTCTTGCGACAACTTTTCTGCCTGTATCTACGCATAACAATATTATCAAAGAAATTTTAAACAAAAATAAATAAATCATCTTAACACGTTAGTCGGTCAAAAAAGTTTCCATGCACCCTTTAAAATGATGTAACTATAATATTTTTAAAGTGGACAATATAACTTGATTTTTTTTCAAGAATTTGTCAAGAAATGTCAAGAATATTGTAGTTGACAGGAATATCGTTATTTATATTCGTAAAGTTCATAACATTTTTTTATAATTTACAAGAGAATACGCAGCATTCTCAATGTAACATAATTTCGAAGGTTGTTGTGAAAACAAACACTGATAGAAAACGTGTTAAATGTTATTAAATGCCATGTTAACCATCACCTATCACTATTCATGTACACAAAATCGTTTTATTATGATTAAATAATTGTAACAAGTTATTACCAATGATATTACAAACGCTATCAAATTTTCAATGGCAAACTTGGAGCCATTAAAATTACCTTGCCCAAGAGGTGTTCAACATGTTCTCCTAAATTTGGGTCTTCCCCTTCTGAGCTGGAGCTTCCAACGTCATTTTCTGTGTCGTCAGAGAAAATTAAGATATCGTCAGTTTCTTTGTCGCTTCCGTAAAAACTTTCACAGTCCTCTAACGTATCATCTTTGGATATACTTCTTGCGCGTCTGTACAACGAAGTTCGTAGGCTCTTTTCGGAATCCAAATTCTCTTTTTCATTAGAACGTAGTTTAGAGGCCCGAGTGTCCCTATCTGATGTGGATTCTTTCTCATTAATATGTTCTTTCCTTCGTTTAGTGATTGGCGATGGAAATGCTGAATCAGTAGTGTCTGCATTTGATTTCGATTTGGTTTTGGTATCGCTCTCTTCAAGAATAAGATACTCGGCAACGCTGTCTTTATCTTTCCATGCATACGGTATGGGCTCTTTAGTATTATTTACATTGCAATACAATTGTAGATTCGTCGACATTTTACTACTTTCTACTTTAATTAGCCTGTTGTTCGAAACCTGACTGTTCGATTGCACGCTCTCAGGGTCTAACTTAAGAGTCAACTTCTTCGTATTTTTTGCAGAATATGGATCCACTGGTTTAGCTTTCTTTAAAATGGGGATTAGCTCTCTTTTTTTGTTAACGATTTGCCCTCCGCTAGAAATCTTTCCTCTGGCTTCTTTGTCCTCGGTGTCAGTGTCTACCGATTCTGGCTCCGTTTCTGTGTCTTCGACAATTTCTACTCTTTCGACAACCTGTGGCATCAATCCTACGCTAACGTTCGCACTCGGCAATATTACATGATCTTCGGGAGATGCGACAGACTTTTTAATTTCCATCTCTTTTATCTCTACGATTCGGAAGGGATTCGTTTGCGCATTGTATTCGTTATACGGTTTGGAATCGCTTGTAACCAACGTATTGGTGGATACTTGAGAAAATAAAGTACTATTTTTCGACAAAAAGAACTCTTCGTCGGGCATGTAGACATCTCTGTCGGGGGACGAAGATGGCAAATCATCGTCAATGTGAACGACTTGAGGCTGAGAGGTTTGAACGACATCCGGTATAGAGCTCATGTCTAACTTTCGTCTAACAGTTCTACTAACGTCTACGATTTTAGTCTTTACTTTCTCGGACTTTGCGGAAGACTTTCTGCTTCTATGAACGATATCGATCGGTGAGCTCTCGGGTGTGGTTTTAACATTAATTTGATTATCGTCGAACGCAGGATTCAGATATCCTATCCCGTATATTTTCTCATTCTTATCAATTAATTTGGTCTCTTTTTTAACTAGCTGCACCGAAGTTTGTTCCGGTTGTCTGGACGGTTTAATGCGTCCGTAATTGTCTCTCCCCTTAGTCTCTCCCACCTTACTCTTTATTAATAAATTGTCTGTGATTTTGTGGATCCATTCCTGTGAAAACATGATAGGTAACAGTGTATTCATGGACAGGCGACAGTTAATTGAAAGAGCATGTTAATAGTGTGACAATATCAAGCGCATGGCCGAATGAAAGTGACAATGCAATCTCGTTGTGCAAACAAAAGCTTTTTTTCTGTTGCATGTGTATTTTCCATCACCAATACAAAAAAAACTCGGAGCACATTTTATGTCATTCCTTATTGCATTTTTTCCTGGTAAATCGTGTTCAGACCTCTCTAGGAAATTCTATACAAGGGGAGAGACAATGTCCCAAATAATTGACCAGTAACAATGCATTGCCATCTACCAAAGGTGATATCTGGTTCTTCACTAACAACAAGAATATTGTATGTACATAGCTAGACACCTCTTGGACAAAGTATTTCATATACTTCACTAATACGCAATATAACTTACACATAGTAAATAGTGATTTGGTAAAAGTGTGCGTAATGATTAAACTTATGTAAATATTAAATGTAGTCAAGTATTTGCAAAGTGAAAGTTAATTACAGAATAATCGGGTGATTGTTCGGAATCCCCCTATTCCGATCCCCTCCTCACCGATTTCAATGACCTTGAAATATGTGAACATGATTCTTAACAACTTTTCCTTATGCATATGTTACCGAGATATTTTCAAAAAAAACTACAGACACCCACTACAAAGAATCATTCCTTTTTTAATTAATCTCACTCATTGTTTAGGGGCTCGTTACCCAAACGTAATTAAATATTCGTTTAAAATGACGGAGTTCGCTATTGTGAACTTGACAGTCTTTTACAAATATCTCGGAAACTAGGGTTGACCGGCAGCAACATGTATAGGGAAAAGTTATCAAGAATTATGACCTTGAAAACAGACTTCAAGGACATTGAAATCGACAAGGGCCCCCCTATTCCGAATAATTATCAATAACTGATCTTAAAGAACACCACAATCAAGAATTAGATCATTTGATTATAAATTTCTAATTAATAGTACAGAATTTTGCAAGACAAACCGAATATTTTCTTTTTAATGAGATATACGTAATGGTACTATAAAGCACAAGCATTACATATACCAAATGTTAAGATAAAGAACAAGCAATACAAGCCGTGAGAAAATAAGCGATGGATGGTATTTGAAACTGCCAACAATTTACTTACTTGTATTCTGTTTGATATTTCTTCCCATTTGTTGCACACTTCTGCCACTTTTGGGTAGTAAGTATAACGTTGCAATTGGTTAACCTTTGGTTTTGTTTCCATCATTTCGCTTTGGACTGCCTGTGAGAAAACATTATTTTATCAAGTTTGTTTATAATGCAATTTACATATTTCTTCTTTGAAATCAATTACTACACAATTTTAAATTACCTTGCACTGTTCGAAATGATTTTCTGTTAATTGATCAACTGGAACATTGTCCAGTTCATTCAGCTTTTCTTCGACTTGTGAAAGCCACGCATTTATTTCGTCAACGTTGGGTTCCTCCTGAAATTATGTAAATATATTCCATTAAATTAGAACAAATATTCTTCAAATATAAATATTTACCTCCGAAGCATTGCATAGTTTCAGCCTTTTTTCAGTGTTTGCTAATCTGGTCACAACATCTGACAATTTCTCCTTAAGCTGCTCCAAACACAGTGGATCGCAAAGCTTGGAAAATTCTTCTTGTGATTTCAACAACTTATCTTTCACGACATTTAATCTTGGAATTACTTCCGTCATTGTTTCCTATTTAAATATGTATTTAGATATTTTGCATTCAAATATTTGCAGTCTTGTATACAGAAGGAACTTCATTAACTGGATTTAGATTATCTGAGATCTCTCTTTTGGCTTGTACAGAAAACATGTTTCTTTAAAATTAGATTGATAAAAACAAATTAACGAAATATCTAAATAAGTACAAAATAAGAAATGCTATAAGAAAATCTATTTATGCAATGGTTTAAAAAGGTATACATGAACAATTTACTTGTTTTGAGTAGTATAATTATCCAAATAATTGTATTCCTACTGTACTAAGCAATATTCGTACATGCTTGCAAATATGAACCCTTTACTTACTCGAACATATATCGCAATGACGGGTAAATCAGGCATATTCTTTTGTTTATCTAATTCTTTGTTAATGCTATCTATGGACATGTTAATGTAAGACATATTCTTATATATGTCACGTGACAAATCCAAAGCTGTTTCCAACATTGATTTTGACTGTGTTATATGCGATCCCAACTGCAACAAGAAGAAACAGTAAAACATAGTTGTCAGAATGGCTCCACACGTAATAATAATAACTAGATTGCGAAACTTCGTGTGTGCATTGCGTATAAAAAATTGTTCGAAAATTGTAAAATACAAGATTGAATAGGACATGATGCAGTTTCCATATTCTATCAATTATCTATCCGTATTACCTTATTATACAATTCCTTCAACATATCGATTCGTTTAGAAAATTTCTCCGGTTCAGCAACGTTTTTCTCTTCGACTAATTTTCTGCCAGTGAGAATAATATTCTCAATCTCACTTTTAATTTCGCTCAATGTTTGGTAGAAACGCTACAAAATAGAAAGAACGTATTATATTGTCTTGATCATGTGTCAAGAGGATGAAGAATGCTATTTGTATAATAAGTTACCAAACAATGCTTAAGTTGACCGTCAATAGCTTCCGGATCTTCCGAAGATAATTCCAACAAGCACGTCGCTTCTTCTATTCCTCGAAGTTCTCGCAAAGCACAGGATAATCTTGGCTCCAAATTGGTTGGGCAGCAGAAACGTTGGAATTTCTTTTGCACCTCAGTGAACGTTTGTTCTATCAGAGATAGCTGTTCTTGTAATCTCAGAGCAACTTCTTGTTTCCCAGCGGCTTTGTAAGATTCAATTTGCATTGCCATATCTTGAAGCGTCGATTGTTGATGTTCCATCTTCTCCATTAATTTCTAAAGATCGTAAATAAATTAATTTTAAATTATCATTTTTCCCAGTTCTTCTATGTTCAATCGTTAGTTACAATAAACTATTAATTACAAGCGAAATATCTTAAAATTGTTATATAATCATAATTTTTCAATGCGTATTTTCATATGGTGTAAAAACAAGCTTGTTCAAGGAATGATAACATTCACTTTGCCATGCTCTTGCATAGCAATACATTGTAAAGAATGATTCATTTGCATGTGGATTTTATAATTCTTTTATTGAAGTAGATAGACAAAGAAGTACCCAAAATTTGATAACAGACCTGATAATCATGAGGTAAATCATCGGCAGTAAGGTCGCAGTCAAGAAGTGCAGTTAATTCAGAATCTATTTGCGTTAAGAAGTCTTGAAGAGCACGAATGCATCCTTCTGATTGCTGTGCTTGTTTCATTGATCCTTCCAGCAGTTTAGCCCGCTGCCCTGCCTACTCAAAATATAATTCTAATCTTCCACATAACTTTATTAAACATATTTTACTATACATAACGTTAAAACTGCTAATACATAACTTTAAAAATGAAACCTATAATCTATACAGTATGTAATCTATAAAAGAATATGCAAAACTAAATGTAAGTTCTGTTTTCAATTTAAAACGTCTTGCACCAAAACTCCAATACTTAAGTCGTAGTATTTAATGAATCATAAGTGTACAAACAATAGTAAGTATAAAGAAAAATAATTTATCGAAAAGACTATAGCAATTTTTGCAAGCAAAATCAAACGGTCTTCAAATATGTCTCAATGTGCATCTCTAAATTTGGTTTAGCAGTAATGCATGCAGTTAGGGATAAATACAATTTTGAATGTTAAACACAAAGTTCATAAAAAAATACTAACATCTGAAGCATTTTGAATGTATACATTGCATAATGAATATCAAAACTTAATGCTTTCTACATATACATATACATATACACAATGGTCTCGTACCTGATTATTCAAACTTTCCCAACGATTCGTCAAGCTCTCAACATCTGATTGAATAGATTGTGTCATGATATTACTTTCGATCAGCTGTTTACCAATTTCTTGGATTTTCTCAAGCCTCATTTCCGGATGATTTCGTATGTAATTCTCCAAATCCTTTTCAAAACAATATTATTATGTTTAAAATATAAATTATGCGTTAATGCAGTCCTTCATACGACTTATACTTACGTCAAGTTCTTCCGAGATTTCTTCAGCATCAGTAGCACTTTCTGTAGATCTCTTAAGTCGTTTGTCTAATTTATCTAACCATGCACTTGCTTGTGCAACCAGAGCACGAAACTCACCGTACTCGTGGCTAGCGTTCTGCAAGTGTCTGTAGCGCTCGTAAATACGATCTGTAACATCGGTCCATCGAGCATTCAAGAACGTAAAACGTCTACCAAGTTCTTGAACCGAGGATCCTTCTGAACTCAACAACTTGTCATTGCCCATTTCATTAAGGTTTCGGAATTCCTCTACTCGTTTGTCAATCTTTTCTTTCAATGACTGATATCGTCCACGAACTTGAAACAGTTCCACTGAAGAAGTTATTTTAGTTTCAGCCGGTATTTCTTTTTCTAAAGCTGACAGCCACTTGGTAAAGTCTTCTATTCCAGTGATTATCTATATAATTTTTTAAATATAGTATATATTGTACAATATATTAGGTTTAGAAAAACCTTCGATCAGAATCTATATTACCTCATCATTCTTCTTTAAAGTGTCTTCATATTTGTCGTTCAAACTTTTAGCATCGTCTACAATAGCATTCCATTTATGTGAGATAACTTCCAATTTATTATTCAATACACTTGCAAACTTCGGCTCAGAATTTTCGAGTAATCTGTTCGTTGATGTTTGTAATTTTTCTATCTTCGGTTTCGTTTGGTTGATACGCTCGGAAAGATATTGAACCTTTTTCAATCCCCGCTCCATAGCTTCAACGTCGTTCGTTACACTTTCTTTTGATAGTTCCTCCAAATATTGATACGAATTTTCGAGCCAATGTTCGAGCTCAGAAAGTTCGTTATTGAATATTTTCAGGCACTCTATATCTACAGAATGATAAGCTACATTTTTAAAACTGTCAACAATATTTGTACAATTAAAAATTTGGTAAGTATACCTTTTAACAAGTTTTGCTGACGCTCTTCTAATATTATAGGTATATCGCTCCATTTTGTATTAAGATCTTGCAATTCATCTTTGAGTCTTTGCCCCTGAGAATCTCCGCTAGTCTTCATGATTAATTCGTGTCCGACAGTGTTTACATAATTGAAAATCTCTTGGTGTTCTTTCAGAGCATCTTGAAGATTACTAAATTTTCTTAATTGCTCGGCCATTGCCTGGTCATCTGACATTACTATATGCTCGGACAGCAAAGTACTCTCCACGTTGTTAATAAATGCGGTGAGATTAGCAATTGCGTCCGTGTATTTCTTTGGCGGAGTTTTATCGACAGTTTCGTTTATTTCAGCTAGCTTCTCAGACAGTCTAAAACCAAATTCGAAAATTAAGTTACCACTTCATTACAAAATCAAGTGAACATGCAAAAAATTATTTACGTTTTATATAATGTTTCCCAGTTAGTAACGAACATTTGTACATCCGCGTTCAAGTTGGAGCTTTCGTTAGTAGCGGTTGAATTTTTCAGTAACTCGTTCGATTTCTCCATCAATTTCTTAATGCGTTCTTCGTGAGACTTCATTGATTTAATTTTCACCTATATTTTAAAAAAAATATTTGTATGTACACGTTTGTTGGATCATTTCGACATTATTATTTATAAAATTATTTAAAATAGTTACCCTAAACGGTTCAACTTGGTTGTTTCCTTTATTGGAGTCCAACCATTTGGAATAACTATCTAACATCAAATTCAAACTAGCCAATTCTGTTCGGAACTTCTTCAATTCTTCAAGATACTCTATGCGAGATTTGATTTCATCCAAACGATTATTAATTGCTGACCAACAATTCTGTACATCTTTTAACTTTATTTCATCTTCTTCTGTCGATTCGTTTGCATTCTTTAATTCCTGGAGGAGTTGCTTTCCCAAGTCCAAAACATTGTTATAATCAACTTTGTGCAGTTCTATATCAACTATAGTGTCGTTATAGACCACTTTCTTTTCTTCAATGCTTAATTCATCAAACACCCCTTCAGATCGACCAATTTCCAAGTCTACATAATCAAGCCATTTGTAGAGATTGTTGAGAGCAGTCTCAAATTCCTGCCTAACTGTATTGTCCATACGCCGTTTCTTTGAATCACTATGTGGTGTAGACTGAAAAGAAAATATATAATATATGTTAGTACATTATAGTAGAGTGAATGTGCCTTATTTCAATCCCTATCCAATAGCCAGCCTTCTTGAAAACAAGATGCTTAAAAATAAATATCTACTACCAACTCAGGATACATTTGAATAAGTGCAATGATCAGTCTATTCCTCACTTCCAATGTACAGCCTCATGTCCTCTAGTATATTAATAATAACAACGTTTAAGATGGCTCACTACTGGCCTTAAATGGCTGACTACTGGAACAATTACCCAACGTATAACATTTTCGAGAATATTTTGATGTACATACCGTAGCTGTAATTTGTTCTTTGTAAGCAATACTTGTTACTGTTTCAGACATCCAATCGTTACCAGAAATCACTGTCACCTCTCTCTCGGATGACATATCAAATTCGAATCCTGAACTTGTTATCTATCGTAATAAAGAAGAAAGAACATAAGTACTGTTCAACTTGTTTTAAAAAAATTTTATTCACTGAATACAAATTTCTATCCTTCTATGTGTAGTTGTTAAAAAAAATGCAATTCGTGTATATGTATGGTGCAATTATATTTTTGGCTAAATAGTTTTCAGATACAATATTAAAGCATATAATTCTTTACTTATTTAAAAGTAGAAATATGCATCGTTTTAAAAAATTATTTTCTTTTGACAAGTACATATGGAAGAAATCATCATTTATAGATTTATATTCAGTGTACAAAAGTTTGTAGGAACCAGTTATCAAAAATTGTAAGTCCAACTATGTGATGAACAGTATAATTTACAAAGAATTATCGATTTCTTTTGCATTACCCTTTGACTCTGAACTTCCATTATTTGCCCTACTGCTTCCCATCTGTCCTGCAAATTCTCAATATCTTGCAATACAGTAACACACTCGGAGGAGGTACTCTGACCCTCTAATTCTTGGACTGACTCTTGCAAAGAAGTCAATTTCTTCTGGTTCGCGTCCATTTCTATTTTTAGTATCTGCAACTTCTTAATTCTCTCCAATACTTCACCAATCTCGGACGCTGGGTTCGCCTCCATTTGTTTCAGGGTGATTTCAGTTTCATTTAACCATGAGACTAGTCTTTTGTAATCATCATTTATACTCTGCCAAAGCTGAGAAAGCGACTGCAAACGCTGCCGCCTTTCCTCCTTCCACTTACAAATATGCGTCCATCGTTCTCCAAGAGCGGACAATTGGTCTTCCATTTGGGCGTAAACCGCCTCAGAGTTTTCCTCGTCCACAACAACCACCATATTCCTCATACCATCGACAACTCCTTGCTGCGCCTGGATATCTTGCTCTAATTCACTTAATTGTTTCAGATGTTCGTCCAAGGCAGATGGGTTCAATTCAGCGGCTGCCATTCGTGAAATTCTATCTTCGGTTCTTGTTAACCATTCTCTGAGATCATCCAACTGGCCTTGCTGCATCTGCATCAGAACCTGCAAACGTTTATTCATTTATTTATGTTATTCGTTTAGAACATAGTATTGAATGATGGCAAAATAAGTTCGTGCACGAATTTCAGCGATTTCAAAACCTGCAGTTTTTACGAAAAAGAAATACATCCATTCACGACTGGTCAAATGACCGGTTTCAAACTATTTGTTCACTAATTATTACAAAGATGCCTCCATTAGACATTACATTGGGGCATATATTTTTATAGAAATCTGAATAAATTCAATCTTGTAATTTTTTATGAAACAATGTATACCAGTCACATTTTAATACATAATGATTCAAATTGGATTCGTTGCTTCTGAATTGAAGGCGAGTTTCTAGTTAGCCGTAAGTAGTATTCGATAACTCCCATACCTCATGAATCTTAGTTTGCCTCTCCATTGCTCGCATGCGAAGCCCTTCCCACCGAGAATTCAATAACGACATCTGAACACGAACTTCGTGTTCCTCGTCTTTGTGTAAGCCGCCTTCCGCTAATAATCTTGCACCTTCTTCCAAGACAGCACCTACTCCGTCCTGATGACCAGACAGTTCCATTAAAAACGTCTCGTGTTCATGAAATTGTTGCTTCAGCACTTCCAAGCTGGAACCTGGTTCCGGGGCATGATTTAGTTTATCCTCCGCCTCCAACAGCCAAGTTAAAACTTCTTCGAGGGCAACCTGATAACCGCCGAGCTCCACCGACACATTTGTGGCTAAACTCATCGGCCGCGACGCCGGTGCACCGAAATTTGTGAAGGACAGTGGGTTCTACAGAGACGAATATTCCAAGTTTTAATAACGTGCTGTACCCAAGGAGTCATTGCAAAGTCTTGATACGTTCCTAACAAATGGTGTTATTCCTCTAAGTAGGATTGCATTGAACAAATGTGTACGTATAATACCATTGGAAAGAGCACAGTCTCAGTTGTTTTTCACCAACAGGTTTAGGCTATTTTAATAGCTTTTTCATCATTTTTTTTTTAATAAAGAGCAAATTGAAGATAAATCGTATCAAGACTTTTGCAATGAGTCAAGATGTTGCTGTTTCCTATCTGCCGATGCATGATTATCAGAATGATTGCTACCTCGGCTCCAGGCGTCGTAACCGGACTGCCATCGCTCGCTACGGAAAGATCTAACTCGCCTATGTCATCTCCAGAATGAGGTAGCGATTGGAAGAGACACATTACGTACATCATTATCGATTTTTTATCTGGCACGGATGTATTTACGTCTGCAAAGAAAAAATAGTAAATTTAACACATTACATCGTTATTACATCCTATTACACTACGCTGCTAGTTTATTATTATTTTCTCCTGTCTTTTCTGAGAATTCTTTAGCTAAATCGTAGTTACTACATTGGAAGTAATGATGCGACAGTGTTCCTCACGGATAGTCCACCATCACCCAGTTCCCTGATTTCGAGAATTCGTTAAGAACAAAATATAAGCTATTGAAGCATTAAAATTTCTATTAGTGTCTCTCTTTTGAAATTTGAAAAACTTTTTGAATATTGAGTTAGAACTAAAATTCGTAATGTTTTTTAAATTAAAATTCAAAGATAAAATTAAGATACTTATTCATAGGTTTATTCAATAACATGATAAGTTACCTGAAAATGGCAAAAAGTAATAGAAAAAAATGGAAAATGTGTTATTGAGTAAATCCATGAATAAATACCTTAATATATTTTGCAGTTTTAATTTTAAAACGCTTCGAACTTTCGTGCCAACCCAATATTATCTACAGCGGATCCAAAAAGTATTTGATATTTGAACTGTGATCATTTTGTTTAAAAAAATAGTGCAAAAATAAGCCTGGACTGATTTTAAAGTGTGAAACTTCTACCTTCACAATCTTTCATTAATCACGCGTCGTGACTTGAAATCTTTCATTGAAGTATTACTTCGCTACAGGCGATGATGCAGTCCAAATGACACTTCGATTGTGTCCCGACTAGTGATATAGTACCGAGGGATCAAGGATATTTACCCTCTGGATCGAGCAACCGTTCAATGCCCAGATGTTCCTGAGCAATTCGGAACGCATGGTCTAGCCTGGCGTTAGGATGTTTGCGAGCTATATTGTTAAAGTCGAATAAATTTGGTTTCCTTCTGTGGAGTATCGCATTGAAAGCGAGACCGTCGGACCAGGACGTGGTAAAGTTTTTGATATCGACTCCGGGATAATTCTGAAAAATATCGGCGAAATGTAAAATCTGCTGACGTTCACATTTGGTCAAATAAGGATAAACGTATGTATTGTTTTCTTTCTCGAAGCGACGTTTCACCTGTGAATTCTGACGACACCATGCTAAAAGTGTTTTCTCCAAATTTGTCTGTTGTAGCTCTGTCATTAGATCCTTCAGATGATAATGCACCTGTATAAATAAACTAATTAGTACTCGGCGTGGCAGAGAATCTATTCAGTGGCTATTCTGTAAATTCTATCTGATGCGAGAACCAGATCGATCGTGAAACTGACCTGCCAGTGTAAAATAATACTCCATACTAATCCCAATGTTAGCTTAGGATTACCGTCCACGATATCGTTGCTACTAATATTTACAAGTTTCACCTGGGAATTACATGAAACACAATTAAAAACACACACATTCGTATTCTTAGGACGGTGTGCCGTCTGTCTAATGTTGACTTACGTTGTTCTGTTCGAGAATTTGCAATGCCTTATTAACATTGTTCAGGTGATGCACTCTCATTCGACCACGTTCTCTTTTCTGGAAATAGAAACGGTTTAATTGCTTGACGAAGAAGAATGAGTCACACAATTGTTTCTACGTGTGGCATGGTGTTTCGGTGGGCTCATCGTCGAAAAAAGATTCGCAAATCACACGATTTATAAAAAGAACTCGGCTTGTGTCTTCGCGATACGCGCACAGAAACACCTATGAAACGAGTTAAATGGACGCGGGGCAATGCGCGCATTTCGTTCGGCGTGTTCGTGTACCGCCCACCGTGCATAGATAATCGTCGCGCTTATGCAAATATTCGTAATACTCGATACGCGCACCTGCCTGGAATTCTATTAACGGGGCTCGTAACGTACGCACAAATGCCACTAGCCGACAGGAGGATCAGAAACGAGACGAGTATCGGAATGCTTCGATGATTACATCGAACGCAAAACAATTAAGATGCAACGACGAGGAGATGTACAACTTGATTGATTCACGATCTTCATGCAAAATCAAAAGTTCCTGCGTCAATCGCAAGACAGAGAAGAATAAATTGTTCACTAATAATTTGAATGTGGTGCAAATAATACAATGTGTTCCAAAAATCTTGTGCAAGGTCATTTCAAGCAACTTTTTCCTTTGAAAAAATCTTCCACGCGGCTTTATTAAGGAGTTATTAATGAAAAACACGGGCCAATCAGAGCGCGGCCGCAGTGGGCGGAGTCTGGCTCAGCCAATGCCAACGCTACGCTCAGCGGGACCCATCGTCGATCCGGAATCCGTTCCCTATAGCCGTGCTTTGATTGGTTCGTTAATAATTCCTTAACAAAGCCGCGTAGAACATTTTCGCAAAGGAAAAAGGTACTTGAAATGACCTTGGGAATCACTCGTTTCACGGAAGTATACAACAGTTTCGGGACACCCTGTATATTAACACTTTATCTACCGGAAGCTTGTTAACAGACTTTTCAATAATTGTGCTGTACCAAATAGATGTTAAAGAATCTTTTTTACAGAATAATCATAAACAAAATTATTAGATTATTAGATTTAAATTATTAGATTATAGTTGATTAGTTTTTTAATCTTTTTCTCGTAAATGCATAAAATCCGAAGTCTGATTATGAGTTCTACTTTATTAGTACTATGAGATATTGAGTACGCATTTAATCGTGATTAATAAATAGCAAGGAATTCGTTCGGTTATCTTCAATATCTTATGTTTATGCATTAAAATCGTTCGCTATAAATAGTTTTTATTTAATCACAATTAATATGTATTTGCAACGAGGTGCAACGAAATCGTTAAAAGTATTTATATTTATATTTACAACTGAACGAATTTATGCCATATACAATAAAGTATAGTGAATAGATTATGCTTGAACAAATCGTATGCAAATGAAATTGACAAATAAAAGATGACAGAAGAAATACGTTTAAATATATAATTATATTTGTTGAACGTCGCATACTTACGTAAACTTTAGACGTAAGGACTTCTAAAAGGGACAGTAAGCGATTGCCATCTCTTAAATCGATGAATAAGTCTGTAATTGGTTCATGTTGATTCTACGAAGAACATGATTACTCGTTAAATCCAAAATTCATCGAAATACTAAATAAGTAAAAGAATTTCTAATTTTATGGTTTTTAAACATTTTTAGGTTAAATGAATTCCAATTATTATCGAAACTTTGTAGTTACTTACCTTCAGCAGTTGGGAATTTATCCATTTCGTAAACGTTTTCTTCTGCACGTCTTCTCGTTCGTCTGTAAAACACAAATACACACGATTGCATGACTTGGGAAATTAAACGTGCTTATAATACACATATCATTACTGTAAAAACATTTAATCAGTAACATTAGTACATCATTTTCCTGACACTTCCAGTGAAAATACTGTAATGTTCGCAAAATATTCCAGAAACTATTTGTTCATGTATTATAAATTCATAATCTTTTCTGCAGACAAAATCAAAATTCTTTAGAAGAAATCGTATATTATTTAGAGTTAGTAATTGCACTATTAGACAAAATAAAAAAAATTGAAGCTGTCCAATGTTTAAATAGTTATTCGTTTTTGAAAATTGCATGAACCCTTTCTACGCCCACGGTATGTAGCAGATAACTGCTAGTGATAGTATACGAGACCATTGAGTAATGCCAGTGCAAAATACTAGAGAAGATATTGCATTGGTATCGCAGTTATTATCTTGCGCGTTAAAAAACGCATCTCCATCAAATAACTGTTTGCTTCCGTGATAACAGTGGCGGATCCACTATCATTCAGAAACCGTCGCGAAATTATTGTCGACGTGGCAACGACGGCTCATCATCTATCGCGTTGACACTCATTGACCCCGGTAGATGCAGTAGTAAACTCTCGAAATTTAGGTCGACCAACAGAAAGTTACAAGCAGGGTTGTTAAATACCTGTGACTCTCTATCGACCAACAGAAAAATTTGTCTTTTGCAATGAACGGTGATTACGTAACCGTTGTATGTCATTGCAAAAGTGATGCTTCGTCTATTAGGTTGGAACGAAAGTTTCGTACCGTTTCGTAAATTAACATTCAAAGAGATAATTAAGATATTTATTCATACATTTATTCAGTGGTTTAAAGTGTACAAAGATTTACAACAAATAGTGTTATTAAATTGGCAATTTATTGCTTGGTTAAAGTATTGTCAATAAGGGCAACCCTCGGGTCCACCGATTGATCGAGTTTGCGAGATCTATGAATTCTACTTCATCTACCCCTTTAACAACTTTGCAATCATTTTACCGTCAAATAGCGGTGGGTTTACACTTTCTCAGAACCTAAAGAACCTTGTCAAGATTCTAGGTGTCCAAGCTATCCGAAGTTTGACTATTTTTTAACATTCTGGATCTAACACTGAGCTAATACTGTTTGCAGGTCTATCGAATGAACCCAGATTAACTCAAGTACCAACAATATTTGTATAATTTTCTTAACTTTTTAATTTTTACCACCGCGAAGGTCACCCTAATTGCATACGACAACGCCTATCGCAAAAGTGTTAAGTGAGGATTGCAGTTGACCGGAAAAAAGGGCCCAAAAAGATATTAACGGGCACCGATAAATTAACATTAACAACATTAAATAAGGGACACTGTTGAAAGTACTGCTTTGTCGTATCTCCTCAAAAATATTGAGTTCCAGTCATTCTTGTTGTAAGCATTGCCAAGTAAAATCGCAACGTAATGAAAATTTCCTGGCTTCTTAAACTAGCCAACTCGAAAAATGTTGTTTCAAGCAAATTGCGTTTAACGTTTCAAAAGAAGCAACCTCTGCAACTCAAAGATAACAGATGTGTACGATCGCGTCGTAGATTTACGAGCGATTCTCTATCTAGTCCAAACGGTGTAAAGACAATCTTATAATCACTTTTATTGTATTTGAGTTCTAGAACACAAAAGTCCCGGCCGATCCACTTCGAAAACACTTTTCTTGTTCTAAGAAATTTTCAAGCTCCACGTTGACATGGTATTTCAAGGCCACGGGCATTAACAATGCTAACAACAAAACGTGATTGTTATACATGCGTTGTTTCGAAATAATTACAAGACTCGACTTATTTAGATTCCTCGCCATTTTATAAATTTATAAATAATAAAAACAGTAGAAATTATTACATAAATTTATCTGCGGATCTCTATGCAAAATAAAAAGTTTGTGCATCAATTGCAAAGCACAGGAGCTAATTTGTTTTTCACTAATAACTTTAGCGTAATGAAAATAATATATTCCTGAGGTTTTTTAATCCCTTCGCTGTTTTATAATGCATAAAATGCGGATGTCAATTATAAAAATTGAGCGAAGTCTGAATAAATCCAGTCATGTAGTTATCTTCGCAATTTCAACATTTATAAAATAAAAACTGTGAAACTTTTCTGTACTAAATTCCTCGTCACAAAGAAAATTAATTTGACATGACATGTAACTTTTAATTGCATGTATGTATTTACTTATGCAATACTTTATCACGAATAAGAAGTTATCGGACTCCTTATTTGCTTTACATCTACCGAAAAATAAAAATTCACGTAACCCGAATACAGAACCGATAACGATATTTCCGAAGCAATCATTAATTTCATTCATGCTCTTCCTACGCTATATACAGAGTGTCTCACTTAAGTGAGACCCCCAGAATATCTTCTTTAATTTCGACAAAGTAAACAATTTTTTATGTGTCATTTTTTAATGATATCAAGTGCTCAATATTCTGCAGGTGTTGCTCCTTTAAATGTTGGTTTTTCTCATAGTTTTCAAGGTCACCGATGTTCCTGTTTTTAAATAACTACATACATGACCTTCATGACCTTGAACTCCTCAGATGAAGATCAAACGTACGTTTGCAAGAAGAATGCAGGCTACGCGAGAAATACTGTAACTCTATAGAAAGTGAGAAAATAAAAAAAATGTTTATAAAAATTCAAGAATACACTCCGTGCGATACTTTATAAAAATTGAAGAATATATTCCCGTGGGTGACACTCAAGCGAGACACCCCGTATAATAAACCCGCGTTAATCGTCGCCGTTCGTATCTCTCGAACGCTACAAATAATTGCAAGATGAAGCATCCCGAACCGATTAGCCTAATTTACGTCGCCAGAGTGCTAATCACGGTCCGTCGGGTGCCCATCGAGCTACGCGCCTATGACTGGACAAGATACTAATTTCTCATTTAATATTTCGTGAAAATGCTAAATGGCGAGTGGCACGAGGACGAGCAGCGTGGACGTCACCGGCGGAGAATGAATGAACGGAAAATACTTATCTTACGATAGAACGAGTACAAGATAGCGGGAACGGAGGGAGGCAACGAGCGGAGGAATCCCGAATGCCGATCACGTCGTCGAAGTAAAGTATGCCGTAAGATACGCGCGCGAGACTGTCTTGTGTCTTTCCTGGACATGGGTCAGTGATGGGACCAAGTGGATCGTAAGTTCCGCCGAAACTTCAAGGAGCAGGCTGCCATTGACAAATATTCGAGGTAGAACAAGTTACCCTCTCTCTGCCAGTATCGGATTAGTCGCGTGGCATTGTGACACATGCGCGACAGGGACAGAACGCGTCACGTGACCGGGCCCGTGGCGGAAGCGTGGGAGAATAACGACGTAGAAGGGGACGCTAGAGTAGGGACACAAGTCTCAGACTCTCGGTAGAATTCCGTTTGTGTATGTAATGATATTTGGTCCCCTCAGGGTTTCAAATCCATTTTACCAACTTCTCCCCCTTTACCACTCTTCGCACTATCGCCTAATTTCCAATTTCAGCGGGACCTACATTTTATTAAGGCGGGTTCCGAACCACCTATTTTGCCAACGTGAAAAGCACCCAGAGGGCCACTTCCCGGTTTTTTACCGAGCGGTTACCCATCCAAGCGCTGCCCACGCCCCACGCTGTTTAACTTCGGTGATCGTACGAGAACCGGTGTTTTCAGCGAGGCAATGGTCGTTGACAGAATTCCGTTTGTATATTCCGAGTACATTGTTAAAAATAATTTTAGAAATTTGCTTTGAAAATCAGAACACTCGTTCAATTTAACCACACTTTATTAACTCGTTTGAAGGGTTATACAGCTTTGAACGATTGAAATTCAATAATTTATTTCATCCATAAAATCAAGTTTTTTAAAATTTGAAATAGATTGAATTAAGAGCAAATGTTTATGCTATCAGACAGTAAGCCAGGATAAGACCAGATTTGTACAGCCGGATAAGACGATCAAAAGTGCCCTGAAACCAAATTGATATTTAGTCACACCAGTCGATAAGGCCCCCAAAGAAAAACTTTTTTGGTCACACATCGTATGCATATCGAAGTTGGACCCATCGCTAGCATCAGTCAACGTGGAGGTTTCCTTACGAAACCGTGCCGCTTCCGAATATGGTGCATCGAGTTCTTTTCTGCTGGCAGTACGATCGCCAGTTTTCTTTCCGTGGTGACCGGCGTCGCATATTCGCCGAGAGAATCTCTGCAGTTTTGTGTCAGAAAACGGAACGACGACACACTGGGTGCGGATCCAATATCATGGCACGACAATCAATGCGGCGATCCCCCTCGTAAACCTTATTTCGCTTGATGGATCGAATGGTAGATGATTTCGAGAGTAATAGTGCATTGATAACACGGAATGCCGACCTTCTTATCGTGCTACCCACGAGAATACAGTGATACGAATTTATTTTGTTCGAATTGTTAGCTCACTTTTCAGTTGGAAGAATTATTGCGACTATAGGTCGCGAAACGGGACAATGCTTCAGACATTATAATACAAATCTGACATGATAGAACGAGAGAAAAAAGAAGAAAGTATTCGATCGTATAAAAATATAAAATGAAAAATTATTTTAAGTAACGAAATGATCTAAAGAAAAATTATTTGTCTGTTCAAATAAAACAACACGTGATTATTTCAAATAAGTTAATATCTTAGTGATCAAACCTTTCAGCTAATTGCTAAAGTTCTAATCCGTACGAAATTTTTTTATAAAAAATTGTTCTGCTCGTACTCGATTTATTTCGTCCATTTTTTATTTTTACAATATCCTTAAATGAAGGTGAACAGAGTTCGACAAACTCGAGGAATCAAATGTTGACGCATCTAAAGGTGGTGTAGATTATAAAATCAATTTGTAGTTTGTTCAGCTGGAAGAAATGGAAATCACATTTTCGACCGATTTTCTCAGATCGACCACGTCTATACGGTTATACCACGAATTCAGGGCCGCACCCTGGCCATAACGCGACTTCCTGCGGCTACAACGCATTCTACGCGACGGAGAATAATGACCGATGGATCTTGTTCGATGGAGATGAATGTTGGGTACCGTATCGTTACAGGATTCCGAAAAAAAATTGGTTATATTACAAATAGAGTAATGGTACCTACTATTGCGATATGCGCTCCGGTAATGATTCTACTCGCAGAAAATAATTCAGGATGTTGCCGAGTTTATTTTATTTTTCATTTGGTCGTCGCAAAAGTCTTGATTTCCAGTTTACCAATTCCAGGGTAGAAAAAGACACCAAAAGAAAAAGTAGAGAGTCTCACTTTCCTCGAGCAACCTGCAAATTCCGGTTGCTCCTCTCTTTAATGGAACTGCATACTTTCCTCGAGTAAATCGATTCCGTGCTTCGAGTGGAATGACATTAGAGGAAAGTGTTCTAAAATGAAGGGAGGAGGATACAATCGGTGAAACGAGCGTGAAGCAACCCTTTTCCTCAGTTGTACATATATTTACAAGTTAAACATTTTATTTGTAGTCAGTTCGTTTCTTTTTTTAATGGTTCCCGACAAAGGGTACATGGAAACACATGATTTTATAGACGAACACTAAGTTTTAAAATTTATTTATAAATAAAATCTAAGATTTAATTAAGAGTTTAAAAAATTAATATTAAAATAGTAAAAATCAAAATTATAAATAAATGTAAGTTTGAATAAGAAATTTAAATTAAATAATGGTATAGTTAATTAGATCGTATTCGGTTTAACTGTAGATGAGAGATAAAATTTACTTTATGGTATTAAACACGCATTCCTTATAAGTAGAAAGCGGATTTTATGCGTTTATAACAAAAATGAGGCGTAGTTTAAAACAGTAAAAATATTAGAAAACTGTAATAATACTGTTCTATTATTTTCAACCTATTAAATATATTAACAAAGCAAATATTTCACTTCAATTCGTTGCAATGCAGATAGAACATTTTTAATTTGCATTGTCACGAATATATCAACTGAACGGTTATGACCGCAGAAGGAGTCTCGAATCTGTCTTTCCAGAGTTATAGCGTTTGATGAGCAAGTAGTCCCCCACACGATTAAAATTCTAGACAGAAAGATCTGATCGAATGCAGGTTGCGGATCGAATGATTATACCGAATTCCACCATTTTCTGGAATCGAGAGTTGCACACGGGGTAGACGCAACAGTTTATACATGCACATCTGTTCGCTCGTTGCCAAACGTAAACAGTAGTGAGTGAACCATGAAATAACGGGGAGAGCCGTGCACACAAAGACACTTTATTCGAAAACTCTATGCACGCGCGGCTCGTGAACAAATTATACTTGCTAATAAATAACAGAAGAGACGAATTCGAAACGAAACTGGTTTACGGGGATGAAAATAAAATGTCATTTAGGTGACCGAGCCGCACAATAAATTCGGCCGCGATTACTCTTCATTTCACCGTTCAATATCTGATTCAACCGGGATTCCGGTCTGAATGCAGCCGCTCGAGTGGCTTTCAAACCGCCAACAAATTTCAGCCACCCCCTCGACGATTCGCGAGGGTTGAACGAACCGCAAGTTCGGGACGCGTAATGCTGTTAACGCCCCGATAACACATCGTCGCGAAAACAGTGGCAGCCATCTGAAACCGCCGCTAAACTTAGCTAAACGCTCGCTAACATGCGGTCTCCTCGCCGCTCTACGCGCATTCATTAGAGCAATTCAACGAAACAAACAGCTCTCGCGGAGGAGGTTCCGCTGACGCCTATCCGTCTTTTCTGAAAAGGAACTGGGAGATGATCTCGACGCTCTATGCTCGGCTCGTAAAAATACACAGTTTCAATGAAACAACTGTCATTCGGAACAGTTCAGACAATCAAATGCAGTGGCGGAACTGTAATACCGCAAGACACCGTGAAACAGAGAGACCTGTAATCGGAGGAGGACCCTACAATTTTTGCATTTATATATTATTTTTATATTATATTTCATTTAAATTAAATTAAAAATACGCTGACAAAAATACTTTCTTGCGTTCATTGAATTTTTACATCTTAAAAAATCTCGATCCTATAAAAATATCGAAAGAAAAGGAGGGATCCAAAATTATATTTAGCGGGGCGGCCAAAAATTTGATTCACTGACCCCTACAGTATGTACCGAATATTCGGACAGTTTGTAAAAGACATCAACTTTTCTAAGATCGAACCAAACTGACGTTTAAATTTTTTTAAAACAGTGCAACTACTCAGAATCGTGACAAAAATGTTAACGTTTACACTGTTTACAACTCTTTTTATCTGGGCCTTCATTGAAAATTTAAAATCTGCGCGAATATCTGTCGCTTGCACAGGATGACTGTCATTGAAAACTATACAGATTTTCTTGTACTAATAGTACGGATTCGCAATATTTAAATGAAAATATCTCTTAAGCTAATAGTTTTTCAATACAACTGCGTTCATACTTCAACGTTGATTTGAAATATAAAGTTGACCTTTACGCGTCCACCTATAAATACGCTAATTTCATCAAATCACTTTCCCCTCGAAGCAGACCAGGTTTGATCCCACCACTTTTTCGAGTAACGAATGTTTCAGGGGATAATAGTATTTATAGATTCAAATTGGTCACTTTGTATATAATCTTGTAAATTTCGTCGAAATTTATTCATTAACTGTGTATAACTCATTGCACTGATGGCCGACTTTGATGAATTTACCAGAATGTACGCAATTAATACGTATCTACATAGCACAGGCCCACATAAAAAAGTTGTACAACATAAAACAACTTCTCCATATTTCAGAGCAACGGCAATTATCGTCCTTTTCAAAGTGTGCAAATGTTACTATGAGTCACTGTGCACACATAGTTTCCCCGTTCCGCCGACTACCTTGTCTTTCACGCTACGAAATAATCGCTAGCGTAAAAATCTAACGCGGTCTTTCACTTTTGCAACAATCCGCAAAGTGCCAGCGAATCTACAAGTCGACTTCCTACAAATACGAGAGAATCGTTTAGCCCGCGCGATTCCAAAGATTTTGTGTTTACAAACGTGGAGATATTAATCATCCGATTACATCAGTGATCATTGCGCCACCGACATCGCGCTAGGTTTGCAGTATCGTTGTCGCGACTCGATCTCGAGTGTCGGTTACCTCAAGGACGCAGGATTTTTGTGCGACTCGACATCCACTCGCTGGAGAAATGCTCTCCATCCATATATCGTTATGCTTACGTATCTATCCGGGCGAATTGCACGCATCGAGTCGTAATTCCACGTAGCGACGGTCTCTAGCCTATCTTGCGCAATTTCTCAGGAACGCGTCGACCAGATCAAGTTCGATTTGACAACCTCACCCTCTATCTAAAGAATCGGATGGTCAAAGATACACCATTCGGTTAGGTCCTCAAAGAAAACCCTGTGTAGCAAGTTTCTAGTCGGCAAGGATAGTTACAGATAATTATCCTCCATTTCTTCTGTTCTGCTCGACAAAAAACGGTCGCTTGTGAATTATTTCTCAATTGTTTACAGCAAAATCGATTTTTTAAAAATACCGGAACCTTCAAATTGTTCATTTTATATTAGGTCCCTATATTTAATTTAATTTCTACGAATTTCATCCTTGACGACCTGATATTATATCATTTTATATTTTATAAATTATCGAATCACCACGTTTACTATGATTATTAATCTTTCAGGTTAGGCAAACATGTTTGAGAACAATTGAAATCTCCAAAACCCGAAAAAATGAGTTTCTCCGTAAAAGTTTTAGAGATTGTCCTATAAAAATTCTGTTCTGTATACAGAGTGTTAATTTACTTTCAAGGTCCGTGTGGATTTAAGTAGATATCAATATGTAAACAGTGATTTTTGAACGAAGCGTCAGTAAATGTTCGGACCAGTGTGCGACGCGTCGTCTCTTCATTAGGAAGATGCAGATGCCGAGAGCAAATGAGAAGCGGCAGTTCCGAAAGACGCGATAAAGAGCCTAGCGGGTGCGTCGTTGTCGTTTCCCGATAAATTACCTCGATTTCGTTGTAAATCCAGAACCGTATCGCGCGATCGAGCGGTTCTTAACCCTCGCCCGAGAAGAAAATTAGTCTATAAATATCCAACGCATCGGTTTCTCTCTGCCAGTTATTATTAGTGGCTCACCGTTTGTGTCGGAAACGATCGTGAGACACTATGTACCCCTATTTTGATATCTACTCCAATTTTGGGTGCCGCGTCGTCTGTTGTCTGTCCCCGAAGCGATTAAAAAATGAGGACACGCATCGAGTAATAATAATACCATGTGCACTAAGGTCTGGGTTAGGTGTACAGTGAGATAGTGAACCACCCTGCGGAATTATAAACAGACACTGTTTTCTGGGTCTGGGTCAGCTGCAGTATTCTGGCTTAGAACCCCCATCAGTATTTCGAACGAATTTTCAACTATTCTAAAAAGAAATATTCATTTGCAATGAGATTTCTTCGGACAGTATTTAACCCCTCTGTCGATACTCGCAACTTTATACGGTGCTCAGAAACATCGTAATCGTAAGACTTCATAGTTTCCAAAATTAACGCAAATGGAGGCAAATTCAAATCTTGCGTTAATTTTGGCACACCCTTTATAATTATCCACAAAAGTATAAACTATATTATAATATCTATCTTGCAGAAACAAATATATCTTGCAAAATCCAAGATATACCATTTTTCCCAACACATCACATAAATCCATTGCATTGCATTTAGGAAAACTTGGTATGTCAAACGCGAACGGACTTATTGCACAACCTAGGTATCCGGGTGCAGGATAATGAAATGAATGTTAAAATGTTACAGGGAACATAGTGCGACAGTTTTATTATCATTACACCCTTTATAGTCCGCATAGCTTGTAAATCTTCGATTAGGTTGCAACATAAACAAGCTCAGTTGCAAGAAGTCCACCTACAAAAAGACTATTAACGTCAGAACATGCCCCTCTTGATATCATTCAACCCTACGCGAACCATTTTCAGCTAGGAATAATAATAGCCATGCAAATCGAAATGCTAATGTTTGGTGACCGACCCTGTATATTGTAAAGGTAACGTTCGATACCTAAAATATTCAATTCTTTTAAACATTCTTACGAACATTTATGTCCGACAGCCTACAAAGGTTCAATGTACTAATCTTCACGGTCATTGGTAAAATCTGGTATAATTAGAACATCCTTGGCCCCCGTCCACATACTACTTGCGACGCATTACAAACACAATGGATTTCATCCTGTTAAGAGTACCCACCCGACTCATCACAAATCATTAGTCACGATCACAATTAATTTCCATTAGAATCCTTCGTAACTGTGCGTATCAAGAAACTTTGCCGTCGTAAGATATTAGTGAAGTCCAATTTTTTCAGCATGCGGTTGATGTGTACAAAAAAACATTTAAACATTCTAACTTCAATTTATGTTCAGCTTATAACCACTTTTGAGTCGTTCGCAAGGTGTCCCGAAGTTGTGCTTCCTTGGAAGCGGTGATTCCCGAGGTAAAGCAACTTTTTCCTTCGCGAAAACGTTCGCTCTGCAGCTTTGTGTTTGACTTATAAACGAGAAATTAACAAAGCCGCGCAGAACATTTTCGCGACGGAAAAATTTACATCAAATGACCTCAGGAATCGCCCCATTCGAGTACAAAATTTCTGGGACATCCTGTATATTAGAGTACACATATTAATATCCTCTGAAGGACGAAGAATCGTCGACAATTGAAACAATAATTTTCTCAGATGGCAACTTCGAACTAAGTTGGTGACTGTCTTTTCGCGATGATTCTTTATTAGGTTTCGCGCGTGTACACGCATTGGAATACAGAATTCTATTCCACACACATTCTTCTTGCGCGTACTTTTCTTCGGCACGGCCCGGCCTGCAGCAGAGAGCAATAGAAACACTCCCGGCAAAGAACGTATCAAAGCGTTTGTAGATTGTTAAGCAAGCAGACTTTCTTATTTGGGCCAGAGCGTTTCCCTCGTTTTCCGGATACGGTGCACTTTCCGCTAAAAAAATCGTGCAGAACCGTTCGCGCAAAAGCTTTTTAGAAGATGCTTTTTCGACCAGCGTCGCGTTTTCATTCATCGTCGCAACGGCTGAACGCATGCGGAGCGAGCAGCGTAAACGCTCTGCAAACAACACAGGCAGTCGCGGATCACTGCCGGTGTACAGCCGCCAAACAATCGTCTAAACGAGATGACAATGCGGGTTACGTCTCCTCACCGTCATTGGAACGCGTGTCGTTGGCCCCTAAACACATCAACCGAAGTTCGCGGGTCAAACGAGTTGATGGGAATGCGTCGCTCTAATCAGACTGCCCTACTATTTCACGTAGACCAACCGAACCGTCTTCGAGAAACGAAACAACTTCCACGAAATTCCTTGAAAGACACGGTGCTCTATAATAGACCCTGTCTATAATTGAGAATGCACGGTGCCGATTAAAAACTACACTATTTTTCCTTATTCGTGGCTACTATAAACTGAGGAAAATGAATATTTTAAAATAATAAAATATTTTAATTAATAATATTCTGAAATGACATTTCAAATATCATGTTATTTTATTTGATAATTACTCCCATGCCTCTGCTCACGTTCGAGATAACATTACTTGAAATATTATTTCAAATGAGATGTTATTTTATTTTATAATTATTTCAAATTGGTCTTCAAAGTTATATCAGCTAACCGGATTATCGGGTTTAAATGTAATTTTTACTGACACCCTTTGTTACATATTATTTTGAGGACTATTATTTTAGACAAGCTAATAATATACTATTTGTAATACTTTCATTTCTAAATGATAGTATTGAAAATAATGGTAGGAAATAAATTATTTCAAATCGTTCGGAGTATTGTGTTTAGCACTTGGGAAAAAAATAATTTTACACTAAGCGTACCAAGCATAAAGTGTGGCTGGTATACATTCTTTTGTAAAAATTTATTTAATAACTTCCAATGAGAGCATGTTTGTAGTTTCAATAATTATAAAGTAAAAACTGTGAAATCGGTCATGGTACTCTTAGCATTGAAGAAAATCGGCTTTGCAGCGCACTTAATGATATTTCGGTTTACATTTTTCTAACGCCTCAACTTTCAACAAAATATGCTAAACGCATACTTCCAAAAGTTTATTGGAAAAAGTTCGGTTTTGTAGCTCCGATAGAGTAGGATACACATTCAAATTGTAAATGAATGCTTTGTATTAAAAGGTAGAAACCGTGTCCACTGCACACTGACAGAGTAAATTCATTGAATTCACAGGAACAAAGGGACCATTATTTTGACAAACGTCCAATGAGTCATCGCTTCTACAATGTACAGTGCATCGATGATTTCTGCCGGTTGTGGCTGGACAAACGGACAAACTTTATCGCTCATAAATTTTCATTGTCTTTCGAAAATATTCGTGTTCATTTTAGATGTAAGTAAAACATACTACACAACTTGTAAAAAATGAAAGCTGCAGCTATGATACAATTATTCGCGCTCGATGCGCTCAGGTTCACGCGACGTCCGACACAGAGGTGGCATTGCCAGCGTTAATTATTATAACAATGATTCGATTGTTAATTATCCACGAGATAAATATTCGATAAGACCCACAGAAAGATTCGAAACGATATTTTTGAACGGTTCAAACAATTAGTTTACTAGATCACGTGAAAAAGAAATTTCGGAAAGAATTTCAATTAACACTAAGTTTACAGAGCACTAAAATATATAATCCTCTAGTTGATCCCCTTAGGGTTAGTACTTTTTTATAACGAACATTCATCTACATCGATTGATGTATTAAAAAATACCTAATTTCATAAAAACAAACAAAGTTGACCTCTATATGACCTTTACGCTTTATTTTTTCCTACAAGTAACAACAGCGAGAAATTGAAAATGTCAAAATCGGGTGGGACACCCTGTATACAATTTTTAAACGTTTTTTGACCTTGCAATTTTTTTTTTATTTGGCAATTTTATTTCATATCGGTATATATGCGTAAATATTAATGCCTCTCCAAGCGTAATCCAATCTTCAATTAGCCAATTCGCATGTTAATTACCTATTTTTTGAAAGAAGATAGCTGAAGCCATAGTAACTCTTCGCACCACTTCTTGTAGACCTGCGATGTAAGAGGGGAATGGATAGCTATTACGACTTCAGCTATCTTCTTTCGAGGAATAATCTATACATGAAGACACATTCATAAATAAACATTCTCGGAAAGAAATTTAAAAACTTTCGGACATCTTGTATTTAACTAGCTTGTTTCTATAAAAATCTTTTTTTAAACATTACTAGCATTTACGTTTTATTGGAGAATTTAATGTGATGGGCAGACCTATTCAAAGTACATGCAAATGGTAATCAATTAATTACAGTCGTAAACAGGGCACCTTTGAAATGATAAATATGAAAAATTTGCTTTTTTATGTCTATAAATCTTATCATAAGGCGCATGGCAATATATGCCATACTGATAACAAACAATATACACGGTGACCACTAAATAGTATCTTCATATAAAAATAGTGTAGATGTCAATGCTATTAAAAAAGTTGTTTAATTTTACAGTCGAACGATTCAGATTTACATTAAAATCGCATGTACTAACAAGAAATTTATCAACGTATTACCGAATTCTTTTTTCATCTTGCAAATTTATTTAACGCTAATATTATTGCAAAAATACTTGTTTAATATTTTCTTAAATTAAGTTATATTGATTGTGCTTCGATCCAATTGCAATTAACGCATACTCAGTATAGTAATTTCAGTATAGTCAAATTTTTTTATTTTTTCGGAATAACGAACAATTCTATGAAAAATTATCTAAAATCTTTACCACATGTTACCAGCAAAATTGTGGAATATAAATAGATTTTCGTGTGGTCAAATTTTCCCGCCAATTTTTCGCTATTCAAAGTATACTAATAAATGAAAAATTGTTTAGCGATTCGTATGCAATGATAAATGTTCTACTGTTCACAAAAAAGAATTTATATTATTTAACAGGTTTTTAGTTGGCAATGAAAAGTATCCACCCTGTCAACAAACATTCCGAGTACATAATAGTGAAGTCAAGACCATTCGTAATTCTTATCTCTATGTCTACACATACTTCGATATCACACGGTTTTAGGAGTTGGCAAATTAATGTTGATCATATTGCGTTTGCTTTAATTTTGGCGTAACGTGTCATTGAATTATCGTGCCACGTTCGTTGAACCCTTCGCACGAAAGCATGCATTCTAATCTAAACGACGCCACTTACGCAGCCCAATTATTCCAGAGACGCGCACGTGTACCGCACAAATTTCTTGATGCATGTATATCATTCGCGTATATGGTAAATAAATATTCCGCAGATTAGATAAGAACATACTTTAGAAAAGGCAGATAACCCTGTTCCCTACTGGCGGCGAGACTACGAAAATCTACAGGTGGTTAATGTTGTAAAATACCGATTTTTACGTATAAAATAATGTAACAATACCCACGTGATACAAAATACTTTAAATAACGCTGACCCGGCACACGCTGAAGGTCGTCGCATTTTAAAATTCCGTCAATTCACTTTACCTGACATTGATAAATTACTAAAACTCTTAACGCTATTAACTCCTCGCATTACTATTTATTTCGCGGTTCAAAATTTCATAGAAACAAAAGAGGGTTTATATTTATTGTATCCCCACGTTTTCTCAAAAGGTCTGTATACCGCGACTACAATAAAATTTTACTTCGGTTCAATCCTCCGACGGCTTAGCCTGGGTCTATTTTGACCCGAAACATCAAAACCGTCATTCAAGTACCCTAATTTGTGGTAATTGAACTAAATGATTGTATTGGGTGTATCGGAAAGGTTAATCTGTTTACACGAGTCGAAACTAAATTTTTATAAATATTATTTATTAGAGCCGTCCTAAGCTTCGAGGATTAAAGAAAACTAATAACATTAGAAATAAATACGAAATCAAGTATATATTTTACGTCCAATCTATAAACAAATTAAAGAAACGAATTAGCTTCGTCCGAAGTTGATTACTTTACTAGCTTTTAATTGCCGTGCGTACAGTTTAAAAAAGAAAATAGTTTCGAGAAATTGGGTATTATCCAATAAATAACAATCAATCAGTTTGCAACTCCAAAAAGTTGCGGATATATCCAATAGTTATGACAAAAATTTCTAAGAATGACTTGTTTCCATTGCCGTTACGCAAAAACACCCCTAAGGTCGACTTATACTATCCGCACATGACAAACAACAAACAAAATGTTTTATTACAGCATTATCACTCGACTGCGGACCTTCACGCACACAAGAATTGTCAAAAAATGCTAGAACTGCAAAAGTACGATTTTCCTTTACTTCGAAACAAAGACCACTGAAAATAAGATTTTACGCGAAACATCCGATTATTCCACAAAAACCGTTCCGCGTGACAGCGCGAACGGCCCTCTATTTAAAGTCACTGTTGGTAATCAGAAGGGCTAATCGAATCGGACGGTGTCGTAGCCAGCGCACAGTAAACAAACCGATCGGTAATAGCTGCCGGCTTTTCGCGACAGAAGTGCAAAAGTTCCGTGTTCTGTCGCCGAACAATTCCTGCTATGTAAAAGCGAGCCTGTCAGGTCGCCGAGGAGATAAGACGTAACCGCAAAATAAACCGTGGTGTCAACCGACGTGACGCGGCCGATTACCTAAGTAAAAGTAACACGGAACGATCGGGCCGGGATTCCGGGGGCGGAATCGCGCGCGCGATGACGTACCTATATAAACGACTTCCATCTTGAGACGTTGGCGGAGACGCAGCCACCGGATCGACGGCGACGGCGACAACGACGACGTAACGATAGCAACGATGTATCCGAGAGCGTGTGGAACAAGAAAAATAACGATATCACAGACACCGATCGCGTTCGGCACACCGTCTACGAGCCTGCACGAACGAAACGCGAGTACTGGGGCACGACGGAAGGCTTGCCGCGTTCGGGATCCACCGAGCCGAACCGATCTCGAGGATGAGGTTAGAAACGCGCGCGCGCACACACACCGCGCGACATCGACGCTCCGTGCGCGACACTTGTTGATTCGACACTGTCAAGAAGAGACCACTGCACCCGTATGCGCGCGAACACCTCGTCGCTCGCACACATGGACTTTCTCTCTCTCGCTCTCTTCGACTCCTTACGCTCCGTCTTTCGCTCTCTGCTTCTCCACCGTGTTTTTTTCTTCCTTTTTTTTTTACCGGAGCGTTCGCAATCTTTGCCGCGATTCAACCACGGACACGATGCGATACCACGATCCTCTCTATCCTTCCTTCCTCGTGCGAGCCAACCAGAGTGCACGAACGAAAGAGATCGACGATCACCGGATCACGATAGACGAACCACCGACCGAAACAAATGCGCAAACGAACGCACCGACAAACGTTCTCGCTCTTCTACGAACGTCAACGGAACGCGGAACCCACCAGACACCGGCCGAGTCTCGAGCGAACTGGCAACCTCGGACGCTCGGACGAGTAAGGCCCAACTTCCCCCACTACTAACGCGCCGACATCTACCGATGCACCACTCGACTCCATCTCCCTCGGTCTTTCAACCTACCGCGATCCTTCTCGCTCCTCGTCGTGGGCCGTCCCTTTCCCTTGTTCCGGGACTTTGTCGAATACCACGTTAGAAGACAACGCGAGGAGTGTTGACATTTTATGTATTGGCCCGAAACGGTCGGTCCGAAAACCGCGCTCCAACGTCGATTCATTAGACCGTCCACACAGAGACACGGAACAGTTCATCAGGTGTTTATATTTTACTAGGGGGACCGAAAAGTAATCAAAATCTCCTCGATTAGCTCATTCACAGTTTCTGTCGAAGGACTTTTTTAAAAAGGGAATCGGACAACTGCGTTTACGCTGGCAAAAAGTGTAAAATGATGGAAATCATTTTGTTGAGTAGTATTTAAGATTTCTTTTTAATAAATAAATGTTTTTCGCCAGCAGAGAAATTTTGATTACTTTTCCCTAATATTATGGCCGATCGTATTAGCACAGACACGTATAAACGAAAGAAATGTTCTGAACGGAACGAATTCCGCGTATGCGCGGATAGCGCAAGCCAACCTTTACAAGAATTACGTTCATCGTTTATTAACCCTTAGCACTCGAGTGGTGACTCAGAGTCACCGCTAAAAATTGCTGCACCATTATTCAAAAGATTGTTTACATTATTAAGTATGTTGGTATCTAATCAATTACGAAACGTTCGAGTATTGTATGAGGTATTATACCGATTTCGTACCCATAAAAAGTAAAAATCTTGTAGAATAGAATTATTCTAGCTCGGAACAAATGCTTCTGTTGTATGTTGGGATATGAAGTTCAGCTTTTAAACCTGTTTCTTTAATATTTAATATTATTCTTATTTTGTAACTGGTTAGGTACACAATGTCGTAGTCACAAACATCATAATAAATTATGATTGTTGGAGTTTTAAAATTGTCTTCTTGTACAGCACATAGCTGACAGAAGAAGGTTGATTAATTTCAGACAATTTACCTACTAATGATTCTTATGTAGCCTGTGACTAATAGAAATATTGGAAATTAGTACATTTCTGTAATTTAACTTTAGTGCTGTCCAAAAGTATATTGAACAGTCGAAGTGACCTCTTTTGAATTTTTCTCAAACATTGCAAAAGTACGTTGATAGGCGGGATTTTCGACGTAGTGTACGCACGAATAAATTAATTTATTTAAAATATTCATGTAAAACCGACTTCAGTAACTTCAAAAGTCAACATCTAATATTGATTACTTTTAATCGTTTACTAGCTTTAGTTATCTTACATACATATATTTAATTATAAAATTAATAATTATACTAATTGTTAAAAACATACTTCTCTAATTTCAAGTATAATGCCAAGTATCTAATGTCAATGTATTATATTAGGTAACGTTTACACTATTTAATAAATAATTTGCGATGACTGACAAATTGGTTATTAAAATTGATAAGCATATGATTGTATGGAGTTTTTGGAAGTTACAGTTTTGGGCCCCAAAGAAAGGGACAATAATCAGGGACTGCGAACAGCGGAGTAGGCCCCCGGGCTCGTTCCTGGCGAACCGTAAGGCCCAATGTATCGCAGGTAAACAGGATCTCAGAAATCGAAAGAAGTGGTCTCTAGAATGGAACAGGTAGACGGTGGGTCGTGCGTCCCCACAATGCGCACAACTCCTGCGTTCGTACCAATCATCATAACGAGATTATTTCTTTTGCAGAACCACATCCTCAGTATACCATACAAAAGACACAAGGAAATTTTATCGAGGTTCAATTTACTTATTTTTCCGAATGAATTCTGTTTTGTACTATTATACACTTTGAATATGCTAATTAGTAATCTTTTTAATAATGGAAATCGAAGAAGAATTAAACATTAAAAATGTAGAAAAACTTGTTTCGATAATTTGTATTATGTTTGTAAAATTCTTGGGGTCCAGCTCTGACTGTTACATCTCCGCTAATAATTAATAAAAATATTACCGCGTTGATATTTTACAGGTTAGAATATATTACATTTACGACTTATCTTAAAATTATACAAACCTAGTTTAACAAATTCTACTGATTCTTATCAGTAAGTCTACTATAGTTTCTTGTAGTTTAACTTTAAAATGTTTGACTCACTGTTCCACTATTGGTTAAATAAACTTTAATTAATTCTATTTAAAAGATAGTAGAAATTTTAGAATTTTTTAAAAATAGAATTCAGTATACCAATGATTTTCAGACGTCGAATGAAATTATACTAAAATGTCAATATTTCAGTTATCTTCTAACATGAATCGACTGTTTAAAGGCCCTGTCGAACCGTGACGTCAGAAAATTACTGCAATTCTTAGAAAAGCGTTCGCGTCTTTGTATTAAGACCTCCCACAGCGTTTCGCCTCCGATTCGTCCGCTAATCACATCAATTTTAGACATAGACATATTATCCGATTGCTTCTACAACTATGAGATAAGCGATCATGCAATGCAATTGGCTTTACTTACAAATATCGTCATCCATACTTAGTTTTGTAGATCTACATTTGAAATAATTAAACAATTTATCAAACACACAAACCACGTTACACTTGCATCAAAACGTTGCACGATTCACTGCACTTTGCATAAGAAATCTTCTTCACCATGTTCACGGAGCACAATCCGATCAAACACTCATCGCACCTGTTTTTATAATGTCAGAAAAAAATTAAGATAATCAATGTATTTAATAATTAGAATAGTTCTCGCATCGCACGAGCTTATAATCTTTTTATCTATTAACCGTTCTTTAAATTTTTAACGGGATCAAATATTAATAATTCGGAGAGATTTAGAATATTGAGTTGGAGCAAAAGTCCGTAGTGTTTTTAAATTAAAATTACATGACAAGTTACCTCAAAAATAGTAAAAAGTAATAGAACATAATGCAAAATATATTGTTGAATAAATATCTTAATTTTACTTTGGAATTTTAAAACGCTACGAATTTGCGTTCCAACCCAATACATATGTACGCAGGTATAGCGTAAGTTGAAATTCAATTTTGAAATGTCACTGGTATACATGTAACTATCGCATATTCTTCCATTTATTTAACGAATTGCAAGTCTTATGTATAAGAGATGACGATCTCCAAGAATTTAAGTCGTGCGAGCACGTTGTTTAATATTATGTTAATCGCATTCTAATGGATAACACTTCCTGATTTCGTTGAAAAGGAACAACCTCGTTCCATGCGGTCTGTCGCGGCACTGTAAGGTATTGGGAAGCATGCTTCGTAGGCGATCTTCTTTCCAGAAGTCAGCGCCGACGCATCAAATAACGAATTTGTTCGAACGCATCGAAACGTATAATGTCATAGTTGCTTATTCGCGATAGAGTTGACGACAGCTATTTATACAAAATATAGTCAAAGAATCCTTCAACGTTGCACCCTAGGTATTAACTGGAATTGTATAATCTTCCGAAGGCAGCAACGATTAACGCAATGTTCCTAAATACACGTGTCTTTTTGCTGCAATTCAATATAATCCGAACAGGTAACTCAACAAGAATTCACCACGTATTTTACACGCGTCTATACGTTACTATAGCACTCGAAGACTAGAATTAAAAAATAGCTGTCATCTTTTCAAAAATTGTTAGTTCCAACGACAATGCAACGAAATCAGGCTGAAAGTTCGATTGGTTACAAGACGATCTTCCAAGTTTTACATCGATTTTTCTCGGAATATCCATTTTAACAGCCTTTTTCAATTTCAGTCTTTGATTATTTTACGGGTGTGTCCCTTTAGCTAATCTCGAAGAGTTTTTGGAATTCTGTACACTGAACTTGCACAAACGATTCTCAGAGGTTCACTTTACGATGGATCCTAACGAAAGACTTTTTATTCAGCACGAGAGAAGAGCAGGTACGGTTGTTCGAGGAATATACAATCAAAACGTTCGATTTGAAGGTTCACATACACATCCACCGCCCTTCCTTCGCGAAATGCACTTACCAGAAATATCGCACGTGTTCTAAAAATATCATCACGTGCGAATTATAGGAGGGAATATGAACAAAGAGTAATGCCTGCTAATGGATGCATTGCAAGACATGACGCGCGTAATGAACACTGAGCCAAATTAAATTACACACACGGTACTTCTGCGGGGTTATGGACGTTTTACGGAATAGTAAAACAATAGTAAAAAGCTTCAGATAATATGAAGGTTACGCACCTATTTTTATTAGTATAATCTGGGATCATCGTGTCACTTTTTACAGTGCTATCCGAATGTCTTTTATGCAAACATACATGTACGCACTAATATGTACAGTCACTCTCATAATTAGACTGCGGATGTTCATGGAAAGTAAAAATTGTCTGCATCGATTGCAAGAAATAGAAACCAATTTAAATGTTATTTCTTCCATTAATGATTTTAATAGAGAAGAAATCGTAGGTTGACAACTTGAATTTTTAAAATTTTCCAACAATTTTGAATTTCATCCACTGAATTTTAAATGCATAAAGATCCCCAGATTAGATCAGAATAATTGTTTTGTAAGTGGACCAAACTACTTCTGATTTTTGCCAACGTAAATGGTTTAGTTTACTAGATATATAATGAACATTTTGAAAAATTACGTTTAGTCTGAATTACGAAGACAAAGTACAAGTTTCTTTACAGAACTTTTTTATTTGTTCATACAAATTTAAATTTCTTGTAATCAATACAGTCAAGCTTCATTTTGCATAGAAATCTGCAGTATAGTGTTCACGGTTCCCCTTGGATTTTGCACCTACTTCGGTTGATGAACGAATCTATGTGTGTATACGTAATATTAAAGTTTTCAATGTCCGCGATTCAAAAGCGACGTTCGTGGCTGCATTGATCAACATCCGCGAGAAATCTCTAATAGGAAACGTCTATTAAAGGAGTCTTTAAGTTACACGTACAGAAATTGATATTTTTGAGTACTCCAAAGACCTCTCTTCAAACCGACACTGTACACTTTAAAGTTTCATAACACGATAAGGCACGTCGTTGACAAGATTCGGTAGTTTTGATTCACCTTGGATCGTGAATTGGAACGCGATTAACGAATGGAACGGATTAGTATGCTAAAAATTAGAGCGTATTGCAATTAACGGTGAATTTAAAAAAATATTTCTATGTAATTGTGGTTTACATAAAGATAATTGTGTACGTAATGTAGTGTAAAGTGTTCGTGTAATAAAAATATAGTAAGAAAGAACACATATACTTTCTATATTATTTATTAGACTCGGGACTTTATGAAATTATGATAAAACTGAGTAATTTGAAACGGTAGAATGACTAAAAGAATCGAAATGTGAGGCTAATTACGATTGTGAAAGAAAGAAAGAAACTCCTATGTTGCTCCATAAATATCCGCAGTCAATTAATTAGATTTAAACGCAATGTCCACGATACAAGGTAAAACGCGGTGCAATACGTAATCATGTTGATCACTTCTATTTATAATTACGTAAATGACATGTGGCGTCAGTACTGAGCGTGCTTTCCTAACGTGTGTATTGCTATTATGCCAGCGGATCTCCATTGAGTCTAATGAGATCTCGTAGCGATATTTACAGTTCGGTGCATTCGTTTTATCGTTATTAGCATTTTCACTTCCACGAAATAATTTGTTCCCGGTATCATCTACGTACATGTATGACTAGAACTCACATTTAATGCTGGTGATTTGCTCCTCGACAGTTCCACCTTGCCACGGGTCTTCCCCGACCTCGATAATCCAACGAATTTTTCTCGGTTGCATCTGCGAAAAACAAATCTGTTCACCCATCTCACTTTCCGTTGTCAAATATTTGTTTGTCCGAAACGAGTCATTGAATCAGACAGCATGGAACTGCACGCGGCTAGAGTGGCTCGCGATAGATTCCATGTCGATGTCGATGTCTCGGTATCGGTATACACGATTATTTTTTTATGGATAGAGCGGTTATAGATAATGCCAGCCAGAATGCGTTTCCTCAGCAGTAATCGTAACTTCGGCGTGCCGACAATTTTGCTCCTATCGTTTTTTACGGGAACCGGGCCATTCGAAAAGTATTTATATAATCTACTAAAATTAATTAGAACTCCTTATCGTACTTTCTATGCGAGAAAGAATTGAATTAAGAGATTTCAATTTATTAGATTAACTAAATTATCCGTAATGTCAGCGCTACAGATTCGATCCAATTTTTAGATTTTTACATTGTACGTGGATATATTGAATGGTTCTTTTTTTTGAACTGGTCTTTATTCGTTATTCATTAAGTATTAATTAACGTCAGACTACGGATTTTATGCATTTACAACAAAAATGAGTAGGTGAAATATAAAACATCAAAGGTTTAAAAGAATTTAACAGCATCACCAACCTATTCAAATTATTAGAGGAAGAAACGAATATTTATTTGATTCTAGTACCTTGCAAGACAATTTTTATTTTGCACGAAAATCTGCAGTGCTGTAAAATTCAATGAATATTTCGCATCAATGAAATTGCGTTGACATACATACATACTCTGTACACTCTCGTAGATTACCATTAAAAGACAAATTAATACAATGTTATTGTAAACTAATTTTTCATCTGTTCTACAATCATATTATTTTCGATTTCCTAAAACTATTAGAAATCGAGATACATTCTCAGCTCTTGGTTTTGCAGTTGGTACAGAAAATTTGTATTTCACATAAACGTCGACAGTCCATTCAAGTGATGTTATGATCAACGAAACATTTAATTATTTACTTCGAACGCGTTAACGTGCTCGAAACTTTTTAACGACAATGTACACTAGCGCACTAGATCTGAAAATGAGTGAACATGAGTAACGTTTAGGTGAATTGATTGACGAGGGAGCAACTGTGCGAGCCAATTACCTCAAGTCGTGCGGCAGAACATTAGAAAAGTGTTTAGATATGCGAAGCGTTTCTAGATCGACAACTGTGTACGTTGTACCGGGCAATACTCGTTTCACACTGACTATGATTTGTCTGTCAACGGAAGTGACACCCTGGGCTGTGACTATCTGTCGGTTCGTTGCATCGACCACGCGCGCTTCAACGTCGAGTTTGCCAAGAAGAATTGTCAGAAGTTTTACACCCACGGATCTGTCAGTTACGCACACGGACAATCAATGCTCCCACCGACGAGATATTACGACGCGAGTGCGTTCCGCTCGTAAATTCGTCTCAGTTATTAATTGAAGTACACCATTCATATTGTACAATAGTCATAACCCGCACGGCATACCACAATGTTATGCAGTGGGTCCAAAAAGTATTTCGACACTAAATAACCGATTTGTGAAAAATCATTAAAAGTAATAGTAAAACCGTCACCTTGGTAATTTAGCCCTGTAAGTCCAATGAAATGAAGTGATATATAGATACTGTAAAGAAAACCATTTTTTTAGGGAACATTGAGCAACATTTTTGCTTTAGTCTCATTTTTTTTGTTTTAATAATTAAAATTATAAGTAGCTAACTGCATGGATTGGGATATAAAAAATTGTTATGTTAACTTAACAAAAAATAAATTGTCATCGATGTAGCGCACGATTTTTTTGATATCTTAATTTGTTGAATTTTTATAAATGTTTGAAGTTGATTTTTTTAAGTTAGGGTACCAAGGTATTGCTGGACATAGAGTTAGATAATGTTATACAACTCCACCACCTTGTAATTTTATGTGATAAAAACAATATTAAAAACAAAGCTAAAATGTTGCTTAATGTTCCCTAAAAAAATTTTTTTTACAGTATCTTTATGTGCGAAACAAAAATGTTAGATCTACTCCATTTTATTAGATTTACAGGATTGTACAACCCCTGAAAACAATTTCGCGCGATATACTGGGACGTACAAATGCTACTATTATTATCTGGGATTTCTTTATATGTATGATAAATCATTTTTACAAATAACAGTTCTGTTTTTTATTTTAAGCAAATGTTTTATTTCTTTTTATCCAGATACAAGGAACTATAATATTTTAGATGCAAATAAAAAACATTACAACCACACTTTTCAGAGATTTTTAGAAACTATTGATATAATCACGTTTCTTTAAATAGTACCATTAATTACTCGGTAAAATTTTATATTTTACTGTAGATTGATATTTCTTCACTGACAAATGCTTTAAAATATATTCATAAATATATTTGTCGATCTCTTGATTGTAGTGAAAAAATGATACATTTTGAGTACAATATAATAACTGCGCATGCGCTAGAAAACAAGTATATAGTATAGTACTATACAATATACAACATAAACGTATAACCACGAGGTAGAAATTCACGCGAAACCTAAATCCTAACCTATACGAACAAGCTTGCCGATTGAAACATTAAAATGTATTTAATGTATTATTTCAATGAATCTGGCGATCGAGTGTATACACTGAAGGTATTAAATAAAGAACATTCTCATGCAAATTAAAAAATTAAGCATGTAGAATTAGTATAAGGATAATATCTGTTTTCGTAGTATGTCAATGAATTATTTTCTCTCTGCATATTATATACTTGTTAAACAAAACTTATTAATTAGCATTGCTATCTTTCAATTATTTAGTTTCACGTGTGATTTGTTTCTTTTTCCAGAAAATCGATCCAAATGGAAAACCTACGTTATCAGCGCATCCAGGTAAGTAAAATATTAGGTTTTATTTCCTTAGCAAAGCTAACAGCAAACATTTAATAATGAGAATGGTTTTAGCTCGATTTTCCCCCGAAGATAAATATTCAAGAGAAAGAATAACTTTAAAAAGAAGATTTGGTCTATTACTCACACAGCAACCATTACCAACTTATTAATTCGTACATGTTATTTATAATTAATTGTACGTATATTACAGAAAAATGAAATTGATTTCGAAAATCTGAAATAAATATGTATATATTTTATACTTATTTCTGCTCTTCGTGCAATACTTGTTACCATGTATAACGCCTACCACTTCCTGTTTCGATAATAAATATAAGCTTTTTAAGTACATTATTGGAGTCACATTATAGCGTACATTATCACTAATACCTAGATTTTAATGTATATGTGATAAATCATGGTTAACTTTCTACACATGATAAACTGATTATTCATCTTATTTATTATAAATACCATTTTATTCAGAATTCAGTTACCTTAACATGTACATATAAAAAATAAAAGTTATATTTAAATTTATTGTACAATATCTAATGACTTCAAATAGGATACAATTGTATTAGAAAAACATATTAACAGGATTATATCAAAACCACCTTTAATGTGTTATAATCTTAACGTTATATGAAAAATGGTTTATGATTATACAAATTACACATATTTATAATAACAAAGGTTTTTTGAACTGTTTACATAGAATTAAAATATCATTTTAAACTAAAAAATTTTAACCAATATTTTATAATAAAAGTATCCTCTAATATATGTTCATATACTGATTATAAATGATGTTTATAATTTATCTTTTTCCATCAAATATATTTTATGTCACTTCAAGATAATGAATAACAATCTACATACACTATTTGATATATTTATGTACATATCTCTGTACATCTATAATGAAACATGTATTTATCATAATTTTATAAATTTAAAAGTGATATTTAACATTTTACACAAAACATAACTTTGGTTTTGTATGTAAATAGTTAAATGTACAATATATGTCTATTGTCATTCATAATTGTAGTTATCTATAAATTAATAAATAATATAGGGGTACAAATTTTAATCTTATATTGTTCTAAATTACGTTTCGTAATATTTAAAAATATCATTCAAATTAATTATAAATGTCAAATTTCAATATTTTTTCACTATGGGAATATTGAATATTGAGTATTATAATTATGTATTCTATTTACATAGTTTATAACGACACCCGATTAAGAAAAAGAAATCATTTTCTAATTAACATGGCAACATAAATGGTATTTTATGTAATATCCATACTTTGAATAACAAAGGCTACGAAATAAATGTAACATACATAACGTTTATCTTGATCTTTTTACATGTACTTACATTTTACATAAACAATCATTATAGAACGCATCCTTATAATGTTAATTCCTTCTCGTAATTATTTTCATATGAATCAAGTTAATTTGAAATTCTTATTTTGTATCATGAGTATATTATTGATAAACATTTGTACAAATTTTACAGAATAATATCCAATAAGGATAATTAAATATTTGATCACCTTGGCTCTAAGGTGACATATTCTCTAAAAGCCTCAAAAATCAGTTGTAATTAGTGGAAATCAGATTATAATCAACTTCATATAGAATACATTAAATAAAAGTAAAACATACGGTAAATAGAAAATAATTCAGAGTATCTATCATATTACGTGTACACCATATAAAAATCATAAGTACATGGTTGAAACTAAAGGCAAACCAATTTTTTCAACTTATTTTCGAATGGAACCCAAACAAAAGTAGATATGAAACAAATATTACTCAACTAGAATACAAACTACATTATTTTTTAAAAAGACATATTGTGATGTAACATTTTTCTGTGTTATGCATTCCTGAACTAATTACAAATGCTTGTAATTTTACATACTAGTTACATATTGTTATATATTTACTTCGCTTTTCATAGCAAAATTTAAATTAATAGTTACCTATTATTGGTACAAATAAACAACATATTGAAATTTGATTTTGAGACAAGCATATTATAAACATATATCTTTGAGTTAGAGAGAAATTTTATTTGTCTAAAATTCAAATTTCAACAAAAGAATATAAAAACGTAAACAAACCACTATAGTGACGATTGAATAATAATATGTATTCGGTATCAAAGAACTATGCCAGATAATGTATAAAGGATGATAATCAGGATTGGAACAATTTGCATTTCTAATGCAATAAATGTATTATACGTCTGTAATAGCGTGCTTTGTTTTAATTTACTTCTGAAGGTGCTGCTGGTAAAACGTGAACTTGTTGCGCTTTGCTAGCATTATATACTTGTCCAGGACTAAATGGTTCTAATCTTGGAACGGAAGCGATTTCGCTCTTTCGGATATCTTAAAAAGAAATAAATAGACATTACCGATCAATAGAATTCAATGCTACTATAAACATATAAATCACAAATGAAAATTGTTGTAATTTTAAAAATTTTTAATAGTGGTTAAAACATTTTTCTTACACACATCAATGTACTTACCATTCTTTGACTCTGATGCTGGAATATATCGAGACAATCTAACAACAGGAAGGGGTAAATAACCACTAGTTAATGGCATCACGTCCAATGTGACACTTTGTTTTTCTAAGACTTCCAACGACACAATACCAGCAGTACGGCCACATACAGCCCACATAGCTTGATCGGCAAGAACTTCATACATTAATTGAGGTGGAGGATTTGGAGTGGGACTGGGTAATATACGTGTTACTGTGAGATAAAGATGGCACATGCTACCAGCACGACAAAATTCACCTCCATTTCCAGCTGGTTCAACTTTCGAAGACACTGTAAACAAAGTCTGGAAAATGATGTTATAAATAATAATTTGTTTGTTTAAAAGATTTTATACAAAGTTTTAAGCGCCATGAACACATTTATCAAACCATTTTTATATTAGTTTCATTAACAATTAGATTAGTAGTGAAAATTGGTACATAAACTTCACGAATCATCGCAATACGTTTAACTAATTTTCTGACATTTAAGGAGTGAAAAGAAAATATAATTTAGACACTTACCAGATAATCCGTGATATCGAAATTACATCTGTACACGCTAGATGCCTTTTCCATTCTTTGCACATTCTGGGTATGCAAAGGATCGTCAATGGTATGCGAATCTTCAGCATCGTTAATTGGTATATATTTTACATGAAAATCAGTCTTTATAGTCATCATAGATTTCTCATCCTTGCCAATTTCAAGTTCCCACATAAACGACACATTTATTCCATTGCCTATTATTAATCTCTGGCCGGCGATTGGATTTAAACTTTTAAAATTAATATCTATAGATGTTACTGTTGTTAATTCTGGTTCAGTTAACTGTAAGAGTTGTCTTGTTAATCCAGTTACAACTATTTGAAGAAATTTTCTTCGTTTTGCTGTGTGAAGTTTCATATTTGACATAAGCGGAGGACCAAAATGTAATGGTATGCTTTCTTCAATGCCCCATGGACATTGTATATTCAACTAAAAAAAGTAATTTGTATTTCAGAAAAATTTGTATTCAATCATTATATAAGATAGGCCAATAACTATCAATATCTTAATTATTTTGAAAATTGTAACAAATAAAAGAATATTTTTTCATCAAAATATATAAAGAACACTTATGTGATGAAAACCTTTACTCACGAATAATATTGCTTATGAAATACATATCACATAGAGCAGAAAAAATATACTGATCTATTTACAAAGTTATTCGTAAAACAAATATTTTTATTGCATATATTTTTTTAGTTTTTTAAATAATTCTAGTTATTGAACTATCCTATGTATAATAATACACAAGACGAATATACTAAACTCTAACTTTACCACTTAAAATTATTTATAGATTATTTGTTACATGAAAAAATGTTTCAAACAAAAATTTCATGGGTTCAGGGGAAGGCAGCTTAAAATGTAATAATTACTTTTTTGTTATTGTGTTCTTTTATTAAGATCATTTTTCTCAATTGTAATGGGTAGCATTCAATTAAACAATTTGGAAGATTATTGAATGGTAAGTAAAAAAGCTAGTAAGGTATGCGAGTTCAAGAACTAGTGATTAATGTAATGATTTTTTAGTTGAAACATTTCTTTATATAACAAACAACTATCAAGTAATTTAAGGTGATGGAGTTAGGTAACTCACTCTGTATAACCTAAAAAGGCAAGTACCTTGTGTTCCATTGATAAAGCATCTTTTTTTGGTGGTAGCTCAGCCAAAACTTTTAACTGCAATCGTATGGTTTGAAATGGTTCATAAACTGGCAGTGGTATCTCTAGTTCTTTACACATTATTTGTTGTGAATTGGTAACTTGTACTACTAATCCTCTAGATGTACGTAATTTAAGTTTCATATCTTTTGTTACTTTTATGCTGCCACACATTATGATTAATTCTATATCTTGGATAAGGCCTGCCAGTAAGTCTCTGCCACATTTTAAAGTAATAGTTGGTTGTGTCTTTGCTACTTCATAACATAATCGGGGATTCAAAATTGGTGACAGAAACTCCAATTTTTCTTCAATAACTAACGATAGTTGACCAACTTTGTAAAAGCCAGGCTGATCAACGCGTCTAATCAATGTAAATGTATTCACACCTGGTTTCATCATGAACTCGTCACATGACAATGCTTTACTAAAGTCACCTTTTGCATTTACAGACGGTTTCCTATGTTTTGTACTATCAGAACGTCTTACAACTGGCTTCGTATTTCTGTGCACAACGCTAACTGATGCAAGACTTTTATCTTCTTTATAATTTAGATACGAATACACTTCTAGTTGAAGCAATCTCGGGTTAGATGGCTTCATATCTTCAAACGTACATTTGGATAAACTGAAGAAAATAATTTATTAAATACTGACTAATAATATTAAGAAGTTATGCGTTACTTACAATGGGATTGTAGGTTCAGCTGGCGCCTTTAACCCCTTTTTTAATTTATTCGATGTTGGAGGTTTCTGAATGTCTTCCACAGATATAGATGCTTTAGTGCATTTCACTTCTCTTGGAAATAAACTTCTTACACTTATCTCAATATTAACAACACAATCTTGCACCACTTTGTCCATTACTTTAACTTGCATACTGAGTATTACAAAAGCATATCCAAGTTCTATGAGTAATGGCTGAGGAGATGTTATCATTTTCATGTAACCAAACATTTCTTCAAAATACGTATTACGAACAGTAATATGCAACACATCCAAACTAGCAATTGCTGCACTAATTTTCGCGTATTTCTCAACGTCGTCCATTCGTTTATAGCACTGTGCTAATTCTATTTGAGTTTGCGCTGCCAAGTGATTCCAACCTTCATCGGTATAAGTTTTCAAAGCATCCAACAAAAATGCTACAGCCTTTTGATTCTCTCCAAGTTCGAAATAAAATTGTGCCAACTCTTTACCTATTAATCTCGCTGATCGAATACGACCTACATGTTTGTAAGTACCCATAGCTAATTCTGCATGTTCAAGATATTGTTTTTTGAAAGCTTCTTTCGAAGAAAGTGCTTCCTTTAATTTATCAGTTGGTGTTAATTTCCCTTCTACTTGTGGTTCGGAATCACCCATCCCAGCTATCAGATAGACAACTGTGTGCAACTGCTCGCTAGAGGGTTCATTTCCAGGCATTAAACCACATAATTTTCCTAAGCTTCCTAACTGAAATAAATTATAATAACATTTAATCGGTAAGACATAATTTTTAATATGTCTCTAACTTACTTTGTCTCTGGCAAGAGCCCACAGACTGGCTGTGTGAAGGGAGCACAGATCTAGTTGTTGATTATTATCAATATTATAAATTGATAATTGACAGGCTTGCAATACTTCCAATGCACAAAGAAAAGACCAACATTCGATGGAACCTTCAGGGCGTTGAACTTCTAAGATTCGTAATTCACTTAATGTGTTATGTACAAATGACAAGCACCTTTGCGCAACCTAAATTAAGAATTATATAAATGTTTGTCAAATCGAGGTAAAAGTTATGTAGTCGTCTAATTGTGAATAAAATAAAATTATAGAAAGATTTTATATATACCTCCCATGGTTTATTAAACGCTAATAACATGGCACACTGTCTACTAAATAAATAACTTCTAAGATCTAATAACGACGCTTTACACTCAGCCAGAAGGTATCTTAAATGATGATTTGTACCATTACTTAAATTAACACCTTCCCAATTATTTAAAGGACTTTGAAACAAATTTAACCAGTGTGGAGTGTCTGTAACAATGTTGATTATATATCTTATTATTTAATTGTAATAACGGAGACAAAATAGGGAAAAAGGTTTGTACCTCCAACATTCGAATTAAGCACAAATTGTGTAAAGAGAGCATCTAATTCGTCATATTGAACTAACGCTTCATCGTACAAACCTAACATGTGAAGGACAAATGCAAGTTCCTCCTAAAACAAAAATTTCTGGTTGCAAACTTTAAATTTATGTGATAACAAAAATAAATAAAAGTTCATTGTTTCACCTGTAATAAAAAATAGTGACAGAAATTCCAGGTTGGATGATTCCTGTTTTCTCTTTGTTCTCTAATAACATCTTCGAAAGCAGACAATGTTTTGTCGTATGCTATAAGCATTAATTGACGTATGCGATTAATTAAACCCCTCCATGATTCAGCTGAGCGCATCTCCGATTTTACAGAATTTATTACAGAGAAACATCTGTAATAAATTTGACACACAACACATATAACGAGAAACAAATCATGAGAAATGAACATATATTAAATATTAATAACCTGTCTCCATTTTTAGAAGCAAAATCACTTCGAATTTTGTCTAGAACGGTAGTTCTAGGTAGAAGTTTATTAGTTTTTTTTATGTCGTATGTTTCTACTAAAACAATCATCCAGTCTTGTATATGATAATGTGTTAACGTTTTTAACCAATTGTCTATGTCATCTCTAATATTGGTCTTATAAGTATCTACATCCTAAAAATAAAACTTTCAATGTAATTGCTCTAGTAAATATTCATTTACACTCATTATATTATATTAACACACTTACAGAACATTCGCTCCAATAAATATGAAATATTGGTTGTTTTATCAGGTGCCCATCCTTCTTAGTTGGTAGAATATCCTTTGAAAATGGCACGAAATTACCCCCGAGTTTAACGTGCTTAATTGGTCTACCAAATGATCTACGCCATTCAACTGTTTCTGCAGGTATTCCTTGGACCAAACTATTTTCCACCGTGGAGAATAATTTTTCATCTCCTGCATCTGTGTTAAAAAAAATCAATATGTCATTGCGAAATAAAATAGACAAAAGTTTATACAAATAAAATTAATTGTAAATAGAGAAATATATTCGCGTTATACAAGATAAGCAATGTTATAAACGCAATACAACTGACAAGATCCAAGCAAAAATATATTATTTCAAGTAATAGAAAAACGTATATTAACCTATTCAAAATAACATATGTTCATTAAAAGTTAACGATGATCGTTAAAGAAGTTACAATTTCGAAAGAATTCATTATTACGTGTTTAACGTCCGGTATGTACAAAAGTATATTTCAATTATACTGTAAAAAGAAATGAAATGTCATAAAGATTGACAGTTAGTCGTGGGCGTCAATAACAATACTTCGCGATGGTATTCCAAGTAAGAGGTTAAATAAATTCATATTTTGATCAATGAACTTACATGTGATAATTGGCTTAGAATCCATAAAGAGATTTGTCTTGCGTTCACCACCCATGGACAACCCCCCATTGCAATTCATTTCTAAAGATTGGCAGTTGCTTTGCGAACTTGCTTTCAATCATTACAACTTTACGTCACTTTTACTAGTTTTAATAAAATTACGTTTTAGCTGATTTTGACAGAATACGTTTGCTGCCTCAACGTTTTTAACCAATTAAATGGAAATTGCTATTCTCATTCGTCACTGATTAAAAGAAATTCAACGACATCTGACAGATTCAACATTTTATTTCAATCACTCAGAAAGTTTCATTGAGGTTGGAATTGGATCTCCATTCAACATGTCGTGGTCGTGGAACATCGATTCTTCAAATCTCGATGTCTCGTATCATTCAAGGCATGTACACAGGTAAGTATGTATTGCACGTAGCAGTTGTTTGTTGCAATCTTCTCTACGCAAAATAAAACGGTCGTAATTCAAATGGTAGAGATCATAAAATACTCGAATAAATAAATATGCGGTGGTAATTTATTCACAATGTATTGTTGATATACATTAAGGATAATATAAAAATAGATTAACTGGTATGTATAAAGAAATTTTGTTCGGTTATCTATTTATATATTTATAACCAGGTTAAAAATTTAGATAACATATATGTAAACATTTTATCTTTAGATTTGTATTATATTGAAAAAAATACTGTTGAATTTAGAATTCTGGAAACGACGAAATATATGTTCATTTTAATCATTTTAGATGTTTTTGAAAATATCTCAAAATTTATAATTCAATATGTTGAAGAGAGTTATTCAGAGAGTACCAGGTGAAATACCACCTCCTTCCAAAAAAGAAAGCCAAGGATACATAGAAGACTTGAGGAAGAAACAGAAATTTGAATTAGAAGAACTATTAGAAAGACAGAATAAAATTCTTGCTAATAAGTAGGTAAGCCCAATAACAAACATTGCAGTAATGGATCATTTTGTTTTTAATGTATATGTTTCAATTCCTTCTTTTAGAACTTTTTTAATGAAGCTTCCTGATAAAGGGCAGAAGATTAAAGAATTTCGTGACAAAATATTGAAAGAAATAGAGCATAAGAATGAAGTTGAACAAGCAGCTGATCTTTTGTCAAGACTAAATCTAGCATCTGAGGGTAAAGCTGCTATGAATGAATTAGAATGGACAGGCAAATATAGTGAAACAAAAGATACAGTAAAAATTGTTGAACTTGACAGTGATGATGAAGAAGATCCACTGAAAATATTAGCACAAGTTAGTTTTATATTAATGAACATTATTTTATAGTTATTTGAGTAATCTATTTTAATATTTATTAAGATATTTGATGTTTCTAGCCCACAGGTTCTGGTATACACAAAAAGAAAATTATCCACTTACCACCAGAGGAAAGTTTAATTAAACCAGAAGATTTAACAGAAATAGAATCATTTCAGGAAGAAGAATTTGAAGAAGCAGAACACGTTAAATACATTCTCAATAAAGTAGAAAATCCTTCAGACGTAAACGACAAAACAAGGGAACCATTTAAGCCATACAAAACTACTAAATCTAATGTACATGATCCAGAAAAAGAGAAGCAAAGAAAGACAAATAAAAATTGGGAAGTTACAGCAGCTACGCCTCCACTTACAGTTCATGGTGCAATAAAAGTTGTGAATTTAAATGAATCTTTATTGCTGCAAAGGGAACATAAAGAAAAGCTTCAGGTAATTAAAGTAGCTCTATAATATTTGTATGTACATAAAACACATTTATTAATAATTATAATATTTTATAGATAATTCAAGCTAAACATGCTGCTGAAAAATTAGCAGAACAACTTGGTTTACATACTATTGGACCACTTCCAGAAAATGTAGGGAGCTATCAACTGCAAGATGATAAAGATTCCAGTTCATCTTCTACCTCAGAGGACGAAGAAGAAAATGAAGTGCACGACGATGAGGATAATGATAAACGGGGCACAGTTGTTTTTACTGTAGATAGTATAGAGCATTAATTCAATTTATTTTGTTATAGAAAACTGTGAATATTTTGTAAATATATTTATAAATAAAGTCATTTACATTTTCAAAGAAGTTGCTAATTAAACTTAAACTTGTTAAATAAGGAATTTAGTATCATTAAAGTTTCGAACAATTGTACTATTATCAATTAAATTTAAGAAATACACAATTATATAAGGTATAATAATGAGTCAAAGTAAAATGTTTATAGAACTTTATTATTTTTACAATTTTTATATTAATTGTATCCAAAATTATTAATAATTGCTGTGTATGGTGCTGTAGCTTTGGTAACGGATTGCCCAGCTTGTTTAGTAAGTTTCTGGAACAAATAATGTATTATGTAGTACAAGAATGATTCTGTAAAATGTTTCGATTTTATTTTTGAAATTTACCTTGAGTTTATCTCTCTTTTGAACTTCAAGAATTGATCTGACACGTCTCTTGTTCTCCAGCGTGCGTACCACAGCCTTGTATTTCCATCCAACTTCGTGAGACAGTCTGCCTACATGACAGTACTAGAAAGAAAACCCATAGTGTTAGTACAATGTATTTCTTAAGAACATGATTTAATTAATTATTTTTATAGTATTAACTCAGCAAAAAAGTGGCATCATAAATTATGAAGCAGTTAATGCTCAGACGCAAATTACCATACCATCATTGTTAAAAAAAAATTAGAAATATATTATGGTTGTCTCATAATAATTAAAATATAAGGATATTTGATAAGTGCTTGATCTTACCTTCCTGCCAGGTTTAAGACACATAACTCTCATTGCACCTGGTACAACAACACGTTTTCTGCGATCGTATGGTGGTGGGCATCCTTCGTAAACCTTCAACCTCCTAAGAGCATCCTTTCCCCTTTGTGTTTTGTGTGGAATCATTCCTACATATTAAACTTTTTCTTAATTCTTTAATACTCATTAAAAGACAATTAAATATTCAACGACAAATAATCTCATACAAATAGTTGTTTCATTATAATATCAAATAATGTAGGTAAGATGTAAGATAATCATTGATTAATTCAAATTATAAATTGTGTAATTAACAACAATTAACATTTAAACATACCACGAACTGTCTTCCATAGTATTTTGCTAGGTGCACGGAAATGGAAAGGTCCACGGGCTGGGTTTACATTACATCTTTTGCGCAAGAAAGACATAAACTTCAATTTGTTCCTGTAACAGAAGTTTCAAATCAAATTAGATACTCATAAATTAAGAGATATTTAAACAAAAGAAAAAAAAGCCAATTTCTGTATAGCATATTTGTTTAGTGCGAAGGAAGATTGCAATGTAAAGTAGAAGAAAGAAATCTCTACAAACCTGAAAAAGTTGCCGGAAATGTTAAGTTGTTCACTGCGAACAACAATTACTTTGTTGCCTTGTAGAATCGTTTTGGCAATAATTGCTGCCAAACGACCAAGTAAATGGCCACGGCCATCGATTAATATTGGCTGAAAACATATATAATTATACAGTCAAATATGTTACTAATAATTCATTCGATAAAGTTACAATATTGGAAGAAAACTATAAAATTTGTTCAGCTGTATAAAAGACTGAAATTATGCACATGTATCTGTACCCAATACTGTCAATAATAACTAACACGTGTCAAACATAAAACTTATTTTAGGATAAAAACTATTGTTTAGTAAGTATATTACGCGATACATATTGCTACAATACTAAAAAACAATAAAACAGTATATTATATGTGTCGTATTCTTCCAAAATACAAGAGACATTTACAGGAAAACACGTGTATGTGACCACAAATGATACAATGACCACTATGTTTTTTAAAGAAATTTACGTTAGATACATATGTAAAATATTTACTAACATTTTCCGTGTACACTGTTGCTTATAACATCCATATTTATGACTTACTAATGATCTTATACGAGCTAAAATGATAAAACAAACTGCATACCTTATTACTGAAGCCAGTCATTTTGTCACCCTACCGGAAAAGAGTCCATAAACGTTGAAAGATGCGCGACCTCTCACCGGAAGGCATTGAGTATAGTGATCAGTATATCCAACATTTGAAATACTTTTATTCTTGTACCTAAATAAAAGTACACATATTATTCTTTATAGCTTCATAACTTTTACTTATAATAAAATTAATTGATTACGTACAAAATTATGTAGAATTGTCATAAATACTTAAATAAAATTCAATGATGAAACGAATTTGATAATATTGCGCAACCATACGAACTTAACTACACAAAAGCGCTAGAATTAATACAATATTACCAACAAAGATAGGAGGGAAATTTGAATTATGAAATGCAATATTAATCTTGCATTTAGAAATTATTAGAAAATCTTCTTATAGAAGCCCTTGTTACCACACGAACCTAATGTAATTATATATTCTAAATTAATCTTAATGTATAGTTTATCATATTACACATAGATGCTTCGTACGATACGATTTCAGAATGGTGCAAAATCCAAATTGTAAACAGAAACGATTACAAAATATTTTGAACTTATTATATTGTTATATTGTTTGATTTTAAAGTTACATTTCTTGTTCTTATTTTATTATAGTTCATATTCCTATATTTTCTTGACATTTACGTTTTACATTCAAGTTATTGTTTAAATTTCGTTTATCTATTTAAAATAAATCAAGTTCGAGCAGAGTAAATATACACGCCCCTGTATCGACGCATTTTCAGCCTACCTAATCAGCATCGAGTTCTAACGGGAGAAAATAATCATCGATGAATCAATGTTGAGCGGGAAGCTGAAACTGGAACAGCCATTTTTCTTTTATTATGTAGCTGAAGGCAGAGAGCAGAAAATGTCGAAGTTTTGAGTTTCACAAAGAAATATTTTCCTAGAGCTTGTAAATAAAGACTGGAAAGGACTATACATGAGTATTTTATCTTAAATTTTCCACGAGTAGAGTGCTTCAATGCTCCACCAGCCTAAAGTTCCTAATCCAACCATACGACTACACAATACTGTACTATTATATAAAAAAACTTATTATACAATCATATTATTTTAGGAATAATGCAGAGATATACAGTTTTTTGTAAATTTGTATATAATCAGAGAGAAGTTTCTTTCTACGTGTAGCATAAGAAAATGGTAGCTGATGAAAAACATCACATATTTAGTATAAAAGCAATGCTTTAAATTTAAATAATTGTATTATGTTTACTTTGTATTCTTTTAAATGTTTTGATTTTTGTTTGCTTAGGAAAGCGATATAGGAGTTAAAATAAAACATGCATATTATGAAACAATTTAATAAGTTTCTTTTTATTGGTGGCGGTGGGTTTCAATAAACTAGATATATAACAGAACATATTGGTGTGACAATCAAAGTTTCAACTTTACACAAACTTGAAACCATGTCATGTTAATTAAGTTTTGTAATTTAACAGTATATATATATATACACAAAATTATATTAATTCTGAAGATTAAGATATGAAACATGTTAATCGCAATATATTTAATTGAATTAAAGTTAATATTCTGTATTAAATTAACATAATCAGAAATTCTACTTGTTGAGTCCACATGATATGACTCTCTTATGTGTGACATTATTAAAAAAATATTTATTAGACTCCTAGTTATTAATATTTATATCATTATATATTTAATATTCTTAAACTAATATCACAATGACTCGAGACAGTCAAGACTTCCAATATTTGTGCACATATTGTTATGTTATATTAGTCTGCCAATTGCATAACTGTCTTGAAAACCGTGTATTCTATTACATAATGAGTGGAGTAATTTTTGTTATGTTATACAAATCTGAAAAATGTCTATTTCTACATATGAAAAATTGCTAAAATCGCACGAGCATTGGTTCTTATCCTTCTAATGGACATAAAAATTACATGTAAAAAGTTACTACTTCATACTACAGACCGTGTAAAGCACGCATTTCTTTTATGTATTACTTAAAAAAGAAAATGTTGAATTTATTTTAACTTGTGTTTGTATTTACAAGTAATATTATTACTTAAGTATTATTGTAAAAAGCGAAAACAGTGCCATTAATATAAATTGATTTCATATATAAAAATTCAAGTTATATTTCAATGAAAGAAACACATGTCTTGGCATTATTTTTAAAAATGAAAGAGAAAACTGTGTTAACTATATTCTTTAAATAAATAATTGTATTTGTAAAGGCACTGCCTCATTTTGTGGAATTTACAAAATGTGGTAGATAAGTACAGTTTCCTTTGACAAAGTATATAGATATTTATGAAACTAATTATCTAATTGGAAAAATGTACAGGTACGAAAATGCTAATTCATTGAATAAATGTCATTTTCACTAAAAAGAATATTTTTGTTCACAGAAAATAATTCATCATAATTTGAACACATGCAAATATAAACACTGATACAGATTTCTTGTGCAAACTGCATGTATTCTAAAATAATGTTGTGATTTTTTGTAATTGCTTAAGACCATAGTATGAAACTAGCATGAAAGTAGTTTTTCATTTGTCAACTGACATTGTTGAAACAAGCAAAACGTTGAAATATTTAAGCTAATCTTACAAATACAATTCCCTGAATAAGATGCGAATTGTTCACGTGATTCCAGGTACAATAACATACTTCTTTTTTAACAATCTAATACAACACTATTACATATTATTTAGTTGGTTAGTATCATCATATAGAAATTCAGAATTTTTAAAGAATATTTATCTATCTGTACCTTTAACCAGTATATAGTAATAACACTTTGGAACATTTTGCAAAAATAATCATTCATTGAAATACTTAACAATTTAGCTGTCATTACATTTCAAACAACGGGAATATCAATTAGTGTGACAAAATTATATAGGTATATCATTATACGAAGAATCAGTAGCATTACAAAAATAGAAAATGTACATATATGAATAATCATGAAAATAAAATAACATTATAATTTCACTGTTTCCGCTTGCTACCAAGTCTGCCTTATACATTATTCGTTCGATGGTGTATTTGAACATAAAAAAATAACATTATCAACGTGCTTCATAATAATGGAAGTACTTTGTAGCAGTGTTTATCATGAATTGCTATGACAATCTCAAGTGTTCGTATGTATAGTCTATGATGATGATAATAATAGTAATAATAATAATCTTATGTAAAGATTTTCAGGCAAATAATATCCTGGCATACACACGACTTGTGTAATGCTACTAATGTGGATACAGTCGCATGTTTCAAAGAACAAACATTATCAAATAACATTTAAAATTTTTACAGTATTCCTAACCATTTGCAAGAATTATTTTTCGAAGGATCAATAATTTACACTTTCATTACTAGCACAAAAGATGCTGTTAGGGTGATTCTTGATGCAATTGAAGAAACGCCCGTGCTCTTGCTGTCATTTTTCGTACACGTCCTCTGCTACTTATACTAATGCCTGGTACATTTTCAGGTTCTGGTAAACTCTCATCACTATTTTCCGCGTAAGATTGACGCTTTATTTTACGGCGATTCCTAACAGGCATTGTATTGCTTTCGTCACTTTCTTCATTGTAACGAGGACGTTTTGCAGTTCTTCTCGAGTTTAGTGAGATCTCGTGTACTTGTGTTTCTCTCGATACGCGGACTTTTCTTTGCGGCCTGGACGCAGGAAAAATTGTATCAGAGTCTTCGCTGTCTGAGTCTTGGTTATGTTGAGATTGCTGTTCTTCCTCCTCCTCGTCGTCGTCATCTTCGTCTTCCTCGCTCTGACTTTCATCATTTTTTCCATTTTTCGTTACATTATCTTCGTGTTCCGAAGCAGATGCAAGTTTACGCGATCTCGTGCTACTTCTGTTAATAACTTCTTCTTCACTTTCTTCGTCCGACGTCTCCGGCGCAGCAAATTGTTCGTCATCTTCATCTTCCTCGTCATCATCATCGTCATCGTTAGCTGTAGTTGCAGCAACACATGATTTTAACTTGGACTTTGTTTGTTTACTGGTTTTGCTACTATTTTTGGTGCGACCTTTTCGAGTTTGTTTCTCACGACCACCGGGTGTATATACATCTCCAGAATCACTGTCAGTACTTGCACTGGGTACTGCCGTTCGTGCTCGTGTCCTTCTTACTGGCACACTACCACTACTTTCACTATCTATGGAAGCTTCCGATTCGCTAGCTTCACTTTCACTTTCTTTTGTTGTCTTTTTAGATACAGTAGACCTAGAAATTCTTAATTTTAACATTCGTGACGTATTACCAGATCGTTTGGTATGGCCATTTGTCATACGCGATGGTCCTGAAAATATACATATAATATTAAACATCATAGCCATACAGAAGAGAATTGACTAAATGATTAAATAAATTTAAAATAGATACCTGGTTCAAATACATTAGAACTATTCTTTTTTTCTAATTCCTCTGTATCTTCATCATCACTATTTACATCGTCGTCGTCGTCATCGTCATCTGTACAAACGGTTTTTGATTTTTGAGGCCCTTAAAATGAAATTCATATATTTTTAATTTATACTTCAAACAATTTGCATATTAGTATAATGTATATAAATTTTTATAGTAGAACACATACCTGTGCCATTTGGTAACCGGACTTTACCCTTCTTCCCTTTTCCTTTTGCATTTGATCTATTATTATTGCGTCTTCTGGCAGATTTCCAATTTGAAATAATTTTCCGCATATGTTCTTCAAACATGGCTGATAATCTTATTGTCATTGAATATATCTACAAACCATTACAATGATTCTTTTGTGTACGTGAAATTTTAAAAATCAATTTGAGCAAAATTTATTCAACTAAATAAGTTTTAACGGAGTACATTGATATTTTTCCAGCAATCCATTTAAAAACAATGTTCACAACAACAATTTTTCAATGTTTTCAACAAATTACAAGATATTCTTTCATATGCAGTTAAAATTAATAAATTTGGTAGAAGGTGGACTTACTCTTGAACGTTTATTGGTATTGTAATTTCTGCTATTCGTAAATATTAATTTCATATCTTTGGCAAATTCCAAGGGCGTTTCGTAATTACCCCCTAGTAAATCTTCTTTTACCGTACGTAAATCCATGGGTGTATCTATAATCTGATGATAATCGGGATGCTCCAATCTATCAACAGGTTCCCTATAAAATGTTGGTACCAAAAACGTTGTTTAATCAATCATGCTATAAATCGAACATTCATGATCTAATAAAGTTAATTTATTTTACCTGAAGGGAATCGAATCTTCGCATTGCCATAGCATTTCTAACAATTGTCGGCAAGCTAGCTGCCAGTCGTTCGCTACTTCTTGTGACCGTAAATTTCTACTTGAAGTTGCTCGTTGAGTGCTTGTCGATGGCCTATCTTTCTCTTCTTCCATGTCAACTTCCGAGTCAGAAGAATGATATGTATCAACTAATTGATGATAAATAGCTGGTACATCCACTTCCGTAGTTTCTCTGGGCAACAAATAAAAATGTCTTTTTTCTATGCTGTAGAAAATTCTGAACGATGTAAAATCTGCGTAGTTAAACAAATTAAATCTTACTTTATGATACGTAGACAGAGGTCGGTAACTATTCTTGCTTGCTTCACTATATGACTATGAGGCTCATTAAATTGTTCAGCATTCGTTGCCAAGTATCTGACATCAAACTGTGCGGATGTAATCCTTCGATAGAAATGATTTTCAAAACGAGCCTTTATTGTTGACAAATCAATAGGATACTCGACGACAAATGCGTATGCTGGGTAAGTATCGAGATCAACAGGTGCGACAAAAGGTTCTGCAATCGCGAGACTCATCGCTTGATCTAATCCACGGATAATCCTGCGACATGTTGCTTCTCTGTCCCCCATTGGCCATTCCTCTGCATGAGGCTGGTACAATATTGTTTGTATCTCTTCCGGGAGCACAGGAACGGCACCTCCGAGTTCTGCAGGAAGTCCTATAATAAATATTTTGAAGATTTAACTGGGATGATAGAAGATAACGTAAATTGGACATTGAATGATAAGATTGTTAAAATGAATTTATAAAATTGTCGAACGTACGATTTTCATCAACTGGTTCGAGATCCCAAGGACTCATCCTTTCGTATTCACCATTGTCCCATCGGACACGAAAGCACATGAAAAATGATTCTGGAAAATCTTCATCCAAAGGTTCCATCGACTGTATTTGTCCCATCCACCAGCCATCATCGATCATACAACGAAATCGATCAGCTTCAGACCAACTACGCGCTAAAGCTGTGTCAAATGTCTGGCGTAGAACTAAAAAGTCCAACACATCAGCCATATCATGGTATTTAATAGTAAAATTTTCGCCTGTTAATCGACCATCTTCGTCCATTAACGCCAGCTTTAAGCAGCACAATCGAGGTGGACGAATTTCATATTTGATACCCACTACTTTCACAAATTCCTGCGCCTGGAAAAATATGAAATATGAGATTGTATAAAATTAATTTGATATTATTATATGTATATAACTCTCAATTTGCGTAACACAAATAAAATTTTCTTAAAACAAGATTCATACCCTTATATTGACTTTATTCCATGGTTCACAGCGTGGACCAAGTTCATACACTTTCTTATTTCTGACAGCATCTAAGTAAAATTGATGCCCTTGTCTGAAATATACTATTTCATCACCCATTTGTGGATAATAAGGAGCTTTCCGCGGGATTATTTCAGTAAGCCATTCAGAAGGTCTGAAAACTTCTGGGATTTCCTCAATGCCATTTGCTACTGGAACGGCCTTACAATAAAAAGAAATATTATCAAAACGGACGATAAGAACATATTTATGTATAATATGTAAGAAATGTTTATATACCTTTTTCTTAGGACGTCTACTGCGTCTTCTATCTGTATCGCTTGGTGGCGTAAGAGATCGCTTTTTCACAGGCTTACGTTTACTTCTTTTTGGTGGTTCTAGATTCAAACCATGATCAGCAATCCAATCTGAATATTCGGTACTAGATTCAGAACTGGAACTATCAGAACACAAATCTTCTTCATGAGCTGTGGAATCATTGCTGTTGCTACTGGCTGAACTACCTGAAGTTCCTCCATTATCAGCGTTCTGTAAATTACTTGTAGTTGGAAAAACTGGAGAAATTTAATCATTTTAATCAATCATATTCTCGAAGTACCTCAAATTCTTCTTCCTCTTGTTCATCGCCACGTGTAGCTCTAGTTCTATATCCATGCCTAGCAGTTCTGTTACGTTTCCTATTTGCCAAACGACTGCCTATATTACTTTCAGGGTTGACAACGTTAGATGCAGGCTGTGGCCTTCTTCGCATCTCACGTCTCCAATTTTCAAGTTCCATCTCTGCCATTGCATTTCTATAAATGTTATTAGATTTTATGTACGATTTTGAATTATTTTCGCAATTGTTCTTTGTAGGTAACATCAAGAAATTAATTTGTTGTACATTGTTTGAAACATACATAGCTCTATATTGCGTTTCTCTAAGAGCAGGATTCATAGGTCGAGCGAGAATAGGCGTGTTCCAAGGTGTTGTATTATCTCTCTGCCAATTACCACTACTTTGTCGTACACCTTCAACATCACCAGCTCTCCGCAAGCCAGATCTACTTCCTCGAGGACTAGCCATTTGTCGAATCGGCTGTTCTAATATATTTTCTTCTCTATCATCGCCACCACCATAAAGATTTTGTCTTTGTGCAAGAGCTTCAATTAATTGATCAATATTAGATCGTGGTTCTTGAGACGGGAGGCCTTCAATAACTTCCTGCATACCTATTAAATTAAATGTACATTTATTGCATAAATATTTTGAATTGCGCTGGATTTACATTGGTCCAGTAGCATTCCAGTCCAGCACTAGATCGGAACTGGAATAATGTAAACGGTATTTTACATGTGACAGCTTTACTTGTGAAATACAAATCCAAAGTAATAAAAAGAAATCAAATAATTTCTATACCTCCAGCACCTACTGCAATGTTTGGAACTAATTGTTCCCCTCTACAATTTTCTCTTCCAGGAACTAGTCTTTGCAATTCTGGCGGATAAGGATTTCCATCTACATCCACCAAAAATGGTGGCGGCATTAAATGAGGTGCTGTCTGTGTTTGTTCGTCCAGAACATAATTATTTGTATCTCGTATTAATGGTCTATAATCCGTGTGGAAAAATAATTCTTTCGGTATCTACGCAAGGAAAACACATGCATGTATTAATAAGTTGTAAAATGTGAAAAGGTAAGAGCATTATATAGTTACAAGAAAAAACAACTTACTATTTTAAGTTTATGAACACCGGATCCAAATCCATATATTAAAAGATGTCCATGAGAGTCTGTAGCTGCTAGCATTGCTCCATCCGGAGACCACTTTGCATCGAAAACAGCACCGTTACCTTGACCTTCGATAAAATTTTGGAAACAGGCTATTGGTTCTGTATTCAATACATCCCAAATTATAAGCTGCCCATCGTGCCCAGCACTCAATATAACACGAGGATCTATTGGATGAGACTCCAACACAAAAACTTCATCTTTATGTCCACGAAGAACTTTTACTAGTTCGCCTGACTTTGCATTCCATACTTTTAGTGAACTATCGTTCACCGCTGTGATAACCCACTCGTCACTCACATCCCAACTAACCATAGTCACTTTAGCTTTCTTGTTAGTATCATCATCAGTCTCCGATTCGCTAAATGTAAAATATAAGTATTAACATTGTAATACAAAAGTTGTGTACCTTGCAGTTGTTTCATAAACATATACATGATGCTTTACTCACCCAGGAAGCTTTGAAGTCATCAATAAACGTTTATACAACCACTGTTGCTGTTCAAAGTGCCATACATTTGCAGTACCATCTTTCGAGCCGGAAATAAACTTTAGACCATAATGTGCCCATTGTATACTATCAACTGTATCAGAATGTGATTCAACTTCTAAAACTCTACGTGGACCTTCATCTCCTAACATTGCATATACTCTAACATGATGATCTGCTGAACCAGCTGCCATAAATGCTCCACCAGGACTAAACGAAGCACATATCATTTGTGCTTGACCTGGACGCATTTTCTCATGGTATTGAATTGGTTTTGGTCTGTAGAAAATACACACAGCATTACTTTTCATTACAAAAAGGAAGCACTTATATAATAATGTAATTATTACAATTTCTTTTATATTTTCATTGATAAAAAAATGATGTATCAATTTAATTGAACTCACTGAAAAACTGCTCTCTCTTTCCCTTTTTTTGTATGAGACCAGAATGCAACAGATCCATCTGTGCTGGTAGATACTAAATAGAACACACCATTGCAAGATATAGGACAGAAATTGACCGATGTAATCATGCCAGAATGCCCAGACAAAACTGCTATCTAAAAATAGAAATGACGCGAATTTCAAATAAAAATTAATAGCAGCACAAGCTTAAATTCTAAAGTGAGTTTCTTACTGGCGACATTGTTTGAAAACACCAAACTCTTAATATTCTATCTAGACTTGCAGCAGCAAGTAGAGTGTTGTCAAAGTTGACTGCAATATCCATGATTTCAGCAGATGCACCACGAAAAGTAGCTAGTAATCGGCCATCGATAGAACTCCAGACTTTAACAAGCAGATCATCTGCACCAGTTATAATATATTTGCCTGTACGGTCAAAAAGAACACAATAAACTGCAGATAAATGCCCTAATGTATGTCTGTACAATTGCATTTTATTATAGAACTTTGTGGGTATTGCCTCTCGTCTGCTAAGAGGACCTGAATTTTCCCTTCCTTGAAGTACATGTACTAGAAAAGAAAATAAATAACAGTAAAGTAATATATCACAATAATAAGATTGAAATTTTATAAAACCAAATATCTAATTACCTATGTTAGGCACTGATAAGCTGTAAGGTGATTCCATTAAAGGTTTTCCACCTATCCTTCCAGAATATGAACTGATCATACGCACTTGACGTAAAACATCTACAAAAAGACTTACTTCAATATCATTTAGATAACATTTCGTTTCAAATTTTACCTTCGTGGGTACGTAATAGAGATTGTCTGCCTGCGCCAAGAAGAGATATTGCTCCCGGTATACAAGGAGGTACCTCCTTCTCTAATACCGGACCAATTCTGGCACATATTTGTAATAAATGTTCGGGTCCAATATGAGGATATTTCTTCTCCTAAAATGTTCAAATTCATAGATGTCTAACTATTAATTGTATAACCGTTTGTTTGTAATAATTTCCGTCAGAAATCAGAAAAAATAACTGAAGACTTAATTTAAAATTGCTGCGATTCCCGCCAATGATTTGATTTGAAGCAATGTAAAGTAGTTCCTACTTTCGACCAATCCGATCACGAATAAACGGACACAACCAATCCGAACGACCCATTCGTGGCACACGATACCAGTTTCTATAAATAAGGTCTGGGCACGAGATATACTCATTGATCAGCTCACGCAAGATGGCCGGAAGTAACTGCTGATTGGTCGAAAGAAACGTAGTGGGGGGATCTTGTGCAATAGCATATAGAAGCACGGAGGTGGAGAATCGTAGAGGAGTGGGACAGAAAAGGGGGTAGCTCCCTAATAGGGGTACTTCATATATCGGCACTCGTCGACTATCTCTCACGACGCAACAAAACAAAATTTTCCGCAATGTTATTCGAAAAAGTCGCCTATTTATTCTGTTTTATATCCCATAGATCTTTGATACACCAACATCAACGAGAGAAAACGAAAAAAAATTGATTGACTTACCAACTCCTCAAATGTTTGATTATGCACGTGCCCTTCCCAATCTTTTCTTTGCGGCAAAACCTGTAAACAATACGAAAATTATGAAAAATTGATCGATAGATCGATAGATCGATCATTTTTCGTTGGAACGAGATTCGCCGAATTTTTCGAACATGAAGGTCATCGACCTTGAAATTCTAATGTTTTGACAAGCAGAAACCACGTGCAAACCATGTGGAGTCGATGGGTATGTATAGTGTCACCCCGGCAAAACGTCAACTCAGACCAATCATCTTACCTTAGCTCGCTCCAATTCACGCTTCAACACCTAAAACATGGATTTCACGGTGAAATACATTTGCACGATGCACTGTCATTTTAAACTAGAAAACACTTACATCTGCGGTCTCACGACACGGTCCCGCCGCTAAGAATTTGGCAATTAGGAAGTACAGTTCTGTAAGAAAGAACGCTGCTTAGGAACGAACCGCACGCCTCGCTTCGTTGCGGATGGTAAGGGCGCTTATCGCTCCCATTCTTTACCTGGTGCTATTGCAGTCCCGTTCTTGGACACGCTGCCCTCCATTTTGCCAGACCAATCGTTTATTATTCACTCACGGACAAAGAGAAACATTTACTTTTTAGGGTCATAGCGCGGCAATAACCATTTCGGATTTTATTTTCTCTCTCGCGAGGTCTCGACCGCGAGACGCACACGCACGCTCACCTCCTCAACGGAAAGTAGTCCCCCCCCCATACCCGATTGTCGACACAACGTACCGTATTATCCAGGAACGTAATTCATTTCTTGAGAACCCTGCACAATTTCATCCAAATTATGCCCTTACGATAAACATGAACTAATACGTTTACTTTTTAATTGTGAATTAAAAATAAGCGAAAGTAGACAACTAATATTAACGTATTACCAATGTATGCTATAATTAGTGTAATTTCTAAATTTCTATCATTGTGTAATATTTTCATGCATGATATTTGCTCCTCGTAACGCGGTATATTTGAAGTTAAAAATATAGAGGCAGAAAACCGCAATTATACGAAACATGAATAAAGTAAGTGCTCTCGAGTTTAAGATTAATATATATATATATATATATATATATACGTTAAAGCTTTTGTTGCTGCATAGGATTTATTATAGTTTTTCACGGCGTTTAAATCGATAAATGATATCGACACACGATTAAACTATTATCGTTATGGCGACAAAGTGCTTTTTGTTTATAAGAAAAACTTATAACCGTAAAACAGGAAAATTTAAGAAATAAGATAATTATGAAATATATTAATAATAAATGATAAATATTATTTTGATAATGTTATTGAGTACCTTTTATTAAAAACTTATATATTTTAACTGTTTGTGTGAATAAATTGGTTTTGTTAATTTTAATCGTATAAGTTGTTCAGTAGTGCAACAATAATGTAATTCTTTTGTAATCTGTCAAGGAAATTTGTAGATCACAATGTTAAGTTACCCCAAAAGTTGTCACATCTGAGTAATCGAATGTGGATAAAATATTAATTACTGTTATTCCAAGTGTCAAAAAATTTATATGCGTTCATACAGAATGACATACGAATAATTTTCTCTCAAAAGCTGAAATTCAAGATGGATGCTGAGTAACTCGACTGAAACTCGAAATATCGATGTGTAACGATACATATATATACAGCGATCCATATACATATGCAATCCTTCGTATCTAACTCTTCTAAGGTTTTTGTCTTTCTGAAAAAATTATTAATGAGTTTAAAAATAAACTAATTTAACATACAATAGCATATGAATTACATACACGGAGACGTTATGACTCAAATTACTATTTAAATTTTTGAACACGTACTTAAAATGTTGATAAGGTTAAATGTCGACGTGTCAGTAAGATGATTATTTAAGTTTTTTCACATTGACGTGACATATACTGTTAATAGTACAATTATTTAATATTCACTACTACTGTATTCATGAGAAATATAATATACTTTTAAATAAAAGTGTTCTATCTTACTATTATATGTAGTGACAAAATATATAAGAAAAGTACCAAACAGTTTATCCACAAAAATTTTAAATTAATGTTACATTTTAAAATAACGAGCAACATAAACAGCACACAAATAATTGTTAAATATTTGTTAGCAATATTTACATACTTTAACTTTTGTGAATAATGTCATGGATAAGAGATAGTACCATAACCTGGTTTCAACTTTTGGCTATAAAAATATTGAAAACTGGACATATTCCTAAACATGTAGCATTTATAATGGATGGTAATAGACGTTATGCAAGTAAAAATGGGATGGATAAACTAGATGGCCATACAAAAGGGTATGTATTAATGTGAGATATCTAGATATTTCTAACTTTTATATTCTAAAAGTATATTATTTCGTGTGTATTAAATTTCTAGATTTGATAAATTTTCTGAAACGCTACAATGGTGTAGAGATCTTGGAATAGAAGAAGTAACATTTTACGCTTTTAGTATTGAAAATTTTAAACGAAAACAAGAAGAGGTAAATGGATTAATGAATCTTGCAGAGCAGAAATTTCAAAAACTACTGTCTGAGAAGTATGTTTAGATTTGTTCATTATTGCAAAATAATAATATTTACTGTTACAAGATTATAATAAGGCGATAGAAAATAATAAATATATTTTTATTGCAGAGACAAAGTTAAAAAACATGGACTATGTGTTCGTATAATTGGCAATCTATCATTATTACCTCAGAATATACAGAAATTAATAGCAGAAGCTACGATGTTCACTGAAGATCATAACAAAGCATTTCTTAACATTGCATTTGCCTATACATGTAGGTATATTTAAATATTACATTGTATTTGACGAAAGTTGAATTTATTCTGTACTTAATTTTACAAAATGCTTTAGCAAGAGATGAAATTACACATGCAATTCAAGATGTGATCGAAGGTGTTGAAAGTGGTGACATTCTTTTAGAAGACATTAATGAACATTTAATTTCCAATTGTCTGTATACAAATAATTCACCAAATCCTGATTTATTAATTCGTACTTCTGGAGAAGTTAGATTTAGTGATTTTCTAATGTGGCAAGTAAGTCTGAAAATTATTGTGATTCTATTTATTTTTTTCTAAATATCTATTTCATTTCAGATATCAAATACATGCATTTATTTTACTAATGTATTATGGCCTGAATTTAATGTTTGGGAATTCCTTAATGCAATATTTTATTATCAAAGATGCTATTCCGATATACAAAAGATAATGAAAATACAAAATGTAAAATCTACTATACAAAACAGTAGACAATCAACATACATAGAGAACTTACATCATAAAAGAAAAATTGCACTTGAAAGAATATGTCCAACGAACATTTAAAAATAATGTGCTGAGTATTTCAATAAAAGTATTTATAATATTTAAATTTAAGTATAAGTAAATCACATTGTACATTTGTGTAAACGCAATATGTTCCTTTATATGAATTTTGCATTTAATATGTACATACCTTAAAAATATTTTCATATAGTAAATTTTTTCAAGTCTGCTAAATTTCACATAACTGTTAAAATATGTATAAATATGAATATTAGGAATTTGTAAGTCTTGTTATATTCTTATAAAAAGAAGGTGTATCATACATATTTTTGCGCTGTGTGAATTCTCCTCAGAAAACGGATATTAATTGTACATGTGCAAGATAAAAAATCTAAATGATAAATACAAATTTCGTGTACATACATATATTTATTTGTTGTACTCTATATGTTTACAAACTTTTATATTATTTTCTATATAAATAAAATGTATAAGTAAAGTTATTTTCCGGAAATATCCAAAATGTCAAATTTGTTGAAATATGTTGATTTATCTTTAATACTTTTACATTTTTTTAGAATAGTATTCTTATATTTCATTAATGGCAGTCTTCTTATTAAACCTTTAAACTTTTCCAATGTGCTTTTGTAATAGGAGAAAGTATATGTTCGTTAAATAAATATTACGCTGAATATGGTATAAATATTAGGAGACACATCAATATTATAATTCACTTTACTAGTATAATAGAAAGATAATACAATATATTTTTATATTTTAAAATTCATACGATCTCTATACACATTTATTATCCCATAGAAGCATAAAAAGAATAATGTACATATTGAATATATATATAAAATATAAATAATCTTGCATAAATACAAAATCATAAAATATTTAAGTTAATAAATTGCAAAACTAATGTCTAGGTTTTAAAAAAAAGTTTCATTTACTTAGAATTATAAGGCAAATTATGCCTTGCAGATGGTTGCCTTTGTCGCGCTAAAAATGATTGTCCCTGAGGTTGCAGGGCTGCAAATCGCTGGTCTATTGCTTCTCTATGTAAAGTTAGAGTTAAACGGTAAACAGCAGATGTCATTAGTTTCTCTTCCATTTCTTTAATTAATTTTGATTCTTTCAGAGATCGTTCCATTTCTTCCATAATTTTCCGTTGTTCTAAAATTTGATTCCTTAATACAGCTACTACATTGGGAGACGAGCTACTTTGTTTAGGATCAAAACACTTTATAACACTTTTTGCCTTTTCAACATGTTTTTTATAACGTTCTTCAAGTGCTGTAATATCATATTCTTTACGCGATATCTTTTCATATAATGCAAACACCTTTTGCCTTTGACTTTGCAATGTATTATCTCTTTCTTCAATTTGAAGAATCAAACGTTCCTTTTCAGCATGTGCTTTTCTTAACTCGCATTGCAATTGTGTAACTTTTTGCGCCAAATTGGTGCTATCAACTTTATTTGATCCGTTTGTCTGATTTCCTAATGCCTCATCTAATTTATTTTCCAGTTCAAGTATTCTTTGATTAGCCTTACGATTTTGATCTCTGAATTTTTTGAGTCTTTCTTCTGAATCTTCTATCAGTGCCTGAACTGTAGGTAATTTATCTTCGCTTCCCTTTTGCTTGAGTTTCAACATTTTATTTTCATGTTGTAAACACAATAACTTCTCCTTAATTTCAAGCGGAATCATTTCTGCATTTGCAACAGTACTATCGGTGCTGGGTTTCATCATGTTTTCTGCAGCTTGTAACTGCGTACATTTTAATTCCTCATTCGTTTCTTTTAAAGCATCCCGTTCAACGATCAACCTATCTCTTTCTCTTTGTAAAGTACTTAATTTTGCTTCCATTTTCTTCCCTTCAAATTCAAGCTTATCACACTTATTAATTTGCTCATCTAATTTATGATGAACTTCGGTAAGTTGTTGCTTGCATACTTCCAAGTGATTACGTAACATATTGGTTCGCTTTGACTCTTCCTCATAATCTATTTTAGATTGCAAATATTCCAAGTTCTTATCTTCTAATATCTTAACTTGCCTTCTTAGGTCGCTCAAATCTTCCATTTTCTTTTTGTATGATTCTATTGTAAGTTCGTACTTGGACACCTTGTCTGCAGTCTCTTTTAATGCATCTATTTCGTCTTTCAAGTGATTAACTTCGTCTGCTGCTTTTTGTAAATCTTCTTGCTTAGATTGTAATTCCAATACTTCCTTCTCTAATAGTTCTACCTTTAATCTATAATCATCTCTAGAAGTTTCTACCTTAAATAATTCATCTTTCAGAGCTTCTACCTGTTTCCTAAGGCCAGAATATTTTATAATTGAACCACTTTCTTCTGGATTTTCAAATTCATCCAATCGCTCTTGAAGTTTTTTATTTTCTGCAACCAATGCTGCTTTTTCTTCTTGCAGAAGTGACAACTGTTGATCAAGTTCATGACATCTTTGTGCTAATTGTTCTTTCATATCAGCAGTTAATTGAAGCTCGGCTATTAATCTTTGCTGAATACCATCGGCTACGTCCAAAGATTCAAAATTGAGGCTGGTGCCTAAACTTAATCTTGGTCCATTCATATTACTTTCCAATTCTTGAATACTTTGCATAATAGCTTGTTGAACCGTTTCTTCCATACTCATAATTCTTGTTATATATTGCTGCTTCTGATTACAGTTAACAGCACATCCAAGAATTAATTGTAATAATCGGTGTAATTCATGCTTATCGCAATGTTCACCAATTCTAGTCGCGTCAGGTTTCACATAACCAGATAACTGTTGATTTAAACATTCTATATAATACTCTATTACTGCTTCAATTATCTTTTTAAGATTACTGACTTTAAGACGCCAATTAGAACTGACATCACTTTTAATTTTTGCTCTCCAAGCGGCTGTAAACCATTCTGGAGCAATTTGAGCCAAAGCATCTGCTAATGCAACACCATCACTTATATCCTCTGCTGATGAGTGAGGTGCTTCAATATCAAATGTGTCTAACCATTTAATCAAATTATTTAATTGTTGGTCATCCATTGTCGTCTCCGATTAAAATCTTCTTTGCCAAATTTATATACGTGTCTTATCATATACAAAAGCTTTCTGCTACACGTCAATTTTTTTACAAATTTTATCCTAAAATCTGTTTCTTTTACTTACATAATTAGTTCGCAGAGAAACCAATATTTTAACATAATTAGACAATCTGCTAATATTGTTCCTTATCATATGTAACAGTGTGTTGAGTCTCGTATAATGACATCACTTTGACGTTTCTTCGTTTAGAATAAAAGTAGAACAGATTATGGTTACTTTAAGTTTTAGTTACTTTTTTTATGAACTTACGAAAACTGACAAGTATCTACTGCAACCCTAGACCATATGGTCCAATATGGTCTAAGACTGGAACCATGGAGTCATCATGGACCATGGACTGGAACCAACAGAAACCATGAACCATAATTGACCATGATTGGACGTCACTCAGATAGAGTTAGACCACTGATATCAGAGAGGATAGGAGAGTGCTCACACTCGGGTTTTGGCCGTGCCCATTCTAGTGCTGCCCCCTAGTCTAGTTCTTAGCCAGGAACAGACCCGGTTTCAACTTAGCCTCTAACAGAACCCGTTTCGACTTAGCCTCTAACAGAACCCGTTTCGACTTCGGTTTGGAAGTCGAAACGGGTTCTTGTAGGTGCTAAGTCGAAACGAAAGAAAAAGTCCTATCCTCTCTGCTGATATATTTTCATTTCTTTGAAAATTAATGTTGGTAACAGTTGTTAACAAATATACTGTGATAACTTCACTAATCTATATAGATTAGTGAATGACTTCTAAAATAGGACAAATTAAAATAAATAAATATGAATCACTACGCGAAAGTATTTCTTTCTTCTAAGGTTTTAGTAATCCTATAGATTTGTCCAACAATAGGTTTGTTTCCAGGTCCGAATGAAATATAGTTACTAAATAGGTCATTGCAAAAGATTTATCTTATTACAAAACATTTTACAATCATGGTTTTCTATGATCCATTCAATGGTGAGAGCGTATGGATCACATGGACCAGATGTTCCAGGACAGTTCAGGCACGGTCGTTCAGGACTTTATTGATTCTAATCAAATGAAACTCGACAGGATCTTTTATCTACATATACGTAGATAACGATACGTAGATACATAACGATACCTCTTTAAAAAAAGATATTGCATATATTCCAAATTTTACTACTGTCTCCATTGATAATGCCAGAGAGGATACCTCTGTCCTCTGTGATAATACTGTCAAAATTATAGCCAAAGAGTAGGGATACAATAGTACCTATGTATGTTCGTACCTATGTTCATATGATTGCGCAACAATACAAACTTGTTTGTTGATGTTGCCAATCATATGACGTATTTAGAAAGATTTTGTTGGTAATTGTATTTCAATACTCATAAATACGTAGTAAAACACAATTATGTAGACCCATTTAATAGTACATATAAAAAAATCACTGTAACAGGTCGCAGCTTGTGAATGAACATCAGGGTAAATACATTTTTATGCGAAACTAAATAAATGCGAATTATTTAAACGAATAAAATGTATAAGAGTAGTTTTTATTTTATACATGGATTACATAAATCTATTGTAAAAATATTGTGAAAAGGTTCGTACAAATCTTTCGCTCTTCGAAGGAAATTTCTGAAATTTTAATTGATTATTTCTATACACAATCCAGTATCACATAATAAATATTAAACAATTATGACAACTGAAGTGAAAGATAATTTAAGATTAAATGAAAAAGAAAATGGTAATCGACGTGCTATATTTTATAAAAAGCCGATTAAAAGAGATAATTATAACCTAAATATACAAAATATTGATACTCCTCAAGAATTAAGACGCCAACGTTTGTTGCAATTTCAAAAGAGGTATGTATATAATTTTTATAATTATTTATTATTACATTTCATAATTACAACAATAATATTTGACAGATGTAGAGATAGTACATTTAATGTTGGACGTGGAATATTGGAGAAAGCCTTCAATTCTGAAGATGAGCTTGACGAGGATATGGAAATTGATGAATGTTACAAAAAGAAAAATTATTCATTCAAACGACATAAATATTACGCAAATCAATTAATGATGTCTGAATGGATGTTAGATGTTCCCCAAGATTTTGTAGAAAAGTGGATTACAGTTCCTTGCCCAGAAGGAAAAAGAACTTTGGTAGTTGCATGTAAAGTATGTTAAAAGAACGTTAATATTTAAATGTCATTTTCATGTAAAGTGCTATATTTTGTATATTATTTGTAGGGTATAACCAAGGCATATAATAAACGAGGTAACAGACTTGGAAAATTTTATTCAGCACTTCCAGGTGGTAATCCTTCGGGTCACAGAGGGAATTGTACTATCATTGATTGTATATGGATAAAACAACAAAAAGTATATTATGTCTTGGATGTGCTCGCATGGTGTAATCAGTCACTCATAAACTGTGATGTAAGATTTCTTATTTTCTATAGTTAATTACAGTAAAGTCGTGATCTAAGTCCTTCTAATTCCTCTAAGACTTGGATCGCGACTTCACTGTATATTTAAAATCTATTGTAATCCACCAAACATTTATAAAGAATTTTTTATTTCAGACTGAATTCAGATTTTTCTGGTTAAAATCACAATTACAAGAAATAAAAGAACTACAGGAAAGAAATATGCCCATGAATACATTTCCAATATTGTCTCTACCAAATATTAGTTGTAGTTTAGATATAAGTTCAGAATTAGCAACTCTCCCCAACTTACCCCCTTTGGACGGTTTACTATTTTATCATCGCGATGGACAATATACAAAAGGTCGTACTCCACTTGTAACATGGTTGAAACCTTTCATGTTGACTGAAGTACTCGGTATCTTCATACCAGCACCTCTTGATGAAAAACCCGATGGGTATATAGATTTCAAATATTATATTCTTAGCAGCAAAACCAAAAAGAGAAAAGACGAAGTGGAAACGCAAGTACGTCTGTCTTCTATTAAAATCACATTTTCATAGCTACTTTGATAATCAAATAAATAAACTATGCTTTACTTTTTAGATACAGATGGATATTGCAGATGAGAATTCCTAAAACCAAATTTTTTTATTTGGATGAACGAGCTTCTTATTTAGAAGTACAGTATAATATATTTAAAAACGTAATAGTAGTTTATTTTTGTAGACATGACTTACATGTACGGATTGACCAGTTATGATGTTTTTTCATGATGAAAATAATATTTATATAATTGATGATAGTTGAATAAGGTTATCTTAAATATCAATCAATTTCTATCTATCTACCTATCATCTATATATATAGCTATATATACATATATGTTCAGAAGTAAAATAGTAAAAAATATGTTGCAGAACTTAAACCTCTGAAGTTAATGTATGAAGGATATCGACGGCCTTTTTATTTAAATATAACAAAACACGATTCATAGTTTCCATATTCACTATTTTCATCTGAAAATGACGAAAATTACTTTAAAAACAAAAAAGATTATTGTTAATATACGTTTTGACATAAATAACGTAATTATTACTTTATTTCCTCTGATCGAAAACGAAGGTAAACTGATTTTGCATAGTACACATAACCCTAACTGTAAGGAAGCAGTTTGTAATATTTGTTCGTATAAACAAGCACGAAATTTTTTTATGTGTTCCAAATTAAAGGAAATTTCATCACTTGATGTATCAGTTTGATCTTTCATAATTCTGAAAATAACGATAAAATACGTATGTATATAGTACATAAATGTATAATATTGTAAGCATTATAAACTCCTTTTTAAATATGTAAACGTACATTCTTAATATTTTTATTAAATCTGAAATTTGAAATTTCACCACTATCGCATTTTTATCAGGTAATCCTGGAATTCTATATTCCATACGAATTTCACCTTGGCCTTTTGAATGTTCTTCTTTATTAGTTGGAGTAAGTATAATTGGAATCAGCCACATTAAATCATCCTCCTGAGCGGAGAGCTCAATAATCACACAATCAAACATACGACTTAACAAAGTATGAATAGCGTCCATACTACCTCGTGTACCTCGACATAACAGCAGTGGTAATCTTATAGAATTAGGAGTGGCTAATTCACTGGTGGTAGTTTTCCAAGACAATAATATTCCTGTATAAATACACTTTTCTGTACCATTTTCATGACCATAATTTCTTCCATGTACTTCGATCTGTATGTTAAAAACACATTAGTAAAAAATTTATAGCTATTTCTACTAGTACAGAAAGTCCCATCTAACTTGAGAATCTTAGATATCTCTCTTATTTTAGATGATACAAAAATATATCAGAAAGTTACACTTTTCAATATATTTAATAATTGTGTTGATATTGATAGATATAATTTTTAATATTTCCATCATAATTTACAACTTATGCCTACTCTAAATTTATTTTAAATTTTCAATACTCAAAATTATAAAAATATTGAAATGAATTTTTTCCTGAAATAAAATCATGTTTTTCTGATATTTTTTCATTTCATAAAATGGGTAAAGAAAATATTGAAAGTGCTTAAACCAAATAGAGCACCCAGTATTATTTTTATCTTGTTAATGACACACCTTAATCGGTATTGGATCCATTGGACTAGGTCTAGTTGTTACATGATCCATAACAAACATTTTTGCTTTATACACAACATTCTCCTGTGTCAAGATTGCTGCAACTTCTTCCCTTAACCGTTTAGAATACTGCTTTAGATGAACTTCATCTTGATGAAAATTAAATAGTGTAGATACACCATAAATGGTCCATGTTTGATTTAATAATTCTTTAAAATATGAAATATTGTTATACTTCCTCCATACTTCTATTATTGTATATAATATGAATTTACAATTTTTACTACTTTCTAATTAAAACGTTCACAATAATAATAATAATATAAGCGATATAAGAATATAGTATAATAATACATCAAAATACCCAATAATTCTACAACAGGTTCTTCTTCTTCCACTGGTGCAACATTGACATTTAAATTAAAACACTGTTTCCGACGTGTTCGCGGTGTCCAACTTGAATTCATAGTACGACTACTGCTTGGTACTACATTTTGTTGACCGTCCTCCATTCTATCACAAAATTATTCTCGAAATGAATTATTTCATTGAATGTTGTATGTAAGCTGTTTACTAATTTGAAAACATTTCAAAATTAAGCCACAGAATAACTAGCATACAGTTTTACTTCGAAATCATCTCGCAGTGCATATACTATATAGAGGCGAAAATTCTGTATATAATTACAAACCATATGATACGAACAGTGTTGCCACTTCCTTGACTGCTCTCTCTATCCTGTATACTTTATAGTGACAATTTATTTCCTCTCTGTTGAAAAATCTTCTGATTTTTCACATAAATATATACATAGACCACTTTCACCACGTCACCACACTGTCATCAGCCCCTGTGCCATTCTTGGCTATTCAGCGGCGTCAAAAGTGGGCCTATATATGTATATAAATAGGTCCGGGGATAACGTGAAACCTGGTAGAACCAGAGAGGATAGGAGAGTGCTCACGCTCGGGTTTTGGCGTGCCCATTCTAATGCTGCCCCCTAGTCTAGTTCTTAGCCAGGAACAGACCCGGTTTCGACTTAGTCTGTAACAGAACCCGTTTCGACTTAGCCTGTAACAGACACGGTTGTCGAAACCGGTTCTTGTAGGGGCTAAGTCGAAACCGGTTCTTGTAGGTGCTAAATCGAAACCGGTTCTTGTAGGTGCTAAGTCGAAACGGGTTCTTATAGGTGCTAAGTCGAAACGAAAGAAAAAGTGGCACGGCCAAAACCCGAGCGTGAGCACTCTCCTATCCTCTCTGGTGGAACTAACAGTGATTTGAGATACAAACATCGCTAAAAGTTTCACCTATTAGTGGAAGCTGAGAGTGTCACAGGGACCACAGAACATCAAAGATTCTGACAGGACTTTCGTGTCTGATATATTTTGTGTGGCCACAGGGTCTGTGTGCAAAGTAATCCGTGGTTGACATTTATCGGAGGATTATTTTGAATATTTCTACTTACGACTTACGTTATTATATTTTCAAACTTTGTAAAATGGAAAATATTAACACATTTATAGAAAATTTACGTAAAATGGAAGCGGTCTGTAAAAAACAGTTTGAAGAGAAGGAAAGGGAACAAAATATAGAATATAATAATTTGATGAAGACATTAAAAACTATAAAAGGTTTTCACAACTTCGTTTAATATTATTATCCTAGTTTTAACGTATAGTTCTGATTGCATATCTATTTTAGATGAGAAAAACAATTTTAAGGAAACATTTAGTAAGAATCTTAGACGTATAACAACGTATAAACATTCAATATATAATTTATGTACAAATAATGATGAGCTTCCGCCAGCATTGCCAATTTCTCATGAGCACCATAGGTATGACAATCTGATTAAAATTCTTGCTTTATATCAGTAAATGTATACTTCATGATTTATTTTAGGCAAACAATTACATTTCTATCACAAGCCATTGATTTTACAAATGAAATACAACGTATTAATAAGAATTTTGATAATGACATTCAAAAGGACATTAATTCTATAGATCTTGTTAAGGATATTGTAAGGTCACTTTATATCACATATATTAAAATCACTGTTTATAATTTTTTCTTATTCTTTTCGCTTTTTTACAGACATCTTGTACAAATTCTATAGCAAGTGAAGCATCTAGGATAAAGTCCATACTGACTGCAACAAAAGCATTACAGAACTGTGCAAATATGTTGCATGAAAGTTAATCAATACATGATAAGTTTCAATTTTTTACAGTATTTTATTCCTAATTCAACTTAAATTTCAACATTCAAATAAAATATACATTGACTTGTTCATGGTAAAGTATCATTCTTCAATATAAATGGATTTTTAAAAGCATCATTTAAAAAGAGATTAATTGTTTAGTTGTTCATATGAACAGTAGGGATACTCCATAGTAATGTAACATTATTACCATTGTAATATAATATTATTAAATCAATATTTTTTTATACAAATTTGATATGTTTCTTATGTTGTATGGTATTTAAATACTGTTAAGTTTATAATATTCTATTTTAGTAACTATTACTTATACAGTCTACTTCCATATAAAATATTAATACCTATCTATCCTATAGTTTAAACATTTTAAGTGAGAGAATCATAATGATCATCAAGACTTAATTTCAGCATAGTTAAATTTGGGTCTACAATATTCTGTAACAAAAGGTATAAAAAGGAGATATTTTATATGGCAATATTAATTTCAAATAAATATTTTTTCCTTACCATTAATTCTGAAGTGATTTGAGATGTCGAGGGTATAACAGAGAAAGGCAACATTTCATGACTAAAACTATGCGATACATTTGTATCTCTTTCAGGTTTCTCAGTTTCGCAAGACACTGAGATCATTTGTCCCCTTTGAAATAAGAGCATGCATTTAATTAATAATACATATATTTCCGGTTGAATAACCTGTCTTAAAAATGTTTCTTCAATTCAATACAGCAAAAAGTTTTTATTTACTTACTTAAAAATATTGTATTGTTCACTGTCAATTTTTCTTTCTTTTTCCATAAATGCTTTAAGTTGCATTTGTAGCAAATCAAGTGTCTCTTTGTGTTGACTTTCTATATGTTTTGCATCTTCTAAAGCTTTCATTCCTTCGTGTTTTTTTGTTAAAGCTGACTGTATTGTTGGAAAACCATACAAAAATTGTACTTAAAATCTTAGAAATACGATTGCAACTTCATAATATGCATTTTTTGTAATAAATGGTACCTGTGTGAGCTTTTCGAGTTCTTTAGCACGCAAGACAAGCAGATTTTCCTTATCTTGTAAGATTTGTTTATGAACATTAAGTTCGTTAATTTTTTCTTGCCATTGTAGTTTCTTATGATTAGCACAAGCAGCAGTTTCTTGTGCTGTTTGAATAGCAGCTTCTAACTATAAAGGTTATTAAAATATACATATTATTGTTCCAATACAGGAAACCAATATATTTTTTAATAATTGATTGTACCTCAACTTTGGCAATGTCGTCACTATTAAATTTGAGTCTATTCATTGTTTGTAATTGTGACTTTTCTGCTACTATTGCCTCTCTTTCTTGTTGAAGTAATTGTAATTGTCTATCTTGTTCTTTTGTCCAAGATTCTTTCAACGCCTATACGTATAATATAATCAAGTATAAATGAAAAAATTGTTTAATGCGTGTTAACATATTGCACTTGAAGCAAGTACTAATATATGTATTCACATATTTTTAGTTATGAAATGTGGACACATATTTCTCTTTGCATAAGATAGCTTGTATAAAATAATATCTGTTAATGGTAAGATACGATCAAGGGAATGGTTTATGGTGTGGAACTATGATATGAAAATAATATGTTAGTAATTACAGCAATTTTTTAAAACCCTTCTCAGGCACAGTCAAATCGCCAACAATAGCTTGCATGCAATATGTTAATTAGAAGGTGTATCTAATTCTAAATGTTTTATAAATGAATGTTAATGTAATATCATAGGAAACTGCATGTTATACATTTCAATCAATTATTTTTAATAAGTATACGCACATGGTACTCTACCGATTTTTATAGAAACCATATTGATACCTGTAAATAATCTCTTTCCCATTTTACTTTTTTTTCAAACAGTTCTCTTTCTCGTAAGAGATGTGCAGTCTTGTTTTCAAGCATTTCTTGTGTTTGATTACTATGTGTAGTATGCTTTTGAAGTTCTCCCATTAGTTGTGTAAGTTGAGTACTAAATGTTTCTACTGTTTGAATAAATTTATTATGATTCTCTTTCAAAGTATTAGTTTGATTTTTTAAATCAATTTTTTGAGCTGTAAACATTAATTGTACAATATAAATTTGTATACTTATTGTTAGTATTAACAAAGAAGCAAAAATCAGTATTGAGCAAAATGAAGAACGACATATTATTGATATACAATTTAATAGGTTTACCTTTTATGTCATCTTCATAAGCTTTTAAATAATTTTCACGGCGTTCCGTTAACTCGATATCTTTAAGTTCCATTTTTTCTTTATTTTCTCTCATGTTTTCAATAATAGAATTTGCGTTTTCTAACATATTTTGTACATCAATTTTTCGAGTTGTGATAGTTTCCACTACCTGATCTTCCATCTGCTTAGCTTTGCATATACTTTCTATCATATTAGAATATTCTTTTTGTAAAAACTTTACATTTTGAGAATGTAGTTCTTTAAGTTCTTGTATGTGTTGAACGTGTTCATTCTATTTATAAAATTTAAATAGTATGAATAATTAACAATTATTGGTATTATTCAAATTATAAAATTTAAAAAGCGATTATATAAATAAAAGTTGAATTTTCCATTATGTTATATAATATAAAATTTGTTATAATCAATAATATTGTTAATAAATATATGATCATATATATTTATGGACCTTTAAGTTATGTATTTCTTCTTTATGTAGATTTTCCATTTGTACCTTTTCATTCCTTAATTTTTCTATTTTCGCCATATAATCAGTTTCCAATACTTCTATTTCTTGCCGTATTCTTTCCTCAAATTTTAACATTCCCTCTTTTAGAAACGAAATTTGTCTCCTAGAAATAAAACTTCATTGTTTTATCTTATCTTACAACTTCTAAGTCACATTAATGTTATGCATATAATAAACATACTCATAAAATTCAACTTGACAAGTCTCTTCATTATTGTTCCCCTCAGTTGTAGCAGCTAATAAATTTTCTAATTTAGACTTCTCTGCTTGCAGTATTTGTATTCTTTTCTCTAATTCTTCTTTTTCATCTGATATATTTCTTTCCTTTTCATGTTGTTCAGATTTACAACTTGCATAAACTGATGTTGCACTTGATATTGGTGTAGGCTGTGCCATCAAGGTCTTAAGAAATCAAATTTTAAGCATATTTTTAGTTATTTCATGTGGTTTTGTTTTGAAAAGAATTGCACGATTACCATGTATAAGATAATGCTTACTTGTATATATTGATTAATACGTTCTTGTTGTGTTTTTATTTGTTTCTCCAATAAAAGTTGCCTTTCAAATTGCAATTTTAACAACGAATTAAATTGCTTTTCTTGATTATGAAGTACAAACTGTTGAGCATCTGACACCTTATTTAACTGTTCATTTTGTTGAGAGAGTATACCTGCAGTCCTTAATTCATGTTCTTGTTGCTGCATAGTTATAATTGCAGCCTGCTGGTTAAATTGTGCACCAAATAACAATGACATATCTTCTGAAACTACTAAGTTATGTTCTAAATTATGTTCATCAGGTACTTTAGAATTTGTTGAACTTTTGACACCTTCGTGTTCAACAATATCTTTTTCAAGAGATTTTGTTTTAACATTATTCGGTAAATTATCTCTCAAAACCTCTTTTACTTCATTACTTTTCTTTTCCTCAAATTTCTTTGTACCACCCAACCATTCTGGTAAATTTTCTTCTAATTTAGAAGTTTGCACATTCATATCTCTAGATGGTATATTTTCTTCTGTGACCTTAAAAATTGAAAAGAGACATTGAAAATTGCAGTTCAATATAAAATATTGTATTATAAAAATATTACAAATGTAAATAATATTTTTATGTAGCCTAGCTATATCTAAGGATTATGACATTTTTCTCTGCATTGTTTAACATAAATATTACTCTACATAACATAATATAATATAATAAACAGAATACATATTGTGTTTTCTGTTGTTTAAAAAATTACATGCATGCAAATAGCAGACAGATTAACACGTTAAACACTATATCAGTCCCTAAGGACCGACGGTATCGGATTTACAAAATAATATATAATTTATACAATATTCAAACATATGTTCACCGTCTTAATAGATTTGATTAAAACAGATTAAATAGAAATACGGACAGTAAGTATTTTCCTTATACACAGACGTATTTTTACAATTAAATTTAAATAAAAAATGAAATGGAGAGCAAGAGAAAATTAACTTTGCATTTAACGTGTTAAAAAAAGGTGTATATAGGTATGATTCATATGGTAGAACAAGTAGCAAAAACATATCAGTAAAAAGAAATGAATGACGTACATAAAAAAATAGATACAATAATAGATAGGAGGAAGATCAAGTAAAAATAGGATAAAAAGAAGTTATAAGAAAGATGGTCAGAATGAGGAGTAAAATAAGTAATCAAGAGAAAGGAATTAACAGAAAGTTAAAAAAATGATACAAGGAACAAGGCAGGAAATAATAATATAGAAGAACTGAACAGATTGATCAAGAAATAGAAGACATAACGGGAAAATTAAGTGTTTATTAGAAAAGTTACAAGAGTATAAACGAATATACTGAAGAGGAAGTACATCAATTTATTCTAAGTAGATAGACCTGCACAATCATAAGAGAACATTACACAAAAGTAACTGAACAGTGAGCTCAAATATGATACGAAGCTGAAACTAATGAAGGTACTAAATATCAACATTTTAATATAATTACCAAGTCAAAATTTTGTTCAGATAACAAGTCAGTGGATAACAAACCAAGGGGGTCATTTATGATTTTTGCATTTCTTCTGCCTCTACGAGATTCTCTTGAAATTGATTTATTTGGCTGATCAACAAGCTGAGATTTTTGTTTTTGTGTAGCAGTTCTAAGCTCTGCAGAATATGAAGAGTTTTCAAATTCTACATTTTTAGTAAGAGATGAACGACTTTTGTTCTCAAATAAGCTCTCTATAAGTGATGATTTTTTTGATTTGTCATCTGTTAGATCTAATTTACTATTACCAAACCTATTTGCTAAAATATCATCTTTATTTTTAAGAACACTTTGTATCTTTTGTTCATGTTTTTCAGTAGTTGAATCACTTTGTAATAAAATAGAACTGCTTCTAGCTGCATAATTACTTGACTTTTGCGGAAGTAAGTCATTAATATCGTCATTTTCAAAATTAAGCTTTGTTTCTGATTCATTATTCACTTTAATACTTGTTGCAGATGTAACTGGTGCTTTAATTTTAAACAAATCTTCGATTAAGCTACTTTTACTTCCACTTGTAAGAAAATTTTTCTTTTCTTTCAAGGAAGCCTCATCATCAAGTAGCAAACTAGTTAATGAATCATCTTCATTAATATCTATATAACAAAAGAATCTTTTTTAATTTTTAGAAATAAATATAGCATCAAGTTCTATAAATGAAAAATTATAACTTGTTCTTAAGATATCTAAATACTGTTTATTTATTTTTAAATCACCTTTAAGCGTGACTTTTCTTTTCAAATCTCCATCCAACTGCGCATTAGAATCTTTAAAAGTAGTTGTAACAGATCTTGTATTTTTAAAGGAATCATTAAGTAACTCCATCTCTAAACTATCCATGTCTTCTAACACTTGTGTTAGATCTTCCAAATTTGTATTTGGAATTTTAGTAATATCAACCATCTGATGTTAAGAACAAAAATATAATACTACATAAACAGGTAGGTATTGTTTATATTTTTTTTGTCAGGTTATTAGAAGTACTAATTAATACCTTTAAATAATTGTATACCTTTTACAAATGCATAATAAAGCTTTTATGAACTAAAATCAATTTATTAAGTAAAAAATAGGAAGTGCAGTTGAAAGATGATATATTAAGCTACATATATCTTGTGTTTTTCCAGCTAAATAAATCGTTGCTATAGGAACCATCAATGAGGGTAAACAAATCCTATGAAAAGTGAAGAAATAATTAATAAAGATTATTTATAATACAGGTAGTCTACCTCTAAAAAAATTAAACATATGTAAACTATGTTGTGTCTTATACTATAATAAATATATTGTTAACATTTAAGCCTTATATTACATATACAATCTTTATAAACAGCAAGTGTCACCTAATCTTGTGGAAGGTAACTTTTTTCTTTGGAAATTCATGCCGATATGCTTTGTTTTCGAATTATTAATGGAAAACATGGACCAATCAGAACGCGGTTATAGCGGCTGTCCGCTCGGCTAGGCCAACGCCAACGCCACGCTCTGCTGTAGCTGCACTCTGATTGATCCATGTTTTTCGAAAACAAAGCAGCAAAGAACATTTTCGCAAAGGAAAAAATTACTTCAAATGACCTCAAGAATCATCCCTTTCAAGGGAGTACAACATTTTTTGAACACCCTGTATAGATCAGTGATGTACCTTATATATATATATATATATATATATATACTTACATACTTCCTCTCTGTTTATTTACATGTAAGTAGGGGAAGTTCATGGAAAGGGAACATTTTGGTACCACCTCTCTGGTACCACATATACATATGTAGAACTTCTATGTTCGCCAAATCGATAATACGTTGGAAACTGTTGATATCATACGAATGTTTGCACTCAGCGAACATTCTCTTTGATCTTTTTCGTTTTTCATAAAATAGAATTAATCAAACAAATTTACAATGCAAAGTGTTATTAATTCTGTAAAAGGAACTGCGCTTGGTGTTGCCGAATATTTAACCCCTGTATTAAAGGTACGACAGTAGGCAAACGTGATATTTCAAAAATAAGTATTTTAACAACTAATAAGTATAATAAAAATATGTGAAATTTTGTATATCAAATATGTCGTCACCATTTATTATTTAGTTATTCGTTTATATGACAATTTTTGTGTTCTTATCAATGTCTACATTAATTGTTGCTATCTCATAATAGTAATAGCGCTAAATCATTGCGTAGATTTCGTATTTTAGCAGTAAATGTTATAATGAAATCTTATTTATTCTTCTGTTTTAATTAGAACATTTACTTTACATACATTACATTAGAACATTTATTAGTAATCGTTTGTAACAATGTTTATAATCAATATTGTATTTTATGGGTTCAAAGATTTCTATGTAATTGATAATTAAAATAAAACAAATTTAAAAAATTAATTTTCTTTATTATGCATAAATTTAATTTAATTTACACAATTGAAATTAATTTGTTTTCAATTTACATATGTTTAGTTATTTTTATTTCTTATAGTACATTAATTAATTATCAACATTTTTTATTTTTTTATTATTTAATATTTTTTATTGCATATGATCTAAATCTATTTTTAATGGTCTTTTTTAATTTCTAAAATAATTATAACTTATAAATGTAACTTATAACATTAAAGGAAAGTAAATTTCGAGAAACTGGAGTATTAACACCAGAGGAGTTCGTGGCAGCAGGTGATCATTTGGTACATCATTGTCCAACATGGCAATGGGCTATCGGCGATGAAGATCGAGTGAAATCGTATCTTCCCAAGAATAAGCAGTTCTTATTAACTCGCAATGTTCCTTGTACTCGTAGATGCAAACAGGTACGTTTGGTTTTGTGAAGACAATAAAAATATTAATCTGCATATTTAAAATTTTTTAAATTAAAGGCTAAATAACTTTCAAAAATTGTATGTTCTTTTAAAAAATTATAATTTGAAAGATACAATAATTTCTTTATCAAAATATTTAAATTTCTTCTGATTGAATTTTAGATTGAATACAGTAAAGAACAAGAATGCATTATAGAAGCGGATGATCCAGAGGGTGGTTGGGTAGATACACACCATTATGATACTACTCTTGGTGGAGTTGAAGAAAGAGTATCTGAAATGACATTAGAAGAAACACAACTTACTCAATCGATTGATGCAGCAGACAATAATGAAGATGAAGACGAAGATGACGATGAAGATGCTGCTGATATGGAAGCTTTTGAAGTCAGTGGAATGTTGGATGAAGAAGATAAGGTAATACCTATACATTAAGTACATAATTAATATCAGTGTCGTACATTATATTTTGAAAAATATTATAACCTAATTGTATTTAAACTAAAAAGTTTGCAGCAGAAACTACAAAGAAATCTGTGAAGGAAAAATGGGAACCATTTTCTGAAGGAGAAATTATTCACACACGCACATATGACTTATACATCACATACGACAAATATTATCAAACCCCCCGATTATGGCTTTCAGGATATGATGAGGTCTGTTTTTTCCATTTAACAATAATGATGTATTATTATTATTCTTATTATTATTAGTTACAGTGCATCAAAAAACTCTCTGAAATTAATGTAATTATTTTTGCTCAAAAGATTCGTAAGCCTCTCACGGTAGAAGAAATGTACGAAGATGTAAGCCAAGATCATGCAAAGAAAACTGTTACAATGGAAATTCATCCTCATATACCTGGGCCACCAATGGCCTCTGTTCATCCTTGCAGGTAATTTAAAATACTTGAGTTATTCTTTAAATACATATTTTAATATGAAAATAGCTCTATTTCATGGAATAAAATTACAGACATGCTGAGGTAATGAAGAAAATTATCGAGACAGTAATGGAAGGTGGTCGTGAACTTGGTGTACACATGTATTTGATAATATTCCTCAAATTTGTGCAATCTGTAATTCCTACAATTGAGTATGATTATACACAAAATTTTATGCTAAATGCATTTGGTTAAGAGCTTTATAAATTTTTATTGTACCTTGAAGATGATTGTGACTTTAGTTTTTAAGTATATAATAAATAACAAAACTAAGAGAACTGTGCATATAAAATAATAAACATGCTTATGTTCATAAAATTATAATATTTACACCCTTAAAGAATTGTTAAATATAAATGCGAATTTGGCTGGTTCTATTTTTGTATATTATTCCTTAAACTTATTTATAATTTTTCATTGTGTTACTTTACTACATTTGTGCGGATATCGAATCATTTGTCGTTTAATCAAGAATAAGTGTATATTTTTTATTATTTAAAAAAATGAAATAAATTATCTTATAAAATTACTTAAGAAATTATTTATTACCAATTCAATATTAAAGTTTAGAAAATGATAAAGTAAGAGTATATGGTATTGTTCGTGTTCTTATGTATATGTGTGCGCATGTATACATGTTTATTTAGTGCTAGATTTATTGTTTCTACTTGATTTTAAAATGGCGGCACTTCAATGTCCTGTGTTTAAATATTATTCGCTCCGTTCAATGATTGTAAGTAAACATTTAGTTCAAAGACATTTCTCCTTACGTCCTGCAATCTGTTTGTGACATTAAACTTCTTGTGATATGTTATACGAATTATTGATCTGTATGTTTTCATAACTTCATCTTTTATAGGTTAAGAAATACCTATGGTGATAGAAATTAGTGTGTTAACTACTACTTCATACTTCAAAAGAATATTGTGGTGAAAATGACGACCCTGTACGATCAAATAAAACTTCTTTACGATCAGTCTTTATATTCAAATGTTATTTCATTAGTAAGTAAATGCAACAAGTGATTTAAAATGTTTTTTATTCCATGATGATGACAAGATGATTTTGTATTTAAATATATAAATAATGATCTTCATTAACGTGACATATAATAAAATTTAGTGTGTAAATTACCTTAAAAAACCTTCTAATACAATTATTTCTCTACTACAGGCAAATTTGGTACTATCACTCAGTGAGCATAATTCAGATATATTGCCTATACATGGAAAATTCCATATTTATGTTTATTATGCAGATGCTCATTTTTACTTGGGAAAATATAAACGGGCTGAAGCCCTTTATAAAAAAGCATTACAATTTCACAAATGCTTATTGAAATCCAAAGGAGCTACTAAACCTCTGGAAGGACAAAAGGATCTTCCAACAGATGTTGATATAAAATTCCAAATACACTTATGTTTACTAAAATTAAAAAATTCTCTAGAAGCACTTCAAGTACTTCAAAGCATTTCTGGAAAACAAAGAACTCCAAAAGTAAGTTCAATAAATTTAAATTTGAGTATTTCTTTCCATATATAGATTGCAGCTGAATACTCTCCTTGTTTCGTGAGAAGTTTCATGAAAGAAATGTCAGGCTGATTGGTCAGAGCAAAGAGAGCATGTCTCATTACACAAGTATTTTTCGGTCTAGCTGAAATGTTAGCTAACCGTGGGGACACGCGCAGTGAGCAATGACCCCCTTTGCTCCTGTGCAGTCCATGAGACTTTTTCTGAGGTATGGATGGTACAAGTAAACAAGGGGTGATTTGAAAAAAGAAATATGAAATGGAATTTTTTCATCTAAGGTTTTTGAAAAAATCAAGTTCAAAAATCCACTGTGTGTGATGTTATAGCTAAAGCATGGTTCGGTAAGTGATGGATAACACATATCATGTTTGTAAACAGTATTTACACAATACTTAAAACCTGTCGAGTAGGAGAAAAAACACAAGGAAAATTCGTAATGAACAAATTGTATTCTTTCAATTAAATAATTGATGAAATTGGTTGCTTCACAGCTACCAATATTTTTATAGTCGAAATATTGAAAGTTGTTAATTAAAAATTGGTTTCGTGTTTTTTCTTGAATTCGATACATAGCAGATTTTCAAATTTGATTTTTTCAAAAACTGAACTGTGGATTAAAAAATTTTATTCTATATTTTGTTTTTTCATAAGAGATTATCTCATATTTGATTGTACACATAATTCAGCTGTACTCCATATATTGTTCAAATCTGGAAACAAGTGTCATGGAATAGCAGAGGGTAAACAGGAAACGCTATCTGTTGCATAATCTGATTCATTGACATTGTCATTTTCAATAATAGCAAAATTATATATACATATATAATATTTTATTTTAAAGGTAAATATGGCCTTGGCAAAAATGTGTCAAGAGCAAGGAATGAAACGAACTGCTATAACAACTTATAAGGAAGTTCTAAGAGAATGTCCATTAGCATTGGAAGCTGCAGAAGGTCTGCTTTCTCTTGGAGTAAAAGGGATTGAAGTAAATTCATTAATTGTAGGTTGTGCATCAAGTTTATCAAATTTAGACTGGTTGAATACTTGGATCAAAGCGCATGCACATATTTATAATAGAGAATATACACACGCAGTATCAACATTAAGGTCTTTAGATAATGTTAATCTGTTAAGAGATAATTTTAATTTATTAACAACAATGGGGGAGTGTTATTACTATGCTGGAGATGACAAAAATGCTTTATTATGCTTACGAAGAGCTAGGATTATGGAACCAGATGTAATGAAAGGGTAATGGAATCCTTCTTTGAATGATACATGTAGTTGGTTTATTTATTTAAGAAAAATATATTTATACAATTATTTTTATCGGATAGGGTTGACATTTATGCAGCTGTATTGTATAAAAACCATCATATTAAAGAACTTGAAAGACTGATACCTATAATAACAGCAAGCAATGAATGTACTGGAGAAATATATGTTGCTATGGCATACTCGCTTTATGCCGCTAGGAAATTTAGTAGAGTAAATACTTTGACTGCACAAGCTTTGAATTTGAATCCAAATGATATAGAGGCAACAATACTTCGGGGAAATATACTTCTTGAGCAGAAAAAATATCAAGAAGCATTGTTTTTCTTTAGGCATGCAGTAGGATTAAAACCGTATCGTTATGAACCTCATAAGGGTTTAGTGGATTGTCTTGTAGGAATGCATAGACTCCGAGAAGCTCTCAACATTGCAAGCGGATCTTGTAAACAACTTGGACATACTGCAAGAGTTCTTACGGTAATTACATAAATCAGCTTTTGATTGTAAATACAAATTTTGGTTGTCTTGATATGATTAAATATGTAAAATATGTATCAAGTATTAGAAAATTGTTTTAAGTAAGAAAATTGATTTGCAGCTATATGCGTCTGTACTTATGAAAGACCCAGTTTCTGTTGGTAAAGCAAAAAATCTCTTAGAAAAAGCTTTGCTTCAAGATGAGGTTTATCTACCAGCCGTTTATTTATTAGCTGAAATATATGAACAGGAAATGAACTTGGAAGCCGCAATCGCATTACTTGAAAGACAAGTAGAAATTCAATCAACATGTAAATTACATCAGATGCTTGGAGATCTTTGGGCCAGGGTACACAATGAAGAAAAAGCTTTGGATCACTATGCTATTGCTTTAAAGTAAGTTTAAAAGAAACAAGTTACGATATCGAGGGTGGTTTATTTAAATTTTGCTAAAATTTATAATCAAAGATTTGATAAAGAATTAAATTGCTTGAAATAAGCCAATGTTTGGAATTATAGTCTAGATCCGAGTAATAGAAGAGCATTGGAAGGTATGCAAAGACTGGATAATTCTACAAATAAACTAGATTCAGCATATTATATAACTGTGGGCGAGGCACAAACAGATACTACCTATGATGTTGGTGATGGTTTACCGGATACAGACAACGATGAAGCACCTGATGAAAGTGAAACTGAAGCTGTATGGTCTGATATGGATCTTGAAGCAAACAGTCAATAATGTAAATGAGACTATTAGAAAACTGAATAATTTTAATACAATTGAATTAGAATCTTAAATCATTTTTATTGTGTATAATAATATTTCTCATTTTGTTATCTATTTGTTAATTATAACAAAATAAAATATAAAAACTGTATTGCTTGAAATAGTGTTCGCAGATAAAGAAATCGTTTTTGTAAAAAATTATTAATTTGATTTTGTAAACTTTTTTTATACCGTTCAAAAATCTTGTAATGAAAACATTTTTCCAAAATTGTTTCGTATATTTTTTTACTTTACAAAAGTAATAATGATTGACAAAGATATATTGGGAAATTATATACATATATAGTATATAAACTGAATTATGTATTTAATTCGAATAAACCAAATATTTAGTTACAAGTACATAATTAAAAATTCAAAAATTTCTGTTTCTTTGTCAAATAACTTAAAACTAGGTAATAGAAGTATTTAATATGATTTTTCATATTTATTCATTCAAAAAGTACAGATTCGTTTCCTACGATATCATTCGTCGTCTTCAGAAAACTGTGTACACAGAATAAAATAACGTACTACAGATAGTTTATTTACACACTATACAGGATTGGAGATTCATGGAATCAATAATACTATTAATGCGCGAATTTATTAATCGACGTGTACTGTATATATGCTTTTCCCTATTTTGAAAAAACAGGAATCGCGCAAAAGAGTTGGCGGGGTTATTCAATGAAGAAAAGAGCCGTACTTGTTATGAAAATAGGTAATGTCACATGTACGCACTCTTTCTACAGGAAAAAAGAACGTTTGGATTCGATGTATTAGAAAACGCAGAATTCAGTCTTAAAGGTAGGAAGCACGCGTATTTCCTAAATAGCTCGCTTTGGTCTTCGAACTGCGTTCACGTTATATGTATGTATATGTTTGTACATGTATTTCATCGCATCATTTTTACCTGATAATGTAATATTTATAAACATCTCAGAGAGACTATGATTATTTATGATGCAACTGATATACATTCGAAAATTTTTCACAACGCGAAAATTAATAAATAGGAATGACCAGAAAATAGTTGGGCATTAAACTCGAAGAATGCCCCTATAGCACAATCAATTCACACAATTGATCGCTATAACGATCATCCTTTACTATTTGCAAGAAGAAAGTAAATTCGTCGTCGCAATGATACATGTTATTCTTTAAATATTTATCTATATACGTATTCCCTTATCCGTGATTTTCTCGTACAATCTGTTCATTTCGGCTTCCAATAAAAGTTTTGTTTTGAGGCCCTAATCCTTCTGAAGAAGCAGTGACTGAAGAAGAAGAGGAAGAAGACGACGAACAAGAGGAAGAAGTTGAAGAAGATGAAGAAGAGGACGAGGAAGAAGAAGACGGCTCATCATTAAAACTTGAAGTGACAGCTAGACCAGGAGATGGACTATCCACAGGTCGAAATGAAAACCCAGACGAGTCGAGACTCGAACAAGATTCCGGAGTTCCAGCCGAATTTATAGTTGGATGGAGACTAGATATTGCCACATCCAATCTGTATGAAGAAAAAAACATTGTTGAGACTATTCTTTGAAAGAAGAGACATAAAATATACTGTGGTTATCATGAACACTGTTCATTCCATTTCAACTATCCATATGTTATTATCGGAATACTTAGTTATTATAATCAATAATATACATCAAATCTTTTCTTTAGAAAGAACACTACTGCGATCATAGTTATAACAAATGTAAAGATACCTAGATGTGGCCGAGGTTAATAAACTAGAGGTACGTTTCGTTGGTGGTTGTAATTGATCCATTCCAGAGTCATCTAATTCAAATTTTCTTTTAACTGATGCTAAACAACTTGGCCGTATTGCAATGGGACTTAGACTTCGCCTAAATAATAAAATAGATTTTTGTAATATATTTATTCAATTCAAAGTATGCTGTTTCTTAAAGATTAATTGTACCTGGTAGCAAAAGCTTTCCTGGTAGGGCTGGGTGATAAATTAGTCTTCCAAGTAACTGCATGAACACCAGGCGAGTAACATTGTCTCTGGCCAAAATTAGATCTCGTTGGCGATGGTGAAGAATATGTAGTTTGACCATTTACGGATAAATTGATACTAAGTGGATCAAGCACTCGTTTCGCAATTGGACGTGATTCTATTTTATATTGTAACGGAGTTGATTCTGAATCTTTGAAAGATAGTCCTTCTGCTTCAATTGTGAGATCCTCCCAAGATTGTGAGATTTGCATGGCACTGTGAATTTCTTTCTCATGTGCTGCTTCACGACCAGCCACGTCGATACACTCTTCTTGTCTCAACTGACTGACACGTGGAGTTAATCTAGGAACAGTTCCAGAACTCTACAAAAATAAATGTTCCACAATTTTAAATGTTGTCTATCATATAAAGTATATATCTAAATTCCTTCGTACATCGTTCAGATTTGTTTGTTCACTGATACGAATGAATACCATAAATGTACAAAAAAGAAATTTGCTTACACTTGTGCTGAAGCGTCGTATGCGAGGCGAATTGGAAAATATATTAAAATTCGATGGTACATCCCTAGAAATATTAAAAGTAAATCATTGTGAAACAGCTCTTGCCAGAAGTATGATTAAGTAAATGTACAGAACATGATGTTAATTACGTAGTTGTTAGTAATTTATATAAATGTTAATGTCAATTGAGAAAATAACATACCTTGGTGTAGTAGCAGAAGGTGATGTCACGGACATTGTTGCACTAATTTTGTTGATCATGGGTGCACTATTAGATCGTTTCAAACCGACTATTGCACAGTCAACATCCATGATCACATGAACCAGCTATCTGATAGTGCATCTGCATAGAGACACTATTCAAGTAATCGAAGTACATTGGAGCATACACAACAATGTAATTCACTCGACAAACCAATAACTAATTTTTGGCACAAAATAAATTATTTCTTTTTCTGCTGTTCGAAGATTCGATAAGAGGAAATTCTGTCGTTTGGCACGAGAATTGAGAAGATGCCGCATTTGAGCTTTCATTTATACTCTTCCGATTCGATTTTCGTTAAATGATTTGACACACTCTTAGCGTGAAATCTTTAAAGAATAATAAATATTGTTGAATTGAGAGTATGCATAGCAGGAGATCGAAACATTAAAATACAAAAATGAATTCGACTTTTCTTGATATATTTAGTTCAACTTGAACTACCATACATAAACCGGGTTAGAAATCGCAACTTGGTTTTATTTCGTAACGCTTGATTTTTCAACAGTATCACTGGCTGCAATCAAATTGTAATTTGTACAAATGTCTCTGTCGAGTCTCTGTGGTTCCTTGTGGTGAAGCACGCGTATGTCGAAGCTGACTATAATCTCTTTGCTTCCTTAGGAAATATGTATCTTCGTACACTGAATTTGTTGGTAGCCTTGTGTCTTCGTTTAAGTCCATGGACCTAAGAATACATGAACGTATCGTAAAACTTAGCTACTGTATAATTTATCGGAAAGGGGAAAGCAGAGAGGAGAATCGTAGTAATCTTCAATGTTCCTTTTCTAAAATCACTGTTTCTCTCTCTTTCTTTCAAAAGGCGCAACATTTGAGTATTTCCAATAATATTACGAACGTGAAAATCATTCGATGTATTGTTGTATTAAAAATAAAACTGTCGAAATATAACGAGCTCTTTGTGAACTGAATCATAAGTTTATAATAAAAAATAGAATCAGCTTTTTCTTAAATTTCGTAAATTTGTGTAATCCGTGGTACGAGACGGAGGGTGCTTCCATATGAATACATTTTCAATCACATTATTTGAAGTTAACGTCTAAAAGTGACGTTTAAATTTTAATATTTCTTCTTTATTATTTGACAATATGTAACTCGTAAATGTTTTTTAATTTTTATTTTAATTATTGACAAAATTTATTTCGAACTACATATATATATATAGAATTATTATTGAAATAAAATGAATAATGTATATTATAATTGAAATAAATACTTTGTGTAAAAATCATAAGTAAACTTTTATTTACTTATTACAAATTTAATTGTTGTTATACAACATTTTTTATTAAAGCAACATTATAACTTAAATAAATACAAAATTTATGCATGAATTATAAGAAAAACAATCCTTTGTTTTTAGCGACTTTAATTTATTTAATGAAAATTTAAATTACAATTCACTTAAATTGTAGTCCAGATATTTAAAAAGTCTCTCTAAAATGTTTTTATAAACAAAAAATAAAGTTGTTTATTTTTTCTCTGTATTTCTAAATTGGGTTAAAAAATGAAAACTATCCATGAGCAATATGAAAAGGTTTTATTTCAGCTTCGCTTATGCGAACTCTATCTATTTTGTAAATACCATCTTAACCAAACAAAACACCTATAGTAAGGTTCTCAATGAAACACATATATAAGAAATAGAATCGATAGTATCTTTTTTAATCTTCATAGAGTTGCAGAAACGTATGCTTCATAGTCTTAGTAATTAACATTTGATACAAATAAAGATGCAGTTGAATTTTCCAATAAAATTAATCTATCCTATATCCATATCCGCATATTGCATATTCAAATGAGTATCTATTATTTGGAAAAGTTCCAATGGCTGTGGTATTCTACCAGTTTCCAGTTTCGACCACACAGGAACATCTAGAACAGGATAAGTAATTAGAATATATCTTACGAGAGTAAGATTTCCCAGAAAAGATAAGTCAAAATATTCTGCTGACCATTGAAATGTATTTCAAAAGCTCCTGATGATATGAGTTGTCCTTCTACCATATTAAAAACAAAAAATATTGTTGTACAAGAATAAAACCGATTCTCCATGCACCATTGCCACAAAGATGGTAGTAGTCGTCCAAAATCAAATCCACTCACTACTAGAACTATTAGTAGAATTTTAATGAAACTCTAAAAAGGCAAAAAAATATATATTACATACACAGAATTTATCTTTGCTTAATTAATTATCTAATCTGAAGGATAATAATTACTAGTAATTTAGCGATAAACATAATATTTGCAGATGGATTATAATTTTCTCCATCAATTTGTAATTCAGGATACTTTTGTCGAAGAATACCAACATATTCTTCAAATGCTTTTCTGTATCCACAAGAGTAGCTAAAACATAAAAAATATACAAAATAATTCATGAGCAATCAATTGACAAAAATAATACGACTATCAAAATATACCAATAAAACGAGTGTATCTCGTATAAAATACATAAAAAAGAATTACTTTATGTATTGAAATTATTATAACTTACCAATAAAGGAATTTTAACGTCGGTCCTGATTTTGTGCCAAGTTTGGTTAATGGAACTTGATTGTCATCGGCTTTAGTGCTTAATGTGCATAAAACGACAAAAAAGCACAAAATAAATTTCGTAAGATGTATCATATTTTAAGGCATTGAGATTGCATCAACTTAAGATACTTTTAACTAAAACGGTTAATTTGATTTGGGTCTTATAAGAAACGCCAACCTGCACTTTTCTGTTACTATCTTGTACCGATCCATTCGCTATCTGCTGTTAAGCAGACCAATGCCGAATTGAACCGAACTAAGCCGAACCGAGCAAAACAAAACTAACCATAATGATGATTAACAACCTCATAAAAAAAAAACAAATCAAATTGACCAATTAAATTCGATTCAATTACTTTTGCTTGCATTGATTACAGATACGTATTTCCAAATCAATTTTATCATATTTTATATTCTTCGCAAGAATTTTTTTTTATTTAATATATATTGATATGTAACATAATCACGAATTATTTTTGACATTCGTGAAACGCGTATATGTACAAAAAATTAATTGTTTCTGTTATTTTAAATTAAAATATCATATTGTGATTTGTTATTTACATTTGTAATTTATCTGTCATAAACATTTTTGTAATATATCCGTAATGGATATTCATAAAATATATTTTCTACAGTTATAATTTTATTATAATTCTTCTTTTCCAACTTTTTAAACTTGTAAAATTAATTTAAATACTACGAAAATCAATATTAATAAATATTACTCTATACATTAATACGAACAGGCTTATAATTATTAGTTATTGACGCGAAATAAGAATATTAATTTCAGTTGCCTTTTTCATGTGCCTATAGAATCGAACGAGCGACATCGAAAATGCCACCCGGAGTGTCGCCTCCTGGTGTATCTCCATTCTTTGGACTTAGTCTTTTTACTCTTACCAACTACACGGCCAGTACTATTGCCAACCTTACAGACAAATTTATTGCCATTCATACAAACATAATAGCCGATCAGAATCACATCTACGGTCACGGTGTGAGAAAAATAATAGGTGGTGCAAGAGACCATCTCCAAGCACTGAAATCTGTGACAAGTGTTCTGACCAGCCGCTAGACGGATACGTGTCGTAAAAGAAACATGTTTTCGCCACGGTGCACTTACGAGAGGAAAATTCTTTGTTACATCATGCACCGTGGTCGGTACTGCTTCGGAAGCAGTGCTTCCCAAAGCTTGAGCCAGCTTGAGCAAAGAGTAGCTTACGCTTTGGCGTAAGCCTATTTTGAGCACAGGTTTACTAAATGTCAATTGTAAGTCTGTGATTCTGAGACGTCACACATCGACTAACGCTAATGGCGATGGTACGCCGAATATGAAGTTTTATGACTCAATCACGATTTATGTAAAATACATATGTAGGTAGTATTTTTAAAATGGTTTAATGTAGCTATAAAAATATGGAGGTTTCAGTAATGTAAGATCTTCACAGGTCTCGCCAAGTTTGTCGCAAAGCCAAATTAATCATCATCACGAGGTGTCCCTCTTGAAATCATATATAACATACAATTAAACTGAAGTCATACTATATACATTAGTAAATTGATATATAAAATTCTATAATTTTTCATATGGGCCCCAAAAAAGACAAAAGTGTTTTATACATTTACAGTACCACCTTCTTTAGGTGCTGCATCAATTGCTGAATTACATAAATTACAGTTCATATTTCAGAATAATATTCACAAAATTATGATTTACTATAATTTTTATTTAAAAATTTTTGTACTAAACACACACATACATATAAGTATCACAATTCTACATTAACTAGCGAAACATAAGATGTATGTAGAAAGGTACACTTGAAATAAAAATAATCTTAATGAACTGTATCACTGTATCTTATGAATCATGTTTGTGGTAGTGATACGTACTGATACATTGGAACAGGAGGCACCATCCAGTTATTATTTTAAAAAAGATTTTATTTGCAATGGTTACCCTCCATATATTTTTTACTAATTAAAGATATCCTCTTTGAAAGAGATGAAGATTGTTCTTTGCTTAAAAATAAATACTGCAAGTATTTTCGTCTCGCAAATAAAATACTTTTCAAGTAGTGATTGCTAAATGCAAAATAGGAAAGCTTAGAACTGAAGCTGGATAAAGTAAAGTGTTGAACATAGTAATTTTTATGCACTAAGTGGAACAATGTTTATATTCACGTGCACAGATTTATTGTTTCCTTTTTTTTTTAGAATTTAGCACACAATTTTGTAAGTAGAGTAGGTATACCATCTTTTAAACTACTGTAAAATTTGTAGTTCAGTAGTTTAAGAGTACTTTCTACTTTTGGTACTCGAAGCAACCTTTCTTTATAGAGTACTGTGCAACTGTTTGAAAGACCATTTTCGTAACAATATGTCCAAGAAAATTGAAAAGCTAAATAGTGTTGCAGAGAAGAAACAGTTTTCTGTTTAATTTCATAATTGACTTGGATTTGTATTGGTACATGAAGCTGTCATAAATCTGGAAATCTAAAAAATTAATAGAATTATGGAAAAAGAGACAGCGTACGAGGTTCAAATCTGTACTTTGAATAAATTAAGGAAAGTCATGAAAGTATTTTAAATTTACCTCATTGGATCTTCGAAATAGTCTGATGGTATTTGAAATAATTGTGGATCTATATCATGACGAAAAGCAAACTCCTGAAACGTGATTTTTGCTGTCACTGTGGGTAAAATAGGTATATCAATTTTAACAGGGAATCCGGGTGGTAATTTCATCAAGACAAATTGTCGTAACTTGCTATAGTGCTTGAAAGGTGCAATTACTTCCAAAACATTGAGTAACATGTCAACTGTCAATGGAAAGTCTGGACTCATAGCAACTGTAGCTTTGAACGATTTACTACTTTCTTTGTAAACTAAACTTCTCCCCAGAAGTGGACATTCACCAGGTGGAGCTGTAATATATTCCTCCCAAGTAATATTTGATTCTGGTGGTGGGTTTAAAGAAGCTCTTCTTACATGAGGCTAAAAAGTCAATAAATAATAAGTATAGAAATAATTATACGTATGTATATAGAGTAGAATTCCGATAATCTTTAGTCACTTATTTTTTGGGTTTACCTCTCCATTTGCAAATCCTTGTGAATTTCCTTTTGTCAAAGATTCCATAATAGCTTTATTCTTTTGCAAGTCTTCTTCACTTAAATGTTCCCGTCGTTTTCTACTTGCCAAAACTATCCCATTGATTTGATAAAAGTCCGCGTGGAAAGGACCTACCATCTCCTTTATTAAATATTTGAGATAAATCTCAAAAAAACTTTAAGAAAAGAATAGGAGAAGGCAGTAGAAGAAAATGGGTCGAGCTAACAATATTGGTTCCTTACCCTTTTATCTTCACGAAAGATCCAGCCTGTCTGAGCTCTTGAAAATGTAATTCCTTTCGTTGACATTTGTGCTGCCATAATATCGCTTGACATAAGAATGTCAACTTCATCTTCTATGTCCAATTCCGTTTCCTATAAAAGACACAATTAAATGAGAGCAAAGTAAAGCCAAGAACATTTTATCATGTAAGTATCAGCTTAATGATGATAAAAAGAAGATGATAATAAAGTAATTAGACCTCGTATCTCACTCTTTGGAAAAGTTTAGCTTCATTGTCTAGTACTGTTAATGATTCGGTGTGTTTCTGGTCACCATTAAAAATAAAAGATATATCACCTCTTCCCCATTTCATATTATTAAAGTCTACTAAAGTGGTATCCATCCTAATAGATGCTCCACATTTATGTATCTTGCAAATATCAGATGGAAGTACTCGAGAAACAAGTGGAACTGAAAAATAAGGAACTTTATAAATCACTGTTGGAATCATTCTGAGGTACATGACAATTTTCAAGTTTAAATAACAGTTAATTTATATATTTATAATAACTTTAATATTTAAATAACAGTGTTTGAAATAATCGTTTGAAAGCAAACAGTATTAAATAGTACCCCAACTTTGAAAGTCCCATCTTAATTCCATGTAAAAATCACCCATTTGACGTAACGTTGCAACTAAATTTGGTCTTCTTTCTTCCATTTGTTCTCTAGCTTGTTGTTTTAGTTTACGGACTAATGATGATACTATAAAGAACCAAAAATAAAGTAAATTAGCAATGCTATTCCTTTATTAGAAATAGTTCATATATGTTTCTACTGACTGGTTTGTCTATCGCCATAACTAATTGCTTCAGCAAGTGGACTCCATCCAGCTAGGTTTTTTACTTTTACTGGTGCTCCGTGTGCAAGCAACAGCTGCACTGATTCTATAAGATTTAAAATTTAATTTATATTAATATATAATTTCTTCAAACAAGTGTACTATGTTTAAAATATATCTTATTACCTTTTCTTCCTAACATAACAGCTAAATGTAATGGCGTATTTCCTAAAGAACAATTTTGAACTTAGTATTGAAAAATATTATAATTATTTATTACTGTACAGTTATAGTTTATACTAAATAAAGAAATTTAAACAACATTATTAACCTTGCTTGTCTTTTTCAGCGATATCATAAATTCTGATTAAAGAGCTTAAAGTCTTAACGTCTCCTTGAAATATGCATTTATGTAAAGGATATTTTTTACTTTCCGAGTTCTCAGCCATGACCGTCTTCCTTTGTTAGTTAAATTATAGGAAAAATGGCACTGATCCCTTTCTTTATCTAATTGAATCTCTTTTGATATAATAGTAATGGTCTTGTATTCCATTTCCAAAATGCAGCATGCTACATCGAATAGTCATACCAAGAGTTTTGTTACATCTAAGCTATTTAGGAGCATAAGCTCAAAGTTTAATAATCTGCTTCTAGTTGTCAACATCAATAAATGTTTCTTATGTAGTATTTTACCAAATATTTTTATAAATTACACTCAAATATAAATAATCTTGTGGGTTTTGTAGAACAATTAGAAACTTTTTAAAGTTCGAAAGAACTCATTCCGCGTTATTATTGTTGTTTCCGTTAATGTTTTTAGTTCTACCGCTATTGTTTTTAATCGTATCTGTGCTGTCGTATCTTTGCTAAGTGGTCGTTCTTTTAATCAGTATGGTTAGTTATTTTAATACGTTTATCATTTATTCTTCTTTCGCAAAAATCAAAAAATATACATTCAAAAGTCGTATATATTTGATGAATTGCTATATATTCCGATATTATTTATTTTGTATTATAAAAAGTATAATTCTACTGGACCACCACACTAGTAGGACAGTACTGATTCGTTAACTTGTATACATGCATACTTGTACGTGTATGCTATATTCTGCATGTATATGCCAGTTATATGTATGTGTACTACTTGATACATAAAGATATATAAACTTTATTCTTGTAATTTTTCTCGACAAGAAGTTGCAATCTAAATTGTATATAAGAAATTATATCATTGAATGATAAAGATGAAATCACTACAATGTGTATGTATATTAATTATATACAATTTAAATTTGTGAGTTCCTAATAAAATAATAATTTCAACAAAGTTAAATAGATTTTAAATTTATCGAAATATTGATATGTTCAATATATCATAATAGATTAATGACTTTCGGTAAATATTTCAATATTATACATAATGCGAAAATTAATAGTTGTTTGAAGTAACTTATATATTGAACTATAACATTTGTTTCAATGTTTAACTTTTATAAATTTTTAATTTCTGAAATCGATATTACATAGTACCCATAGTATAAGTTATCAAATAACTGTATTTCATCTATATCAATGTTTCATTCCTTTAATTTCGGATAATAAGTAAATGGAGTAAGGTACAGTGTCTGTAATTAAGATGCATACTTTAATAAAAAATGTATTTTATATCTATTTTTACAATAATAATTTACTTAATATTATACAAACATGTCAGAATTTAATACATGTAATTAACATATACAGTATTGAAAATTGATATTCAACGCATTGTTGAATTAATATACTGGTAGAATTTTATGTATAATCTTTTTTCTAGAAAATTAGTAGACTAAGGACAACTATGAACGAGGATTATTATAATTTATTAGATTTAGCACTTCGTGATTAGTATTTACTGCTTCTACATCTGTGTCTCGAGGAGGTGTTGTTAACGAAATCGTAGAATCATTGGGTGTTGTCTGTTTTCCTTTATGCACTGGAGATTTAGTATCTTCTTTATCATTTGCCTGAGCAGGACATTCAAAGTGGACACAGTGAAAAACCTAAAACATGAAATGATTAGAATTGTAATAGATGTTGTCTATGCTACATACAGGACCTTCGACTATGTGTATCAAATTTTTAAGGACTAATTTTACAAGTCAATTTAATACATGAAAAAAGGAATAACGAATTTGTAGTAACGACTTAATTTTCAAATTACTAGCGACTAAAAATCTTTCCGATACATCAATAATGTCGCACGCGATAAGTCACGTCAGGAAACGTATAGACAGTGACATATTATGCAAATAGTTACATCATAATCGTCATTCTCCTGTTCATACCAAACGTAACTGAATACACTGTATGAACTTATTAGAGTTTATAAATAATAACCTCATTTGCTGTGTTATGTGTTCCCACAATGCGTATAAAAACAACAGGAAGTGCTGATCCAAAATGAATAGTTTGCCAAGAACGACAAGTTTCTCTAGTCTTATCAGCAACAAGGGTCCAATTCCAACAATTACCGGAAACCTCTATGTAGTACGAATATGAACGATTGTCACAATCCCATAATAATAATCTAAAAATAATAAATAAATATTAATCAAAGATCTCTTCTTCAATAGTATTATTTCTAATACATACCTCATAGAATCTATAATATATGGTTGTCCAAGTTGTATTAAAATAGATCCAGAACCAAGCTGATGACATGTGTATCCACTATCCCAATCATAATTTGAGGTGTCACCATTTAACAAAGCATTTCGTGTTCTAAAGTAAAAAGAACAATTATTATTGAGAAAAATATAAAATATAATTAATATTATATGTGTTTTACATACCTACAAACACCTTCGGTAACAGTAGCACTACGATCCATAGTAGCAACATTTAGTGTTGGAACAACGAAACCGTTACAAATTTTTTCCATTTGATTTGTATAAAAGGCTTGAAAACTTACAACATGGAAAACCTAAAGAAAAGATTCAAATATTTCCTTTTTTTTAAATGTAGGAGGAAGAATAATGTTTTACCTTGTTTACAGTATTATTTGTTCCAACAATGCGAATATATAGAACAACTCTAGGTTCAAAATATAAATACTGCCAACTGCGACATAAGTAATCTGTGTGATTAATAACACGAACCCAATCTTTTTGATCCATGGATACCTATTAATAAACAAAACATGACTATAATTGTTCATGCTCATCAGAACTACCTGTTTACTAGTTTTTATTCAACTTACTTCTATGTAATAAGAATACGAGCGCATATCTTTATCCCAAAGTAACATCTTGATATAATTAATAATACATTGAGTTCCTAATTTAATCAAAATACCAGTTTCTTTTGATTCTGCGATGGTATGTCTAGTGTACCTGCGGAAGTAGGAAAATTTTACTAAATAATTATATACATGAAAAACATATTTATTAATTCACCCTCGCTCCAAATCATAGTTTCTTGTATCGCCATCTAATAGATAACTACGCATTTCACCCTGCAGGACTTGAGCCCCATGCAATGGATGGGCAACATTTTCATCTATAATTAATCGACCTCGATAAGTAAGTTCAGAATCTCGTATTTGTATTTTTGTAGCAATTGCATCTAAAATTATGTTGGGAGCAACTAATCCAGTTGGTCGAACAATATTTAAGAGATCCGTAATAGAAATCAAGCTTAATCGTACCTTATCTATAAAATTACTTGTGTTATTTTGGTGAAAACCTTTAAAATATTTAAGTAAATCATGTTCTTTTGCATTCTTTTACTTCTTATAGATATAGACATATTTTTCATATATTCTTACCTAAAACATTTTTGTCATTGGCATTTGCATTTGCCTTTACCCATGATTCTACAGCTAAGAAAATATCAATCTCTGGTGCATAAAAAGAATCTCTTGAAACAAGTTCGTTCAAAGCAGTAGCACTTAACTGCAAAAAGCTTTCGTGCTGTATCACTTCGCAAGCATGTTTGTCCATATATGCTTGACAAACCTAGAAAAGAATTCTATGCTCAATCTTCAATGTTCAAACATTCTTTAGAATTTCATTTTGATATGTGTCCATACCCTTGTAAGACATTCTATTTGGTAAAAATGTGCTGCATCAAATATAAGGCAAACGTTTTTTATACTTAATATTTCTCTTAAATAATTTGATATAGAGGTTTCGAGTTCTGAAAACCCATACAGATGAGCTAATCCAAGAATATCTACAACCACCTGCAAATAACAAAAGTTTGAGAAAAATTTGTTTACACTTCAAAGATAGGTTAGAAAGTAAAAGTAAGAAATACCTCTTCACGTTTATCTGTAAGTAACATGCGTCCTGTATATATGTACTCGAATAAACCTTTGAATGCTGCCAAATTAGCATCCTGTAATTCAATTTCTCGTTGCGTTGATTCTTTTAACCCTCCGAATAAAAGAGCTCTAAAATATTGGCTGCGTGCAGCTAATATGATTTTGTGACCATTAAATCTTTGTCCATCAACAATTAAAGTTATATCTGAATAGTCATCAGAAAGACAAAGGGCTCCAATATCATCAGAGAGGTGACTAATATGTTCTATATCACCAGATAATGGACTTAAATGGTGATGTGAACTCATTTTTATTAATTTCCAATTTGTTTAATTCGAAACTTTTTTTCCAAAACAGGTTCACTTTAGTTTCTTCTCGTTCAGAACTTCTTTTTCTTATAAATACGATGCTTTATCGTCAAGTAATAACGTCGCAGACATCATATTTAAAACTTCTTAATGTGTTGAAGAGTATGTCCTAAACAAAATGTATGTATTTGCAGCGGTGAATAAAAAAAATGTGAAAGTATAGAAGTTTCGTAAAGAATTAACAACTACTTAAATAGGTACTATAGATAGCAAAAATAAGGTTATCTTACTGTCTATATAAACTTTCTTTTTTCAGCTCTTTTACATACTTGTAATGTTCTACGAATTCACTTGTACATTGTAAATGTTGTTGTCACCAACTTTCATTAACAAAAACTTACATGAATTACCAATATACAAGAACGATATTAAAATAGGTTTCCCCTTTGCATATGCATTATATCCGCCTACAGTGAAATTCGCAATTCCTATGATTCTTCTATCATAATATAAATATCACAAACTAACGAAACTAAGAAGCAGTGATGCCAGAATCGTGGAACCGAGGAACTTGCCCCTCCAGCGACTCAGTCGGCTGGTCCTCCCACTCTGACGTACCGTCGTCGCCCCACGTGCTTCTACTGCGCACGCGCTACACACGAACGTACTTCGACTCTGACCGGGTGAGTGTCAGGGCTAAGAAGTAACAATCGCATATCATCGAAGAGAATTCTCACAGAGGAGAAACTTCAGTGTTTTTTCAAGAACCAACTTCCACTACGCATGCGTCTGTAGGTTATAAAGGGTGTAACAAAATGTATTCCCATGGCTTCTTCAAGTAATTCTACAGGGAATCCTAGAAAATTTTAGGGAAACTGGCAGGAGTGATATGTACCATCGTGATTCCCTGAGGTGATTCTATCACAGACGAGGTATAAGGATAGACCTATCATACAATGCATTTTATTGATGCATTCAGCTACAGTTGTTTTAAATACTGTCACACTTTCCAACGTTTTTAATTGTTCGTATGTTTCACATTTGTAAGAATCCTCTCTTGCATCTTGAACATTTCATGTTATAAAATTTAACGTTAGAGAGCGTATAAGTCACAGTTTCTCAATGTTTGAAGTTCACGAACTTGTTATCGTACTATCAATGGTAAAAACGAATGAACATTGCGGCTGGTCAAGTGTTTGGTGTAATCAATTAATTTTATATCTCCGTATTTTTAAAAGTACGAATGCTGACAAAAGGAATAAATATAATTTCGACAATATTTTTCTGAAAACAAATCAATCATCATGACGAAAGGTATTCTTTTATATGATTTATAAGCGTAATGAAAATAGAAATCCAATACGTGAAATAATATTTTAGGTTTGTTGTTGTTTATTAAACATTTTCTCTGAAAGTATACGTTATTTGTGTATACATTATGTTTTATTATGTTATTACACGAAATAGTTATTTAAAACTAATATCTTTATCAATATAACTATACTGAGTATATTATTTATTATTTCTAATCATTGTTGTTTAAATTTTTAAATAAATTAAAAATATTTAGAAAAAATAGTATATAAGATTATAAATATTCATATGTAAGCATTAAAGATGTTAGAAAAGGCATTGAAAAGAAAATATGAAAAAGTAACGATCGATGATTGTACATGTGTGTTTTATATAAAACTTATTTATTTAGACGAAACTTTAGAGAAGAAGTCAATAGAAAATAATGACACTGACAAGAAAGCTTCATCTGAAACAGGACCAGATCCATCGGCTCCTGTAACGAGAAGAGGAGTATTAACATCATTTCTGACTGGTAAACCAATGGAAATACCAGAACAAGATATTGTAATAATTCATTTTTTTTATTGTTACAATCATATTTATTATAATGTGATATTGTTAATAATAAAAGTTTTTGTTTTAATAGCTAGGCAAATGCAGATTTGTGTCAGAGTTTGAGAAGTTGAATCGTATAGGTGAAGGCACATATGGAATTGTTTATCGAGCACGAGATACAAAAAATGATAAAATCGTAGCTTTAAAGAAGGTGCGAATGGAACATGAAAAAGATGGTTTACCTGTTAGTGGGCTTAGAGAAATATCTGTTCTTTTATCTTGTCGTCATGAAAATATTGTACACTTAAGAGAAGTAGTAGTAGGAAGAAGTCTAGAAAGCATATTTCTTGCTATGGAGTATTGTGAACAAGATTTAGCAAGTTTATTAGACAATATGCAAACTCCATTTTCGGAGAGTCAGGTTAAATGCATTGTTTTACAAGTGCTAAAAGGTTTGCGCTATTTGCACCATAATTTTATTGTGCATAGAGACTTAAAAGTCTCTAATCTTCTAATGACGGACAAAGGATGCGTAAAAATTGCTGATTTCGGATTAGCCAGGTGGTTTGGCTTACCTTTAAAACCAATGACACCTAGAGTAGTAACATTATGGTATAGAGCACCAGAGTTACTATTACAAGCCAAAACTCAAACAACTTCTGTGGATATGTGGGCTGCTGGTTGTATTTTAGGTACGTTACAAGGTTTTATTATTATGTAATATTATAATGTTACATGTAATTTAATTTTTATATTAGGTGAACTGCTTGGTCATCGACCTTTATTACCTGGACGATCAGAAATTGCACAACTGGAATTAATAGTAGATTTATTGGGTACACCGAGTGAAGCAATTTGGCCCGAATTTAACACCCTTCCAGCATTGCAGAACTTTACATTGAAACAACAACCATATAATAACTTGAAACAAAGGTTTCCATGGTTAAGTGCTGCTGGTTTACGATTATTAAATTTCTTATTTATGTATGATCCTAAAAAGAGAGCAACTGCAGAAGAATGTTTACAAAGCAGCTACTTCAAAGAAGCTCCTTTGCGTAAGTATTGTTGAATTATGTATACTGTATATTGTATAATCTTTTATAGTATTAGCTACAGATCATTAACAATAATTAATTTTAATTATGTTTGTAGCATGCGATCCTAAGCTTATGCCTACCTTCCCACAACATAGAAACATGAAAAAAGCTGCTCCTCCAAAGGAAACCAGAGAAACAGAGGCAAACGTTACAGATCAGACAAATAACTTACCAGCAATTTCTGATCTTGTAGGTTTATTATGTGCTTCTTTTTATACTTTGGAAGATTATGTAAATATTGATATTATAAAATTAATATATTTTACAGCTTGGATCACTTGTTAAGAAGAGAAGAGTGGAATGAATTATGGGTATCGTTTACATTCACGACTTAGGATACAATTCAAACATACTTTCATTCCTCGTTATAACTTGTAACCTTCTTTTAGGATGTATGATATCATTCAGAGAATAAACTTTTCAATAAATGAGCTTTATTACTGGATACACAAAAAACATTATAAAACCAGTGTTTTTGTTAATAAGAGAAAGCACGCATGTGTGCAGATATAAAAAAGTAACATAGAAAGTATAAAGCATAACTTTTGTGTACAATGTCAAATTTGTGACAAAAATTTTATAATTTTGACAATAATGTGTACAAACAAATTCTTTAAACGACGTGTATATGTACATACTATTGAGAGTGTTTGTGTTTATTGATAAATTATCATTCTCCACGCATATTCATTTTATAAATACTGTCCTGCATCTTAATCGTAAAATCCTCTATCTTAAGTTCACGTTTTCTTGGCAGTTTGAGTGCCTTCGAAACGTTTCTTGTATACACCGCTCGGATCATATTTTGCTGTAAGTCGTTCCCAGTCTCTTGGTCTCTTATTTTTGAGATGACTTATTACTTTGTCTGCAATATCTTTCTGTTTTTCGTTGCATTTACTGCAATCGGTGGATAAAGCGTCTGGCAATGTCTCTGAAATGACACATGTATTATTTATTTAATAATATTCTAGAAATTTTACAGTTGAATTACGATTTATATGTATAACACAAGTAATAATTTATTTATATTTGATAAATTTTGATTTTTTTTCAAACCAAAAAATGTTATTCTTTTTTAATATTTATTTTATCTATACAGAGTACTTCAATATTCATAGTTCAAGACTTATAACATGATCTAATAAATTTTTACTTTTTTGTATAACACATTCAATAGGTGATTTTAGTAGACTTTTATGCTTTAAAATGTTTCTATTCATAAATTTCAAAAATTACATGTATAAATATTCCTTGCAGGGAATTTTCAATTCTGTAGATTATCTCAAATAATATATTTAGAATTATTTGAGATAACCTTTTTTTTTGAGAGAATTATTTGAGAGACCAGAACAATTTTTTTAATGAGAAAACCAACAAACAGAACTGTATAATCGGCATTGTTTTTCAAGGAGGAAATGAAACGGTATCTTATTAAGACATGTGATACCGGTTAATTTGATTAGGAGACTTGTTACCGATTAATTTGATTAGGAAACTAATTTGATTAAAAGAATCTATGAAAACCATCTATTTGTTATTAATACACAAAACAAAATCGGACGATGCAATTTTACATTTTTTAATATGTTTAATTTCATTTGCGTTATGTACAATTTTTTCGGGGGATTGATATTTAAAAGACTGTTATATAATTTATATTTTCTTAAGTACATAGTCAATCGCTGTTTATTTATTTAAAATGGTCTGCAAAAGTTTGTATTTTTAGAAACATCTGCAACATACCGTAATCAGCAGAGGAAAACTACTTTAAAAAAAGTATCCATTATTAGTTATTAGCTCAATTGCTAGGGCATACATGATACTTAGATGTTACTTAAGGAAGTTCGACGCACTCTAAACGAGAAAGCAGTTTACGTAATAAGGAAAGAAAGAAAGAGACACAGCAAGTGTGGGGTGAACTCTGTCGTAATAGCCGCCGCAGATGCATTGAAATTTCCAAATGAAAGCAGCGCGACTTTTGGTCACGCGCATCTGAAGAAAATTACTTTCCCCCGCGTGTTCCGTTTAATGATAAGCAAAGCTCAATATATATTTGGGTATTTATGCACATTCGAATCTAGATAGATGTCGGCTTATCAAAGTAGAGAGAAGAGTACAAAATTATCTCTGCGATAAACGCTATTAGTTTAATAATTACATGTATATATATAACGTTAGAGACCGTGAATATAAATATTAAAATTATTGTCTGTGTTGAAAATTTAGTTAATTGAAATATACAATAAAAAATTGTATTTCGTTCATTTGTAGTTCAAGTTTTTGTCCTGGTTATTTTCATGATTAATAATAAATAAATCGTATTTAGATCGTTAGAAATTTCGCTCAATAAACAATACTCATTTAGACGAGACTGTATATGCAATTTAACAAATTTTTTGTGACATTTATCGACTTATAATAATGAGATCATTTAGTGTTTTAAATTTTATAATATTCTCACGAATAATGTTATTAATACTCTTGACGAAAGAGTATCACCTTTCAAATTGCGGTGACAAGTCAGACATGTGATTATGGTTTTGATGGAAATTTAATGAGCACGAATGTCATTTGCTTCACTTAAAATGCCATTAATCCATTTGCATCATTAGTGCTACTTTACTGTTTGAAGCAGTCTATATTATTGTTATTATGAATATAAAAATTTTTCTATTGTGATCTAATAAAAAGAATTGATGATAAGAACATCATTTTTCAATCTTCCTTATGATATATCCAAAGTATAATTAAGATTTGTAGTAATTTATTATGAACATAACTTTACTAAATTTGTTATTGTCTGTTTCTTAACGATACTTTAATCTTACGAACCTAAAGCCCTCTTATTAATAATGAAATACCCCTGAAGTTATGGTGAAAAATATCGTAAAGCGATGGTTTGATAGATTGATGTTTTACAGTTCAATCCCTCGACATTGCTATTATGAATTCAATATTTTTGTGACACTCGAACATTTCCTCGAACAAGAACTTACTTATATACGCATTCAACTTCGAAAGCGTTTCGTACTCACTTTTCAGTTCCCTGCCTTCGTTGGTGCACGGGCCATCGTCCATCAAACATTTGATGTAATTGGTAAGGACACGGCCGTTCTGGAGGATCCTCTCAATGTCGATGTCATCGTATTTACTGGGATATGTGTCAGCGCTTACGACACTGATTACAAGCAGAGCAAGCAGCAAAAGTGAAACTTTCATGTCGCGGTCTGCGAACGTAATTCCTACACCGGAAAAAAGTTCGAACTGGTCTATGAGAAACGCGGAATAGTCAAAGCGGTCTGGACTATCGGTCGATTGATTAATATGATTTTTCCAAGAAAACTAAACTTGCAGCGACTCGTGTGTGCCTCCGCTCGTGAAATCTGTTATTCGCAACTTGCTTGTTCGAACAAGCTACCGAATTATATAGCTGAACCACGAAGGACGTTGGAGGGGGTGGATGAACGCTTTACGCGCCCCTCCGTGAACGGTGAACATGTCGAGGCAGCGCATACAGATGCGAGGAAAATTGCCATTTAGATTTTCCATCATTCAGTTAGTACGAACTATTACTATTAGATTGCGGATTTTTATGCATTTATCGTTTCTGAAAATTTTCAATGCTGGAATAGCAAAAGAATTTCATGCGATTTTTATTTATTTCAGATCTACAAGTGCTACTGACACTGAAAATAAGATTTTCTTTGTCTTCACTTTCTTAAAATTCATCTACAAAAATTGAAAATTGCATAAACATCCGCAGTCTAATTATTATACAGTAGGAATTTAACAGTAAACACGGTCTATTTTAATTCTGGCAACACTGATTTTTCAATTTAATATATATTACTTTTATTATTTTTACATCTATAAATTGCATTTTGTTGAAGATAATTTGAAATACCTCGTAAATTGTCGTAATGCTTTCATTATTGCAAGATTCAACAAACCTTATAATTAAAAAGTATACAATAATAAATATCAATGGAAATTTAATAAATATATATGTACACATTGCATTGATCTTTTTGTTTGGTTTTTACCGTTCAGCTGACGTATGAAAAATTTCGCTCACGGTCAGAAACAGCTTTGACTTATAAAGTGGATGTCGTTATTGTATCGATGTTTTGTCAATATTTTTTGAATCATCGAAATCTGCCAACGCATTATAAAACCTGCCCGTATAAATAATAAGTTCGATTTTATGGTCACAAAAGGTATCGCACTAATTACAATTGAATATGTCGTGTATTTACTCAGTCTACATGCTTATAATAACAATAGCTAAATATATATGACAACGAACGATTATTCCAATAGTAATGATAAATAAATTATTTCCAAATGTCTCATCTGCCTGTACTTTATTCCTCTATTTGGTAGTAAAAATGACATATTTTCATTGCGTAATTGCAAAAACTCTCAACATACACACTGAAATAATAGGTACCTGCAATGGTAAATATCTAAAAAATTTTCATTATCGAAATAACGTTTCTACATCCACTGAAATTCTAAATACTAAAGGATAAAAAGTATATATTTTATAAATGGATTACACGCTTGACACAACACAACGAAAAGAATAAAACACGGCACAATATACAATAACACGATGCAAATAAAAAATACTAGATTCTTTTGATATTATTCACTTTTTCTAATTATACATTTGACGCGTACGTTTCGACACGACAATCATGAAGCTGATTAAAATGCAAGGTGTATTACGGTTTCAAACAACTTCATCATTCCTCCGTATTGCGAAAAACCAAACGTAGGCTCGAAACTTTCTACCTAGTCCCTTGGGGTCTTCCCATAGTTTTCTAGTGACGGAAACTCCTTTGTATTTGAATATATTTCTCGGTGATTGAAAATTCTAAAAACTGTTTAACATTTTTTTTGGTCTGTAACATCGGTTATTGCTCTACAAAACAATTCACATATGCGTATGGATATTAGTGATACATAGCTACAAGAAAGTAATATTTACGAGCATGAAAATACAAATAAAAAAAGAAAATGTTACGTAAAAATAAAATAAAGAAAATGTCGAAGAACAATTAATAATTTTTTTAGTTTTAAATCTTTTATACACGGTGTCCTAAAAATGTTCGAGTTTCTTAAAAGTGGCGGTTCCAGGGAGCCTTTGAAGCGACATTTTCATTTGCAAAAATGTCCGCGTTGGCTTTAGCTTTCGGTACTGCCGTAAACCTGAAGTCAACTGTCTCCGAATGGCCCAGTGACACACCTTTCGAAGCAGCAACTGCATTTACGGCTGAATCAATTTCTGCTCCTTCTCTTGTTCACTGCTTCACCGCGGCGCGACGCCAACACTACGCTCAGTGAAATCTGCCGCGCCGCGCCGGACTCTCCTCGCGCGCTGAAGCTGCGCTCTGATTGTTCCGTAGCGGTCGTATGTGTACACTCAGCCACCAAAGCTTTTTTACCACAGCAAAGAACCATACTGATCTTACATTAAGTCTACAAGCTTCGGAGATGCGTAGAACTCGAAATAATATTTTACAAATTGTGTTCAAGCGTGTAGGAATCCTCAGTAACGACAAACAAAACCATGATACGACCGCAAAGGGTTAATAACTCCTTAACAAAGCCGAGACGGGCATTTTTGCAAATGAAAATGTCGCATTTTTGAAAGTCGACAAGTTTTGATTAGCAAACTCATATCAAATACGAATCAAAATCTGCTTCAAGCGCAGTCTTGGCGCCAAAATGACTGTCTTTTGCTCGCAAGTATGATTACAAACATTGATCGAAATTTGCTCTAAGTATATAGGTTTAGTAGGACCGGGATGTGCTACTGTTTTATGAATTATTTATGTCGTTTTGGAGACTAAAACAGCACAAAAATATATAAACGTAGTAAGCATTTTATTTGATATTTAATCTCCATGCCCGGGAGTTTTACAGATACAAATACTGTTGAGATTAGTAAATTATACATTAATAGTTACGATACTCCATTGTCGTGTAATATTGTATGATAGATCGCAATTCATTAGGATAATTTTCTCGCATAAACATCATCAATGTCTCTGCATACTCCATTTGCCGTGGTGTGCAATGGCGACAATTGTTGTTCAACGCTTCCGGCATCAATCCTACGAAAAAATTGTACAGACCTTTAGCCATTTAATATACAAATGCACAAATATTGAAATAATATAAGCATTTACTTTCACATTAATGGAAATATTTATTTGATCATAATATATTTATAAATACATAAACATCTAAATACGATGAAATGAGACTCGGAGTGAAACTTATTTTGTAACGTAAGAGAAAGAAAATTACTGATATTCTCCCTCACCCATTTATAGTAATAGCGGATCTACGGTGTTATTATACATTATGTAGGTATATATAAAACGGGAAGTATTACATATTATTATATTGCATAAGAAACATTAGAATATCGCACTGACTTTCTCGATTTGCATCTAATGTTGTAAGAAATAAAAATTTTACAAACTATTATTACTCATCTATATCTAACAGAGGTAGGGAACGTGGGACCCCCGTGAGTTTTTTTAAAATTAATAGAGTGCTTAAACAAATAAAAATTTCAACAGTGAAACAAATTTTTTACTTTTAGAATTTTCGTCACGTTGTCGCCAATTAATAATTTTATCCGGAAGATATGAGGACTTTCGATTGTTTGATTTTTTAAATAATTTAAATTATTATTATATTAACAATTTAAAACCCACACGCGGGTCATCATAAATGAAACTATAAAAAATACAATAAATATAACAAAATTCATCGATAAAAACTGCTTGTACTTACTTTTTATTGCTCTTCCTACAACATCACACGGTGCCTGATCTAGCACGCAACTGATTTGGTTCTGTAAGTAATGTTTGTTACTCATCAGGCGGTGCACTGCACCATTTTGCGCTTGAACAAGACTCGCGAAAACAAGTAAAGTTACAAGAAAACAGTGTTGAAGTTTCATGTTTCGGTCGTGATTATTAATTAATCCCTGTATTTTTAAACGACTGAACGTTTTAGTTTTGTTCTCTGTACAAAGACTTAGTCAAAGCGAAACTAATATATTTCACATTTCGGAATTCGTATTTATATTCTACTCCCTCTTTCTGAGTAAGGAATGGACTGTGACAATCATCTCCCATTAATTATACTTTCAAACTCATTAGCTAAAAGCAATTATCGAAAGACTTTGGTAATGATGATTATATCTTCTTGGTATTCATGCATTGTTACAAATAGCATTGTAGACGAAACGAATCTTTCTCTTTTCTTCTCGGTTATTCTTATAGAGACTTAGTTAGAGACTTATTATTTAAAAAAACATAGTTGTATTAATAATGAATTTATTTACACTTAATTACATAATATACATATTATACTTATTATTGCTATAATAAGCCTAATCAATTCTATTATTTAATGTTATACAACTAAAGTATGTTACTGCTGTGGTTTCCAAGGTTGGATCTTTGGAGGTACAGTACTATAAGGCATATAAGCGTCATTAGTACCAGATAAATTTGGCCTATGTTTGGCCATCCACTTATATTTTGGTCGTGTAGGATCTTTGTATGGTGGTAAATCTGTTTTATAATGTAACCAACCGTACCATTCAGCTGGTACTTGAGAAGCATCATAGTCCATACCGTATTTATCTGCATACACTACCCATCTGTTGGTACCTAAAATATAGTCAATATATAAATAAATGTGTTTTAAAGAATTGTACTGCTATGTGAAGAGTTATAGATAAACTTATAATGTTATTACTGTTATTAAGAGCTTACTGCTTGCAATTAAAGCCATTATATGAAAATAATTAAATACTCATTAAAACTATTTTAGCATGATCATGACCAGCAATTATTTCAGCAATAGCCTTCATAGTTACAGTATTCTATTAAATGCAATGTATCTTCTCGTAAAATATGAGAAAAGAATATTGTCACAGAAAAGTTACCAGTTCTTGGAATATCATGATAAGCATTGGAATTACAAATTTACATTGCAACTAGAGTAAGGATATAGATATTGTAACAACATTTTTATGGAGTAACTTACCGTAAAAGTGCTCATTATTTTCATAGTACTTGTTTCCATCTGAATCTACACCTATCAAGGTGCCAGCTTTTATTGCATCCGTCCTAAAACATTTAAACATAGAAAAATATATTATAATGTTTTTATTTATTTATACAAAAATTATTTAGTGTTTATATTCATGAAGTGGACTTATTAAAGTGGAGACGTTAGATTTATAAGTAAAATATTCGTATAGAACTTTTGCAAAAAAATATTGACATATATTTCATCAAAATTAATATTTAATATTAAAATAACCTGTATAAAGTCCGTATGGACTTAAAAATACCCCCATTGGCCTGTATTACTTGAAAAAATTTGACGATTTTATCTAACCCCAATTGTTTCGCCATGTTTGTTTCTGGCTACCAGAGAAATATTCAGACTACCCTGAACTATATGGATCTGAAGATATGTGTGTAAAATAATGTAAATGCGTAAATAACCAATTATAGAACCAAAATATACACAATTATCGTATTATTATTTCTTGTGTATTTTTGTATCATGGATATTTATAGTACAGATATTAAAAGTGTTTATGTAGAAGAGAGCCTAAAATTTGTCATCTATAATTGAAAAATAATAAATATTCTTTCTATAATCAAGAAAATAGAAAAAACTAGAAAAATCTAAATTGTTGAAAAGTTTTATAACTATGTAACGTTGTATATATTATTATGACACATTCACATTATATATCGTTGAAAACGACCTTAATCTGCGTTGAGAATTATCTTTGAGCGTTATGGTTGCGCACGCGGGAGTATTAAAAAACCTTATTTCTTAATAAAATTAATGTTCCAAATGTCAATAGAATTATATTCTGTATATGAATAATAAAGAAATAGCGTAGTCCAGAATACAAGTAAGAAATAAGTATCGGTAATTTAATTAGTATTTTATTATCCATATTGTTCTTATTTTTGTTGTCTTAACTCTATTATAATAATAAAAATATCTTATTTTATGTTACACGGTATTACTTAAAAATAAAATTTTGATAAGAGCCAAAAGAAAGTACTAAATACTTGAACAGTTCATAGTATATTGTCAGTAATTCCGCTGTGTCATCACTTTTGTCTAACACTGTACGCGTGAGAAACGTATTCAATCATTAAACTTAATTATGAACAGTACGTCTATGAGGTCAAGGTTTGACAAACATTATTCAGAATAATTTCATTTCGACTTTGTAAATGATAAACGCGTGATTCAAAGCATCCTAACACCTTGCAAGCAAATAACGAACGGCAGTTCGAACAATAATCTATATTTTTTAGATGATTTTACAAATGCTTTTAAAATGCTACTTCTATAAATATGTATATCGAATCCATTAATGCCAAAGCTACAACGATGTAATCGATACGATTTCATACGTATACTTTTCACCTCTTCAATCTGCTAAATTCATTTACAAAATCTTTATTTGACAATATTTACACTTTCAACATTAAATCCCATCTGACACATTGCAAATTTGATCGGTAGTCAAACAATTTTAAACTTCAGTAATAATCGCGTTAAATAATCGAAAATACCCGAGTACAAAGAATCACACGTTTATGCAAATGTCATCGATAGTGAGCATAGAACCAAAACCTAAGCAAAAAAAATCCAAGAAAAATGTTACGCGGAATGAGTCGTTAGTATCACAATTAAAGAAAGAGGCTGCGGAAGTGGAAGCAGCGAAGAAGAAAGCAGCGAAGTTAGCGGCCCAGAGAAAGAAAGAAAGGGAAAAAGAAACAATACGGAGAATGTTCGTCTCCAGAGAGGACCCGTACGAAACGCCCTTAAAATGGTGGGAAACGGATCACGTGAAATACGCGTAGGTTACAAACATGCTGAAGATTTTTATGCAAAATCTTCTGCAACAAACCTTTATGCAAATTCTTCGGGAAAAATATAAAGGAAATTCGAAACAATACTGAAACACGAGTAAAATATTTCTATAACCTCAAAATATTTATCAAAAATTATAATAACTGTATCAATCGAAAGATAATATCCGCGTATATGCTACAATTGAAAGACTAATTGTTAAATTGTAGATCTTTCTATAGAAATTTATAACTTTATTAAAAATCGAATATTATCAAGACTAACAGATTGAAACTATAATTTTACAGTTTAATAATTATATTATTCGATTAGATTCAATGCTATTTAAATCTAGAAGATTTTGTTGGAATAAAAAATGAGTTTTATTCGGTTAAATGATTGAATTTTTTTCCTGGTAATTATTGTATTGTTTTTAATAATGTACTCCAGGGTCCCTTCTTAAAGTGTCGTCGCATTAAATGAGGAATTGACGGACAGAGTTCTACCCAGAGTCGCCAGATTAAGACTTGTGTCCCCACTGTACCTTCCCCTTCCACGACGCTGTTCCCCACGCTTTCGCCGCGGCCCGGTCACGTGACGCGTTTCGTCTCTGTCGTGCATTTGTCGACAAGAGAGAGAGAGGGGGGTAACTTTTTCCCCCTGAATTCGTGCTCCCTCTCCTCATCTGACGACTCTGGTGATAACAGCTAAAATTATGAAACTAGCTTCTACAGGACGATCCTAAAAATTAGATACGTTGATGTGACTTTAAAATTGCTCGCGTTTGCTCTTGCAGAATAAATTACCCACCCGTGAAATCATATCTAGATGATGTAATGGGTTCTCATATTGTACGATTTACCGATCGCAAATATATGCAAGCTCTCGCCTCCAATATCATTAAACACCGGGAACAACAACAAAATGTGCGTATAGAAGAGAGAAAGCTGAAACCGCCTTCGATTATAACCCGGTTGATGGAAACATCTTATAAAGCGCTCGTCGAAGTTAGGAAGCAGAAAAACTATAACAAACTTAAGCTTTATTTGTAAAAAAGACGAACTCAACGAGAAAAAAAAATCGATACTACGAATAATGAATGATGAAACATGATTCGCAATTTTTTAAACTTTCTAAGATAATTCTACGAAAACTGAAATAAAAATGTAACAAATGAATATAGAGATCAAACTTTTTTATTATCATAATCCGTACTGTGGTATGGCTGTTAATGATTTGAAACACTAGTACGTATATTTTTAGAAAAAAACACCAATTGCTTGCTCACACTCTTCTTCCGCTTTTGCTTCTTCTTTCCACCAGCTACATTTTGGAAGGAAATAAAAGCAACGTACACAGAGTCGGCAGTTGAGGGGAGGGGGCACGAATTGAGGGGAAAGAGTCAGTATCGGATTGGTCACATGACATTGTGACACATGCACGACAGAGACGAAACGCGTCACGTGACCGGGCCGCGGCGGAAGCGTGGGGAATAGCGTCGTGGAAGGGGTAGGTAGAGTGGGGACACGACTCTGCTTACAGCTAATGTAGGAATACGAATGGGGGTTAAGGGTTAAGGGAATAAGGGAGTTAAGTTCGAGCCAAATAAATAAATAAAAATAAATGACAATTCCCAGCTATTATTATTGTATTTATTAGTAATCTGAAAAAGCCAATGGGAAATAAATTATATTCCATTTCTATTTTTATAATGATAATGTAATAGTAAAATATTGCGAAAATAATATTCTACAATTGTTACATATTTTCTGTGTGTAGTCAGTTTTATTGCGGAAACACGTACTATAAATATTTTATGCGCACGCAATATTTACCGCATCGTCTCACTTCCATCGGAAAGTAAAATAAACGGATGAAAGGCAACAAAATCAAAAATATATTGTCAAATATAAATAAAATAACATTGTTAACAATATTACACAGAGAACCTAATAATATGTAAGAACACTCTGTTAAAACTATTTTAGGTAACGACGATTTTATATAAAATACGATTGATTTCTACAGTAACATTTGCCATTATAATTGTTACGTGAAAATTACATTTTTGTAATTTAGAGAACTGTAACTGTTTTTATAATTTGACACTAATTAAAAATTTTTAAAATTTAAAAACTAATTTTACTACCAACATTCTTAACAACCATGCCTTTAACTATTCGCTACAAATTTTCACGATCATATGTGATTGCTGGAACTTGAGCTTTTATGAAAAAGTGATGCCAGCAGGCCATATTTTAGTTCTTTAAGATCTTTCGGATGATCGCTTTCAATGATGATTTTTTTATTATCTGGAACTTCAACGAGTATACCCTCGTGTTCAGTGTGATGGACTGTTTCTGAAAGATCTGCTTCTGCAAAATCGTTTATACATTTATGTAACTTATAGTAATCTAAACTATGTTAGCTTTACTGAAATATTCTTACTGTTTAAAATGTTTAAAATTTCGACTGGTTCATATACATTACATACGATAACGATTAATACTTTGTTTAGTATATTAAAACCGTATAATTAAATATTATTATATTTATAGTAGTTTTAATATTAGTAAAGTATCGTAAAAATTGATGTATGTATGAAGTTGTGAGTTTTGTTAAGTAAGTGTAATGGAAAATAGATTGTGACAAATAATTGGAGACTTACCAACAATTTCATGATAACTTGGCTCAAATATAACTGGATTCCACGAATTTGATAATGTTGACGAGATTTTTATTTTTGGCTCAGGACTATATTTATATTCATATTGTGACCATCCAAGTGAAGTCAGAGTATTACTAAACATAGTATCTTTTATTATTGAATTATTGATAAATAATGCAATAGTTATACATGTTAAACAAACCAAAACAAATTAATGTTTTTTTCGAATCACCATGAAAATTTCAAAATACAACATGTATATACATTTAATGTAATATTAATGTCAAATTACATTAAAAATAAATTCTCTAATAAATATTGATGTTACTTTTCGAAGGATAAAGTATAGGCTAAACGAACTCAACTTTTGTTATTATGTGCTTGTAAATCAATATAAAAAAGTTTAAATTACCATAATTATCAACATTATTATGTTTTAACATTTAATTTCTATTTTGATAAAGTTACTCTAAATTCCTTGCTCAAATATAAACGTACTGATGAAGGTCATCCAGTTCATGCTTCTTAGGCGCTTTTGTGAATGATCCAGATAACGGATGCACCACTGGATAATAATGCCAATGGTAATGCTGTATTCCATAGGGCTTCTTTTTTGTTTCTTTATTCTTGAACGAGTCGACGATGTTTGATATAAGTTTCTTAGGGCTGAAACATAATCGTATGATTTAACACGTTTTAGTATACCAACATTAACCCATTGTACGCCAAACAATCGTTGGTGCTGTGCTATTTCTGAAAATTAAAAATATTTTTCGATTTCCACTTTCAAACACATATGTATATGTGCAATTTATGTGACAATTCAAATTTAAGTTGCTAACTAAAGGTTAAAGTACATATTTTTAAATTTGTAAAACTCATTAATTTACTCTGAAAATCGTACACGTATTATCGGCAGTCTAGGAAACAAATTTCTATTATTCTAATAACAATTTTATATGCATGCGCATCTACAAAAATGAAACTGAAAAAATCTCTTACTGTTGAAAGAAGAATCCCTCACCCGACGTAACCAACAGTATCGTTATAAGTAAGGTGCACTAGAAATTATACAAAAAAAATTAGACATAATACTTAATTCTACATAGAGCTCGTTTTGTCACGCTAAAATCTCATTTTTCGTCGCGGTAACTTATAATGATCCATCAACGTGGTTATTGTACTTTTACAAATGAAAAATGTACAGTTCTAAACAGAAATAATGAAATTTTTTCAGAAACATATCGTGACAATCGAACGAAAGAAAGTACCGATTTTAGAAAAATAATTAAACAGATCAAAATGTCATTAGTCATATATAAAGCAATTGGAAAACTTTCCACTCTTTCTACCAAAAACAGATAATTTTTATCCGTTTTATTTTCTTTATTATTAATAATTTTATACAGTAGTATTGGCTTAAAATGTACCAGCTTTCTAACACTTTCACTACTGTAGAAGAAACAAGCTCTTAGCACAACTAAATTTCACATGTTTTGATTAAAATTATTCAAATTGTATTTTTATCAAGACCTTTGGAATAAATAAATTGTATTAATTAATTATGTTATAAATTTATTAATTATTAATTATAATTTATTATTTATTAAATATTAAATTTTCAAATAAAATACTATTTCAAAAGTTTATTGCATCAAATAAAATATTTTATTTTCAAAGTTTCGTTTGCTGTTTAACACGTTGACTCTGAACTATCAGAGTTATTAATAATAATTATTAATTATTTGGTAATGAAGTTTTACACCTTACACTATAATTCAGTTCATTTCGAAGCGACTACAATAACATTCAGTGGCACTATAATTTTATGGCAATGGTTTTTAAGCAAATCAACAATGCCGGTCACCGGCAACCACCGCGGCAGTCAACGTGTTAAAATAATACTTTACACAGCTCTGGTTCTAACTATGAACCTTTTTCCAATTGCGATAGATAACCAACGTCTATAATACATATTTGGAAGCACATAATCCAGAAGCACACTTTTACGAATAATAACGATTTACTTGCAACAACAATTCCGACTTCATGATAACGATATAGTTCAGGAACGGTTTGCCTACTATTCGCGTGACAAACTGAGAATTCCGATAAGGCAGGATGCTCTTATATCTCTACCAGCTAGCTCTCTTTTCCCGAGTGCCTCGGGGGTCCTAGTTTGGTTTTATTCTCATTGAATCGTGTTAGATCTCCCGACATTGCCTAGGAAACCCAATCATGCACACGTTCCTCTAACTAGTTTCCTCTGCTTTCAAATCGAAGTAAGGAATATTTGCATAAACAATTCTTGAAGTAGCACAATTTAAAGCTATTGAATATGAATACAAAATTTTATTAAACAAGTGAAACGATCCTCTAATTTTTATACAATAATATGACTTTTTTTCTTGTACATATAATACAAAGAAATATAGAGAAAAGTATTAGAAGTAATTGTAAAATAACTTACAAACAGACAGAAATAGTTAACTGAAACAGCAGGTCAGTTTGTATTCACAATGACATATCGATATTTAAATCGATAAAATTAAAAAATAATGGCAAATGTTGTTACGATAATGTACATTTTTCCTAAAAATGCTATAGATTGTAACCTCTGTAAAAACATTGGAACATTTTTTTTCGTGGCTAAATCCACCACACTGAATATTGGAACCAACCTTTTTGTAAAAACCTCTTAAAAGTTGTTGTACGGTTTTTTCGCTGTTTAATAGAACAAAAATGAGGAATACACTCGGTCTTGTTTTTTAACGAAATGATCAAAGTTTGTACATCGAAGATTTTTCGCAAATCAGAACTTGAATATGAAATACTTTTTGGATCCATTGTAGATTTCTGAGTTCTGTAAAGATAAATATTTTCGTTAGAAAACAGAAAAATTAATATTTTTATCAGAGTATTTATATCAGAGTTTTTTTGAAATTATTATAAGTGAAATGCGAATTATACTTTTTCAAACCAGACTCGATAAGTGGCAACAATAAATAATACCTTTGAACCAGATCAACTTGTCTCTTGACTGTTCACTTTCGCTTCCATGGCAATGATCTTGAAGGATAAAATAAGGATAACATGAAAACGCACGCACGTAAGAAGCACGTGGAGAAGTAAGAGGGAAATTGCGAGTGTTTCTTGCATGCTATCGATTAATGTGCGGAGATCAATCACGGATTTTTTCTCTAGAATTATACATGCTTACAATTAGACGGCGGTTTTTTATGCAAAATAAAAATCGTCTGCGTTAGTTGCGAGATGCAGGCGCCAACACAGACATTTCCTTATTTTCTCAATAATTTTAATATATTCTGCTATATTTTTCTGATTAGCGATCTAAAAAACTTGTACTTTCTTTTAACAACAAATACCTTGTTTAAAATTCGCCTTTCTTGTTCTTTAAGCTCTAGTAAATCTAAATTAGTGCATTGCATTCTCGAAAAACGGATAAGAAGATTGGGGATCAGAAAATAATTTTCAATGTAAAGATTGATTTTTTTAAAATTGGAAATTTTCCAATGTCACGATTTAGAATACGAAGAACAACTCCAAACCATTAAAAATTTTTAAAATATTTAGAACGACCTACGAAAAGAATTAGAATGATGATCTACTGAATTTTTTAAAACAACAACCGACTTTCGAACTGTTCATTACCCGAATGATTGAGATTATTTTGCTTTTCACGCACGACACTTTATGACCAATATTTCATAATATGTCACAACCAAGATGTGCATAAAATATTTAATGACCTTAAAAAGAGACTTAATTACTAAAAAAGATGCAGCTGTCTTTTCATAGCTCTCATATTTTCACGATTTCCAGCAAATTACAAGATTTTATGATGCATAAAGAACAATATTCAATTTATTCATTAATTCGTCGATATTAAATACTTTTCTTGTTAGAGTAAAATTTTGTTTCTGTCAAGCCAAAATTTCGTTACCTAAACATACAGTAATCGGAAAAAATTTGATTAATCCAATATTAATGCAATATATTTTCAAAAATTGAAATAAAAAAAATGCCGTTTTAAGTCCCCGTAGTGTGTTAAACATACATATGTTATTGTGTGTTCATTTAGAGGGCAAAGTCGTAAAGACAATCGTACGTTTCAGTGGTTTTATGGGAAAAGAGATTGATTGAAAAGAAAATCTTGACAAAACCTGTAAAACTTCGTCTTTTCTTCGAAACATTGCCATTACTCTTTCGGAGAAAGCTTCGTAATTAACGGGGAAACATGCTTTCGGTAAAATTTAAAAAATAAAATTGTCAAGCATGGACATCCGAATCAGAAAAGAAAGTTGCAATATGCGATACAGATACTGCTGCCCTTGAAGAATGCAATGTGTCACACACCTTTCTCTTTTATCGCTTCATCTCAACACGTCCTACTATCTTAACATTATAAATCGAAATAGTTGAGAATCGTTGCTACATTTACTTCTTATCGTTCCTCTTCTTTGCCCTGGAGAATCGAGAAAGTGTACAGTATGCATCAGCAAAAGTGAAGCACGTGATGATAAAGACTTTAACAACATACATTTAATCTATTTTTGATAATATAATATACACTTAAAACTTGAAAAATTGATAAGTCACAGTACTTTAACAATTGATTTAAGATTTTAATTAGTACATCGGCATCATTTTAATAAAATATTGGTGCTATTCATCTCTATTTTATTACAAAAGGTTACTAAAAATGAACCAAAAATACATTATTCAAAACTTAACATTATATATTGCACTTCAATAATGGTTTGCCTAATTTTCAATTTAAATTCGTGTTATTATTAAATTACTCGCGAATGTGTGAGTTGCATGTTCTAACAATAAGTAAAATTGAATAAAAATATATTAGAATAGAAATTATTTCAATGAATAATTATAGGAATTTCATGACCAATCATGCATAAAATCATAATTAAATAATCTACTGGTGCCCAATTTGAAAAATACTGGAAGAAATATACGGAAAACGTATACGCAACTGTTCCGTTGAACGAAAATTTTTACGTTCGTTAATTTTAATTGAAATATCATGCGCCGAAATCGCTTGTATTCGTATGAAAAATGAATAAACGAAAATATAATAAAAGAAGGAAAAAAGGTAGAATAAAGTTCCGTTTAAATTTTTTCACTTCTGAACTATTGAAGTAGATGGCGCATCTGATCAGTAGATCCATTGGCAAGTAGTGAAAATCTTACATAGTCATAATATTTTTCAGTAAGTAGAACTCAGTAAATGGGAGGACATGTAATATTAACTGATATTAATTAATGTTAACAAGCCAGTGAACTTTTTCTGTATATGACACTTAATGTGCGTATTTCATCGTGTTCTTTCAAACTTCCTCTCTCACTTGAGAATATTTCGTTTCTTTATAGAATTTTAACACTCGGTTGCCGTATAAACATCGGGTGATAATAGTTAATAATATATTTCATGAATAACAACAGACATTAATCGCGATTTATCGTTTAAATATCATCTTTGAATTGGCTAAGTAACTGACACAGCACGAGTCGATATGTCGATTAATATACAACGCACCTAATGCACCTCGTTTCTTTCGGTAAGTACTCGGTATATACATAGTGCATGTGCATGTGCATATCGAATACAACGCAATGCTCACAATCATTTCGTTGGACATTGTGGTTTGTTGTGACAAGTGCCAGTGTTCCGTTAGAAAATACACAGAGCATTGTATCATAGCCTAAATTCATGTAAACAATCATTTATTTCGTAATTCATAGGTACGCGAATTACATATCGACGTAAAAAACATGCACATCTTTATGGGCGTGTACATTTACGTCAATACATTTACATTACGTTCATAAGCATTTCTTTTTTGCAACATAAATTTATTGACATAGTCATATGCGCAGTTTTACAAATCCGAGAATTGCTTATATATGTTTCAATCTTCTCTCTTTGTATTTCGTTTCCTGGCATTACAGTTACCAATGTTGTATTAACTTGTGTGAGACGCACATTTACAAATATACCAATGATAACCTTATATATTTAAAAATATCAGTTATTCATTTGTGCAAAACAGTTGTGATGTAATTGCACTTCTACGTGATTAAGAAAATAAAGAAAATTAATGTTCGTGCAGTTTTTATTCAGGTTATATCGGAAATTAGCGACATTGAAATTTATATAAATACTTACTCTTTTTATTTTTCACAATTTGTAAATTTTTTTGTATACAACAACGAGCGATAGTTGTAAATACCCAACACTATCTTATAAGAAACATGAAGGTATTAATAATTCTATAATTATTTTGTGAAGTTTGGGAAACAATAATTATAAGCTGAATCTTGTCAGTGAAATGTAATCTGTTTTTATTTTCATGTTTACTAACAATGTTTCTAAGTTAGTGAGTTTCATTACAACCAACTAAAATAGCAAGTAAATAGGGAATAGTAGAATGAAAGAGTAATTTTCATCAGTCAACGATAAATTGATCAAAGATGGAAATTTAACAAGTGAAAAAAAAAATAAGGCTATCGTTTCTTTGTGTCAGAATGGTTTGTAGACTGATATGAATTGTAAATAAATGTGATGTAAGTCATGAGATCGTTACAAAACTAAAGAAAATGTTTGATTCTACGACAACCATTTTTATTTGTTATTTATTTTTAAAATAAGATTCAGCTTGTAGTTATAAAATACCTAAACTTTATAAAATAATTATAAAATTAATAGTATCATAATATTTTTTACAGAATAAGTATTAGGTACTTACACTTTTGCTTTTCAATGTATAGAGTATTTTCTTTTTGTAAAATGAATTTGAATTTGAAATTTCTTTTACTTATTAATCTGGAAAATAATAATTTGTACCATATCTTCCTTCATACCAAACAATATTTGTAAAAATACCTTCTTAGTAAGTTCAGCCTAAACATTGCATGAGATATCTCAACATTGCAAAATGAAGGAAATACCCTGTACTATTAAAAATATATAGATATGCATAATATAATTTATTTGTATATTACAGCAGTCAGGATATCAAAACAGAATGTTATTAAGCGTAATTACCAATTCATAAAATTTTACTTATTTCTATTTCAGATTTTAATTGGAGTATGCCCCAGCGTTTGTGGAATTCTGTTGCAGTCTCCTCATTCATAAATGCTAAAAAATGCCGCCAAAACAAAGGAAAATAGCTATAATGGGTTACCGATCCGTAGGTAATGAAGCATGTTACAATTGAGAATTTCAATTTCTTTTAAGACTAAGATTAATAAAGAAATTTTGATAGTCCGTTATTTTTATAGTATGTAATCTGTAATTTACCTTTCAAAATATAATGGAATTTAACATCCATATATTACAACTACGTATTAGTTAATGTACAAGGTACTATTTAAATGTGCGATGACCTATCTTGTAAAAATATGTTAAATAATCGAATATGTTAAACAGTCGAATATGTTAAATATTTTAAGTTAAATTTTTACTAATTTTACTAATACAAACACAGTTTTACATCTAATAATAATTTTTCATACTTATTAATATGCTCTTTAATCTATTTTAATAGGCAAGTCGTCACTGAGCATACAATTCGTCGAGGGACAGTTTGTGGATTCATATGACCCTACTATAGAAAATAGTAAGAAGTATATGTATCATCTTACTCGCTACTTCAAAGATTTTTAATGACACTGTTAGTAGTATTTTCTGCACATTCTGTTCATAATTCATGCTGTAAACAAACAATGAATTTATAAAGATTTATTACGTAATGGGCAGGTCTTCTATAAGATGCAGTGTAACGTGATGAGAACTATTGGTTATCAACTTTTTCAAATAAAATTAATGCGATATATACACTTGATGCATCTAGATGTCTTGAAACATACACAAATGTCTATTTATACTATACTCATTCTATTCTGATAATTAATAATTTAATATTCAATAAAGTAAAGGATTTATTATTATCTTAAAATATTAAAATTGATTTAAATTTAACAGAAACATTATTTAAAATGAATTAATGTGTCGTATTTTATTAATAAACATCAATTGTTAAAATGCAGAAAGTAAGTAAAAAAGAAAACATTTAATAGAATGTATATATTAATTTTATTATTTTCTTCACTTTCTCTCATTTTAATATACTTGTATATTAGCAAGAGAAGCTTATTATAAAATACATTTGAATATTTTGATCTTTATAAATTAATTTTAAGAATTCGGTTAACAGTGCATTTTTTTATTCAATAATTTTAATGTGTATAGCTATAGATGTTGTTTATCATACCATTTTATTGTATTATTATTACTAAGTTTTCTTTTTATAAAGTTATATTGATAGAAAAATTTCTTAAGTTCTACTATGCCTAAAATAATATTTACAAAAAAAGTTAATAACTGTTATTGTAAGCAATGTCTTCTATTAGTAGAAATTGAAATCTTGGTTCAAAACTTTTTATGTCATTTGACTTAAATAATTCAAATTATTTAGAGCATGTGGATACAAAAGTACTATTAACAAATGACGTGAACTTTCATTATTATTATGGCATGTATGCATTATCAATGATTTGCATGTGAAATTTAATTTATTAAATGCGATACAAAACTCCAATATTCTTTTTATGATTTTTATTTGATATAACTGAATCTATTTAATACAGTAGTACCATACATCTTATTGTTAAATCTACTTCTAAATATACCTTTCTTCTTATTAATCAAGCTTTTAAATGGAAAGAGATACATATTAATATTCTTCGTGTAAAAGGAATTCTATCAAGTCAAAATACTATCAAATTAAAAATATTTAGTTACACGGATGTAGGTTCTACTGACTTAAACATTATTTATGTTCTGATGAAATTCATGTTTATATTTTAGCATTTACTAAAAGCACCCGAGTAAATAGTCAAGATTATGAAGTTAAACTGGTAGACACAGCAGGTCAAGATGAATATAGTATATTTCCAACTCAGTATTCGATGGACATTCATGGATATGTTCTCGTATATAGTATAACCAGTGCAAAAAGTTTTGAAGTTGTACAAATAATTTATGACAAATTATTGGATATATCAGGGAAAGTCCAGTACGATATATTATACTTATTTTGGTTGTATGATTTTTTTTAAATGACACATCTAATACACTTTTGTTTTGCGCATTTCAGTGTTCCAATCGTATTAGTAGGAAATAAAACGGATTTATACGTAGATCGAATGATAACGACAGAACAAGGTAAGCGATTGGCAGACTCTTGGCGTGCAGCTTTCCTAGAAACTAGTGCAAAACAAAACGAGGTAAGTTTACTTAATTACTTATAATACTCTGTTCTGCAAATTTAACTTTATCTATCCTTTTTTTTTTAGTCTGTCGCTGATATTTTTCATACGTTATTGATCGAAATTGAAAAAGCGGATGGAAATGTACAAGAAAAATCTAATTGCATTATCTCCTAAATTATATTAGCAGAAAATATAATTATAATGCGATGTAAATGTATAAAAACAAGTGGCAAAATTGGCATTACAATAATACTCGTCCAAAAACAAATTAACTGTAATAAGATAAAAAATATAAACCGGCAGATTTGAAACAGTATCTTTCCTTGCTGTATAAGTTATGAATAAGTTAAAAATATTATAAAAATTATCTCCAAATATACATTGTAGACCGTATTTTAAAAATTTGATCATATTTAGTTTTATAACTATTATCTTACAAGAACAGATATCATTGATCTTGATTACAATTGTTAACATAAATTAGTGTAGCGATGTTTTAGAAAATATTTTTCAGTAAAAATAGACAGTTAATTTCAATTTATTTTATGTAGCTTCTTTCAAGATGTTTATATTTTTCCCATTAATGATAAAATAAACTATAATTATGAAATTCATAGTACTACAAATATTTTACTCTTTATATTGCACTATCCAATGTAATCATTTGTCTAAGTAAATTAAAAAATTAAGTTAATATGTTTTAAAAAACTTTAATAATGGGATAATAAAATTGATCAAATAATTATTTAAATAACCATCGTCATGTTTCTATTATCTTTTTATTATATTTATAATTTCCATTATTTGAATTACATTTCTATTGTTAAAGTTTTGTTTTGTGGAATTATCAAAAGGATATGCACAGTTTTAAAAAATTTAATGAATAATAAGTTAGATAAGTTTTGTGCTATTTATGTATTTTGAATTGTTTATCTTGTGTAAATAAAGAATTTATTGAAATACAACCGTTACACCATAATTATAAATTGTACGAATATATATCTCCATTCTTATTAAAAAAAGCAATAACTATATAAGACAACTGTAAAATAAGTACATATGCCTATTTTACTACTCTTAGCAACTGAAGAACCATAATTCTTAAATTACCATATGTTTTATACGCTGAGAATAATGAGATATATAAATGAACAATATGTTACACCTGAAAAATTACAAACAAAATGATTGGAAAAAATTTAATTATAATGTACAACATTTATTATCAAATTTAAAACTGTACAATGTTTTCATTTGCGTTCATCCTATTTTAGCAGTATAAAATCTTTACAGCTAATTCTGGACACGATCAAATCGGTTAAATTAGAAACAGCTAGTTCATCTTTGTCAATTTTGTATGTCTTTTTAATTAAATTGTGATCTGAATATTCAGATAATTTTGAAATTAGTGTTGACTCTCCTTTCACAGTATCCACAATTGTTTTCGATAGCGTCTTCTCCTCATTCTTCTTATGTATCAGCGCTATCAACATATTCTTATCGTGATCGGTAATACCAAACTCTATTAGTGAACGCGATATGTTCTTTGATATTGATAAATTAAATAAAAGTTCTGTGTATAAACTCTTCGTGGTAAGTTGGCTCATCTTCTTATTAACAACAGCTCTGTTAGCAGCCACCAATATTTGAAATGGATCTGTTATAAGTGATGCTTTTATAACAGAACAACAAAGTTCACCGTTCATAACTTTCGAACGTATTTCATTAGAGTTCTGCACATTTGTGAACAAATGTATCGTGCAATACATTTCTGTTTCCGAATCTAACGCTTCTGTATAAACATCCATCGTTTGTTGCTCAATTTACAGCAAACAAGTGTTCTTCTTGACAATTAAACATTATTTATAATATAGACATCTATGATAAAGGAATATTTTCTATGTTAACATTTCTGAGTAATGTAATAACATAACCGTATAAAAAAATAATCGTATTCAAAGACAGAACTTGAGCATTCACAAATCCGAGCATTCGGCCCGAATGATTCTAGGTTAGGTTACGTATACATATATAGTATAAAATCATAGAATAGATAAATGTATAGACGGGAAACTGTAGTACTTGTCAAAAATCAATTTTCAACGCGTATGCGCCCTCAAGTAAATTGATTGTGAACGTATATAGTTTCAAATGAATAAATATTCGAATATTGTCTATACATATCAGATACATATACTTGGCATTAAACACCAAGTTTATAAAATTTGAACGTTTCTAATAATTCAGAACTATTTTCGCGTCACAGTTCAATTATTTTGACTTTCACTTATACAAAAATTTGGCTTTCAAAATTTAATAATTACACAATTTAAGAACAGGTTAAATTCTGTTGTAATTTTCAAAAATACTACTTAAAATGTCAAGCTAACGATCGAATATCTGAAACCGTAAACACTTCCGGTAGTTTCTAAATTTCTATACACTTCGAAATTATGTCCGATGATGGTCCGTGTCAATCTGTGTTGGGTAAACTCTTCGACAATGGTAAATTTCTATTCTCGTAGTAGATAAGATACGAAATTATTTTTTGATAATTTATTATTTGCTAGTAATGAAATCCGATTGGAATATTTGGAACCTCAGTGAAAATAAGCCATCGGCATGTCCTTCGAAACGGAAGAAGATGGAAGAAGAAGAAGAACGAGCAAGAGCAGCTCAAAGATCGATGGAGGGTGGCGAAGGAGGAGATTCTGGAGAATCAGAAAGCTCTGAAAGGGCAGAATCAGAATCTGCAGATGGTGATTTGAGGGATCCCTTTGGGAAGAAGAAATCACCGTACACGCCCCCTAGTCAAATTTGCCCTCCAACCAAATCGTGTTGTTATATTAAAATGCAGGTGAATAGCAATTTTTCATTTGAAATTTTAAATATTCCCCCTTTCATTCCACTCCATTTTCTTCTCTTCTTTCTCCCCTTCCCCTTTCTATAATTAAAAATCTCAAGCATTGAATTAAAGAAAATAATCAGAATTATGAGAATTATGTTTCCATCTGGGATTACACCTGTTACAAGTATAACTATAGTTATATAAATATATTTAAACATTTACACAAACTTCATAAGCCTATTCGTAGGAGCTTCAGTATCGAATCCAATGTGTAATATAAAATCCTCATACTTTTCCGTAAACGTATAAATGCTTCGATTGAAAAATGTTGATAGGATCCTTGTGCACCATGTTGCTGCGAGACGAAACCAAAGCTCCCACCTTGTCCACCCAAACATGGGCCTCAAGAACCACGTCAGCCGATATGCGGCTGCGACCTTTGTCAGAAGAATCCCAATAACGATAAGTGTTGCGACAGGAATAGAGGTTTCCGCGGCATAAGCTTGGACTCAAGATACTTCGAAAAGGCATAACCGTGATTATGTCAAAGACTGTAAAACTTATTTATATATATTACAAAATAAATCATACAATTGTTGAAACTGATCGGGTTTCAAGGTTTTTAGTACGAATACTGTTTTGCGATGCGACCCGATTTATGACCCGTGGATTTCGACCGTATCCAACCGAGGTCGTAAATCTCGGCTTCACTATTGTGACGCGTCGCGTGTTCGTGCCGCTGGAATATTGCCCGCCAGATTAATATTGGGCAACCGGATTTAGAACGAGTGCGCGGTGGTTATGTACGAGCAAAACCGTAAGAGACGAAAGAAACAACGTAAGAGTGAAAAACGTAAGAGTGACAAACATAAGATTGTAAGACATCAGAGCGAAACGTAGTCGAATTCGGAAACTCCAGATATGGACCAGAACAATACCCCGGGACAGCGCGAATGAATTGCCCAAGTGGCCCGCAGATGTTTTATCCGTTAGCCTTAGTCCGGTGACGAAAGCTAAGGCTTGCAACATTCGCGAGCGACCATCGGATGCCACGTTTGGGTACCGTAAAATTGTTTTTTCCAAATGGCTTACTCCTGCGCCCCGAACGCTGGCCGTCTGCACTCGAAACCCTCGCGTACCTGGTACGCAGGCGAGGGCACGGATTAACTTTATGGCCACTTTTTTCATGCCGTCAGCTCGAACCCTCGAGTTCCCCGCGTGGAAAGTCGAGGGATAGCATCCTTCTAATTACTCGAAGGACGGCTAAAAATGAAAAAGGGGCTTTTTCGGGATAGTACAATGCGCATCTCGCGAAGCGCTTTCCCCAGCTGTGTCGCAGCTGATAGCCTCGCGCGGTCGGCTATTTCCTCGCTTGATTTATAACATCGCATGTTTGGGAAAAAAGTGACGTGTCTTCTCGCGGACTCGAAACAAATGCAATATTAACACAAATTCGAACTGTGCAGCTATTAGCTCGACATTATCCACTGTTTGTAAAATACTAGAAAGTGCTTACAAATAGAGGATAATACCGTGCCCGAAGTTTTGGCTAACACCAAGGAAAAAAAAATTTCTAGAAATATTGTACATAACAGTTACTAAAGCATAATTTTAGAAAAATCAAGAATTCCTACTTTAATTTTCATACGAGATACCTCAATTTATAATTTAAAAATATTTTACAAACGCTCATTATTTCCTTACAATCGTTTTTATACATAAAGAATCGATCTGTGGGAACAAAAATATGTTGCAGAACAGTGTAAGATCAAGACTTTACTGTAACAAAATTAGATGGTCAGATGGTCAAGGGCTGCTTGTCGACATGGTTGACAAAAGGAATTGTTATTATATTAACCAGTTCGAAATAATAAATTTATCAGTGTATTATGTTCAATAAATTAATGCGTGCGGATGTTCATGGTTTAAAAGTGATTCTGTATTTCGAGTTCTATTAAAAATTTGTGCTAAAAAATTAGATGGCCAGGTGGTCAAAGGAGTGTTTGTCGACATTGCTGACAGAAGGAATTGTTATAAATATTAGCCGATTCGAAATAATAAATTTATTAGTGTATTATGTTTAATAAATTAATTCGTGAAAATGTTCATGGTTTAAAAGTTATTCTCTATCTCGGGTTCTACTACCTATCATCACTAAAAAATTAGATGACCAGGTGGTCAAGGGAGTGTTTGTCGGCATCGTTGGCAAAAGGAATTGTTATAAACATTAAACAGCCATAGATAATAAATTTATCAATAATTACTATCACGGCGATCGAAATCGCCGGAGTGGAAATAGATGGAGTGGGGACAGTTCCGCGTCGCTGCGCAGCTGCGCCTGAACGCGGCGAGCACTCTCAGTCAGTCAGTCAGTTGGGCCGCGGACTCCGGCCCGGGCGGTCCGACGGGTCCGACTGAGTGATCGCGAGTGAACGCGAGTGATAGTGAGTGACCAGTGGCTGTCCAGTGGCTGTCCAGTGGCTGTCCAGTGGCTGTCCAGTGGCTGTCCAGTAGCAGTCCAGTAGCTGTGCAGTTTGGTGAGTTTGGCCAATTTTTTTTTTTTATTTGTGATGGTTTACTTTGCGAGAGTTTATTTGTTGCTTTACAGCACAGGGTGGGCCAAGGGTTTTACAATGCTTATGTTGATTACCCTTGACCCACCTTCAACGATTCTGCCCTCGACCGTTAATTCAACGAACATCGTCGTTTATCATCAAATTGTATATTCCTGATTTAAAATTGGTATTCCTTCGATCGAAGGTCCCCCAGGGGCTCACTCACTTGACCGTGAGTGAGTACGGGGTGTCGCGTCCCCGGGGCTCCCGAATCGCCTATAGGCCGCACTCGTGTGCGGGGTTAGTTTGGCTCTCGTGAGCTGGTGTTAGGTTGGCTCTCGTGAGCTGGTTAGATTCGCACTCGTGTGCGGGGTAGGCAGGCCGCACTCGTGTGCGGGGTTAGCTGGGCTCTCGTGAGCTGGTTAGATTCGCACTCGTGTGCGGGGTAGGCAGGCCGCACTCGTGTGCGGGGTTAGTTTGGCTCTCGTGAGCTGGTTAGATTCGCACTCGTGTGCGGGGTTTACCATTGCTCTTCATCACATATTCATCATCGTTGTTTTAATTGCTCGACATCTAATTGAATTGTGTTTCTGAAGTTTCATAAGATCCTCTTCTAGAAATTGATATTTCTTATTTAAATTTGGCATTCCTCCGATCGGAGGTCCCTCAGGGGCTCACTCAGGGATGGGGAAACCGTGAGTGAGTACGGGGTGTCGCGTCCCCGGGGCTCCCGAATCGCCTATAGACCGCACACGCGTGCGGGGTTAGCTTGGCTCTCTTGAGCTGGTGTTAGGTTTGCTCTCGTGAGCGGGTATTAAGTTTACACTCGTTTGCGGGATTTAGTTTGTTGTATTTCTTGTTGTATTCACACTCGTGTACGGGGTTATACAGACCGTCAGGATACATCGAATGAAGAGGACACCAATCAAGACTACAGCGTATTTTAAGTTAGTTATATTTGCTCGGCTTGCGTGCGTGCATTATAAGATTGTATATCGTCGTTGTAAATATGTCGAGTAATTATTGCCTTAACTTCACTTAATTTAATTTAATTTAATTTCATTTCATTTCGTTTAATTTCATTTAATCTAACTTCACTTTGCTCGGCTCGTTTTTTGATTCCGACACAGCCTTCTGCTGTGTCGGACCTTGCTTGTATGTACCAGCCAGTTGGTATCGGTATTCGGCAAGAATTCATTGAGAGTGGATGGTCAAGCGATCTGTTTGCCGTGTTACACTGTATAAGTGAAAAGTCCTCTCTGTCGCGATTCCACCTGAGTAACCTCAACGTAAGTTGAATGGTACCGGTTGGTATATGAGTAAATGGGACACCGTGCGAGCTTTTCTCTTGGTCATCGCTCTTCTTGAGTTCATGTTGGATATCGGTGCTGACTGGAGTTTGGCTGCAAGCATTGTACGCGTTCGCGTCACCCTCGGACCAGAGCCTTCTGCTCTGGTTCGCTCTTGTTTCTCTTTTTGAAAGAATCAGAGCCTTCTGCCTGATTCGCCTTTGCTCCCCCGTGGATCGGAGACTTCTTCTCCGATTCACACCTTTTTCCCCGCAATAATTATTCGACATATTGTGTTACTGCGTTAGTATAAGTTCGTTGTTGTTAGGAAAGGGAGCCAGAAGGAATATTGCATTCGTTCTGACTCCCTTTCCGGGTCTCTTGTGCAGCAACCTCCTCGTGGTGAGACCTGGGCAATCGCTATTATCCTCTATTTGTAAGAACTTCTAGTATCTTACAAATAGTGGATAATATCGAGCTAATAGCTGCACATTTAGAATTTGTGTAAATATATTATATCCTAGAATGTAAGACATGATAGATGTAAGACCAAATATATTCATTTATTATCAAATTGTAAGTTTCTTATTAAAAATTGGTATACCCTCGATCAGAAGTCCCTCAGGGGCTCACTCACTTAACCGTGAGTGAGTACGGGGTGTCGCGTCCCCGGGGCACCCGAATCGCCTATAGGCCGCACTCGTGTGCGGGGTTAGCTTGGCTCTTGTGAGCTGGTGTTAGGTTGGCTCTCGTGAGCTGGTTAAATTCGTACTCGTGTGCGACGTAGGCAGGCCGTACTCGTGTGCGGGGTTAGCTTGGCTCTCGTGAGCTGGTGTTAGGTTGGCTATCGTGAGCTGGTTAGATTTGCACTCGTGTGCGGGGTTTGTAGGCAGTTCTCGTGTACGGGGTTTATAGTTACTCTCATCGCATCTTCATCATCGTTGGTTTTATTGCTCGATTTATAATAGAAATGCTTCCGAATTTTCTCGAGATGGTCTTCTGAAAATTTATATTTCTTATTTCAAATTGGTATTCCTTCGATCGGAGGTCCCTCAGGGGCTCACTCACGGGTGGGGCCGTGAGTGAGTACGGGGTGTCGCGTCCCCGGGGCTCCCGAAGTGCCTATAGGCCGCACGCGTGTGCGGGATATAGTTTTGTCGTATTTTTTGTCGTATTCGTACTTGTATGGGGGGTCATGTATTGTTTAACAGTCGGTCAGGATACATCGAACGAAGAGGACACCCCAACGAAGAGAATACATCGTGAAGACTGCGTATGTTAAGTTATTTATATTTGCCGAGCAATTATTGTCTTAGCGTCACCCCCCCCGAACCAGAGTCTTCTGCTCTGGTTCATTTTTCTTCGTTGCAATTCAAAGCCTTTTGCTATGATTCTTCCCTCTTTTGCGACAATAATTGCTCGGCTTGCGTGCGTGCGTGCGTTAGTTATTAAGATTGTATATCGTCGTTGTAAATATGTCGAGTAATTATTGCCTTTTAATTTCGCTTAGTTTAATTTAGTTTAATTTTATTTAACTTCACTTTGCTCGGCTCGTTTTTTGATTCCGACACAGTCTTCTGCTGTGTCGGACCTTGCTTGTATGTACCAATCCAGTTGGTATCGGTATTCGGCGTCAATTCATTGAGAGTGGATGGTCAAGCGATCTGTTCGCTGTGTTACACTGTGTAAGTGAAAAGTCCTCTCTGTCGTAATTCCGTCCGAGTTACCTCAACGTAAGTTGCTTGGTAACAGGCGGTAACTGGAGTAAATGGGACACCGTGCGAGCTTTTCTCTTGGTCATCGCTCTTCTTGAGTTCATGTTGGGTATCGGTGCTGACTGGAGTTTGGCTGCAAGCATTGTACGCGTTCGCGTCACCCTCGAATCAGAGCCTTCTGCTCTGGTTCGCTCTTGTGTCTCAATTTGAAAGAATCAGAGCCTTCTGCCTGATTCGTCTTTGCTCCCCCGTGGATCGGAGACTTCTTCTCCGATTCACACCTTTTTCCCCGCAATAATTACTCGACATATTGCGTTACTGCGTTAGTATAAGTTCGTTGTTGTTAGGAAAGGGAGCCAGAAGGAATATTGCATTCGTTCTGACTCCCTTTCCGGGTCTCTTGTGCAGCAACCTCCTCGTGGTGAGACCTGGGCAATCGGTATTATCCTCTATTTGTAAGAACCTCTAGTATCTTACAAATAGTGGATAATATCGAGCTAATAGCTGCACACTTAGAATTTGTGTTAATATTGTATTCTAGAATGTAAGACATGGTAGATGTAAGAACAAATGTATTGAATGATTTTCAATAAAGATCTTGTAAATTAATATCCATGATTATTTCAAACCTATTCCCTCTATAACATTTTGCAATGTCACGTTCCGTCTGATTCAACGACAATAAGAGCGTTATAACATTCTACAGTAAAAAGTAATTGTGTTCCAAAGTAATGTCAGCATTCTACGTTTATTCATTACCTACGATACTACATATAAGTCCATTTACGTACGCCACTGACGCAGTCTTACTTAGATCTCGAGCAAATGTTCTATTTAGGTAGAGGCGGAACTTTTAGTGATGTTGATATTTCAAAATATATAAATCGTTTAATTAATCTAATAAACACAATTAACTGCAACTTAAACTGTAAAAATATAGTGAATTCTTATTTGTATAGACATAAAAATGCCTGTTTTATTAAACTTGCAAGTCGTTATTTTAAAAAACAAGAATAATAAATATGTGTGTACGCATTAAATAATTGTAAAGAAAGTAGAGCATTAGTTTAAAATATGTAAAATTATTGCAATATACTTTCTTCAATAATACGAGCAATATAACAAAATTAATTTTACTATAGTTCATATTTTTTATTATTCATTCTTCGTAAATACTATTTTCTCTGTTCAAATATACGCGCCATATTCATGTATGACTTCCAAATCATATTAAACATCCGTAGTAAAAATGAAGTATACGGAATATTCAGTTCTTACTAATAAGCCCAAATTCGCGAATTATCGATAACAGTGAGTGCGACACCGAAATGGTACGGGGGCTCTTAGAGCCCCCCGAAGCGTGGACAGAAAAGTCCATAAGCTGCAATGTCTGTACTGATCCTAAGTCTGTGTCCTAAGTCTGTGTATTTGGTGAAAAAAATTTACTCTATTTAATTTCTGTCGATAATACAGATTCCGTGAGATCGTGTGAGTTGGATTGTTTATCCACATGCTTACTGAAATCTAATCCAGGGTGAGACACGTGCTATGTTGGCTTCTGCTAACCGTGTAAGGTTAGTTGGTTATTTATTTATGTGGTTGAATGGTGTTTTTATTGAACATTGTGTAAATACGTACAAAAATGATTTCATCTTTGAGATCAGCAGCATGTTCTCTTATGAGAACGAAGATTTCTTCTGTTGATAGTATGCCGAGAATACTGTACCCGCACTTGACAAATACAAGACATATGCATTTAACCTTTCTTAATTCGAAAGAAATTCGAATGGTTAATATGAAAGTTCGTGTGAAAGACACGAGTAAACTTAGTTATTCAGAAGAAGATAGTTCCTCCGTTTCCATAGATTTTTCGTAAGTATATTGAACCGCAAATAGTTTTCTAGTGCAACTGTATGATAGTAGCGAACAGTATTGTGATATATGACTTGTTTACAGGGGTAATGCAATGTTCCCGGATGAAACTACGCCAGAAAAAGAATTTAATGGATTATTATACAAACACTTACCAATTATTAATGTAAAGGCAACACCCAATAATACAATAATGACTATCACCGATCATACAGGTAAATATTATTTTGCGAGCAATATTCTTATACTCGCATTATGTTTACAATAGTGTTGCTGTAGGCTTAGTATTGGGATTACACTCGGCTGGTATCGAAGGCTTTAAAAATGCACGGAAGGGTACTAATATCGCAGGGCAACAGGCAGCCAATACGTTTGGACTTGTGAGAAAAATTCTTATTATTGTACAAATTTAATATCATTTTAATCATTTGTATTTGAATAATGCGTTATTTTCTTTTTAAGCGTATTGTCGAGAAAGGTATAAAAACTGTTCGGCTAAGGGTACAAGGTATTGGTCCAGGCAGAACAGTAAGTATAGAAGTTTGGCGATCATATCTTTTTTATACCCAATGATTTGTTATAAATAAATTTATTTATATTCGCATAGGCAGCAATAAAAGGTTTCCAGTTAGCAGGAATAGAGATTGCTTCTATCACAGATGACACTAGAGTATCATGGTCTCCTCCAAGACCAAGGAAACCAAGGAGAATTTAATTTATAGGATGTATCGCAAAATACCAAATAAATCAATCTGTTTTGAAGAATATATGTAATTATTAGGTGTAAAATACAATTTGTTTTAAAACAGTTTACACACAAATAGTCCTTTTCACTTGTTACGTACAATATATATTACAAAATCGTATAGATAACATAAAATAATTCTCCATTACAAATAAAAATGACTAGACTGAGAAATGTATATCATAAATAACTTAAACATAATTAAAATAACATAACAAGATATCTTACTTATTATCACATTTATACTTATATAAGTAATTAATAATTATTCTAATTAAAAGCGCATTATTTACATATTACAAAAGTTCCATCATATTTAATACTTTTCTCAAGTATTAAGAATCGACTGTTTCATTTAATACTTTCATTCATCTCTTTATTATACCTTTCGTCAAATCGTATACTTTCTCTAAGAATTGGGAATAAATAAATTTACGTCTGTATCCATAATAGCTACACTGCGGATCTTTATGCAAATTTTCATGTTCATACATTATTGTAAGAACCAAATTTTTCAAAAATATTAATGTTACATTAATGTTTGTTAATGTAAACGTTTCCTTGTACTTGAAACATTTGCAAACATCATAAATACACGAAGATCCGCATTCTAACAATGACTCATGCTCCACAGGAGGGTAAATCAGCGGAATAACAAAGCTTTGAAATTTTCTTTATCGTATAAAAAGCGCATATCGTGTAATCCAAGGTATGTACTCCGAGACTCGTGTGTATATACCAGGAAGTCGTGCTCGGGCGCATCCTATTCCCCACGAGATTACACCTACGACCATCATGCTGCCACCCGGATGATTTCCGATCATCAAAGGTCCGCCGCTGTCAGACTGAAACGAACGTTAAGCGTTTTGATCTCTTTTAAACAAATTAACGTCGGTATACAACTTTCTTGGTATTATGATTTGTGTAATTCCAAACTAACGAAACTTATTGTTCTTCGATGGACGATGTTATAATAAACGGCGAGTTTATCTTCACTGAAATGTTAAAATTGTACGCATCTATTAAAAATATAGTTTAAATCTGTCTACTGTTTTAAATTGCAACGACTCGTTTTTCATGATAAATGAACAAGAAAAGAATTGGTCAAATAAATATGAAGATAGAATTGCCGGTTGCCGACACAAGTTAACGTCCCAGTTATCAGCTCTTGTTTGTACGACTCCACATTGTTTACACAATAGTCGTGACCGACTAGAGACGGGACGCGTAGATCCTCAGAATTGTTCAACGTAGCAGAAGATCTCTCAAATGGTCTGCGAACGGAATCGCAAATAAGCGGATAAAACGTGTTGAGTCGTCGCATTCATATTCGCGAACCCTTCTCTCTCGATAATTAAGGTAGTCCGGGATCATCATATTTCGCCGATATACAGTAACTCCCATTAATATTCGGACGCTCTTAAAATATGAACTTTTTTGAAAAGTCAGAGAAATTAATTTTCTACGTGATGGGGACAGAAATTTTTTCAAAGATTGCAATTGGTCGGAATTGTAGAGAAAATACTAAAAATTACATTTTACATTTTTATTTGCGTCTATATTGGGAATTTAAAAAATATTTTTTTAGTTTCTGTGCCAACTATACGCATTGTGAAAGTTTTTTGATCGAAATCGGTAAGAATCCTTAGATTTATTGAAAAACTGCAATTTTTACCGTCTTTAAACGCTTGAGCTCATTGCAACGTTGATCGATTTCGATGAAATTTTCAGAATATGATCCACGAAAGATCTACGAAACGTGTTTTCGAAATTTTCAATGTAGCCCACACAACTTTTAGTATTTTCACTGCAATTCCGACCAATTGCAAGTTTTTGCAAAATTTCTTTTCACGTTGCCTAACAAACCAATTGTTCTAACATCTAAAAAAAAAAAATCCAAGTCATACGGTCCGATATTAAAAGAGTCGCCGTTTTTTTCAGTGTCCGAATATTAGTGGGTCACTGTGTGTTTTTCGGGCGGCTTTCGGGACATCGCGGAGGTGCTCCTCCTCTTCTTTCGCTCTTTTTTTTATTTCATTTCGTATTGTATCGTGGTCGAACAATTTGGTCCGCGAGCGAGCCACCCTCTCCGCGGACTCGCTGTTAATTCAACGTATGCGCGGCGGTCTACATGACCGCGGATATTTATTGAAATTCATGTCGCGGCCGTTCGACGGCGCGTGAATTTCGTGTATGAACGATTGACATGCAATGCGGCGCTAACTAGCGACATATGAATGGAAGAGGAGGGATTGATACAGGGCATGGGGGTGACAATAGGTATATACATGCGAAATTCGCTCCGGGATAAAAAGGTGCCGCGTCTCTTACATTTCTTTGAATTTATATATTGCAAATATGCTATTAAATAGTAACATTAATACAGATTTTAATATTTTACGATCGATAAAAAATTGAATATTTAATAGAATATGTAGTTTGCAAAAAAAAAAATCCACGGAAGAACATCAGATAATTCTGTAAAAATTGTTCCGTCACATGCATTTCACCATGCTTTCAAGCATTCCATACGAAATAAACAATAAAAACGTATTTTACATTTACCATCTTTAAGAACTTGCCACGAACGATGTCTTAAGATTACTTGTGTCTTCACAAAGAAAATACTTTATATCAGCGATAAAGATACACGAGCGAAAATCATGGCGACGAGGTATCTCGTCCATTTCATCGTACGTACGACAGCATGGCGACGAGATATTTCGTCGATAGCATTGTTTCTTCGACATAGTGGAAGCGAGATATCTCGTCCAGCGGAAGGGTTAAACACGTGAACGTTTGGACTTGCCGCGTTTACCACAACAGTTTGTACTTATCGCGAACTGAGAAAGGGACAAATGATGCCAGCGATGGATTTCACTTACCCAGCAAGAGTCCCGGCCACCTGCTTCATGGCCGGCGCACATTTGCTTCGGCTCTACGCGTGCCGACTTGTTCTGGCTGGCGTACCATTCGCGACAAACGTGATTTTCAATCACGCGAACGTCCACTTTCTGCAGGACGTCTGCTCGTTTGTCTGGAAGATAGCAAATTAGTCTTTGATAGAATTCACCAGATTGTCAGAGTTGAGTCGAGATTATGCAGACACCTCTTGTTGCATACTATCTTGAGGATTATTTCTTTTGACAAACTTGAGATAACGTCGAAATAATATAACTATTTGAAACTGCTATTATTTTAAATATAATAAATATTACATTTATCTTCAAATAACACTATTGAAAATAAGGGTTGAAAATAAAGTTTGCCCAGGTCTGCGGAGTAGAAAATTAAGGCACAAACATGAGACCAGGGGAACCAGAACGACTTTCGTCGTGAGTAAAACGTGTCGTTTTACATGAAGCATCGATAACTGTAGCTCCTTCCTCGAAAATCGTGACACAATTTAATTTAAACTGTGTTCCCGGTCTTGTAAGCGAGTGAGTAACAGCTTCTGCTGAATTTAAATATCGAAAATCTCTGCGAAAAGTGGCGGTATAAAAGCGTTACATCGAGACTAGAGTGGAATTTACTGAAAAATTCATTTAACACTAACCGTTCCTCAAAATGTGCTCTGAAGAAGAAATTTATTTAATAATTTTTACTGGAAGCATCTTTGTAATTTTAATAATCATGGGATAAAAGTAGAGACGCGACGAGACACGTCATCTGAACTGAATAAAGCTGCAAATAAAAATCTTGATTTTCTCTTTGAATTTTAATTTAAAGACGCTACGAACTCTCGTTCCAGCTCGATAGATATTTATGAAAAATTCCGTGCTGCTTTAAAATACGATAACTCATAAGAATTGTGGTGGCTAACGTATATATTACTATTTAAAATTCTCTTTTGCAGTAGATATTTATAAAAAATACATTTCTGCTTTAAAATAAAATATCAGCTTGCAAAAATCAAAATGTTGTATTTCCTTGAAATGGTGATCCCCAAAAGAGACCGATGGCCGCGAGCGCGAATTATAGTGAATCTAAAAGCATTCGGGTTTCGTCTGCTAGATTCGATTTTTCCGGAAAACGTCTTTTGGCCAAAAGTTAAATTCGAATGCTAGCCCTAGTTCGTACGAGTCGACCAAGTAAGCAAGAACTTTTGTAGAATGCAATTCCGACGGCGAATTCGGTTAGATACTCCGGGCCCATCGCAGCAAAACTTCACGGTACATGTTGATAACTTCACCGTGTCTTTACTTATTCACTTGAACGGCAACGATCCCGTCGTTAATAAAGCAAACTGGGCAAGAAGCGTCCTAACTTCCTCTTATCTTTCTTAATCCAACTTACTTTCGTCTGTAAACCGTCGTTCGTTCTTTCGTACTCGGGACTTGTTTTAAAACGTCCAACTCGCCCTAGAAGCCTTTGTGAACATCGACGGACGTTCTGTTTTAATACCGTCCAATTAATTTGATCAGGGCCGAATAATCAATGTTAACTCTTCTACAGTTTAATACCGGGGAATTTCAGAGTCAAAGCAAAATGTCGAAATTATTCTTTAGTCTATCGCTGGATAATTAAAAGCTAATAATACTATCGTTAGGTATTTATGTTGTAGATTCGATAGTTTTTCTTTCTATATTGTCGAGTGTTCCAAGTGATCGCTGGACTGCGGATCTTTATGCATTAATACCTTACAAAAATTTTAAAAAAATCCGAGAATAAAATTCGATACAATCAGTACGATTTATAAGAAATAAATACTATAAAAATATTTCCAGTATTTAACAAAGCATGGTTCAAAGTTTATGAAAATACGGTTTCTATGCCTCGTGAATTTTTCAAGAGAATACAGATAGTTTGTTATCTAATTAAATGGAAGTAATTTATCAAACAATTAACCCTTAGCACTCGAGTGGCGACTCAGAGTCGCCACTAAAAATTGCTGTACCATTATTCAAAATATTGTTTACATTATCAAATAAGTTGGTGTCTAATCAATTACTAAACATTTAGGTATTTTATGAAGTATTGTATCAATAATGCATATCCATAAAATGAAGAAAAAAAATATAGGATGGAAGAAATGTTTAATTTTCAAGTTAAAATAGCTCCGAGTGCAAAGGGTTAAGATACTACGCGTCCACAAATACAACAGCGTCGTTGCAGGATTAAATAGAAATATGAAACAACCCATGAAAAAATTCATCGTACCATTAGATTGCAGAGGGGTTAACGATCCTCGGTCCCTCGGTCAAATTACTTGCAAAGGGATCCAAGTATTATTTACTTACGTTGGGTCCTGTTTTCGCCGAGCCAACCCCATCCGGCCACCTTAGCTAGTTCCCCCCCGAAGGCACTGTATCCTGGTTTCCCTGTGGCCACAGGTAAACAGGCGGGTTTCACGCTTTCCGACCAACTGATTGGCCGAGCGAGTTCCAGGAGGGCAATATCGTCCACGAATTTTCCGCATTTGTGGCCGGGGTGTAAAATAGCGTTCGTCACTCTCTCCTCTGTCGACGGGGGCACTTCCGGCCCTCTCAGATTGTACTCCCCTAGACTGACTCGCAGCTGACCAATTGGCACCAACGATGTAAATCTGTTTCAAGCAAAAATATACGCTCAGATACACCGGCGTTGAACAGTTAATTTTTGTGACAAATTTTAACTGACATCTGCTTCTTAATAATACAGGTGACTGAGAATGAAAGAATTATTAGATAGATAATACTAGAATATAATAGAGTATCATACAACAATTTTTAAGAGGACGTTCAATCTTCCAGTCTGTGATGAATTCAGCCACGAAACAAATTTTCCAATGTTTTTACAGAGGTTTCGATGCATAGCATTTTTGCTGAAAAATGGGTCTTCGGGTTCCCAGCGGATACATTATGCGAAAATATTTTGTAAGGAAATGAGCAATGTTCTTCGAAAGGAGAAGCTGCGAGATTTACAATGAGTTGAAATTTATTCGAGATTACCACAGGTTAAATATTGAGAATCTTTCTAGAATCGGAAAATTAACATTCAAATTAATTAAAAAACAATTGATCGAACCCGAGCGCCGAAAACATTAATTGATTTCAACATTTTACGATCGATAAGAAAATTGAATATTTATTCAAATTAATGATGGGCACTGTCGTCTGAATTTTGCAGTGTTGGGGGTTACTATTTTTAATCGCCTAGCTACTATTTTTAGTCGATTGTTTTTCGACTGAGTTTTGCAGTTTCTATTTTTAATCGACGAGTTAATTTTTAATCGATTCTTTTATTGAACCATAGACTGAATGTTGCAGTGGCTATTTTCACTCGACTGTTTTACTGAACTTTATAGCGGTGTGGGTCACTACTTTCAGTTAACTGGTCGATGGAGTCATAAAAAAAATAAGGTCATTCATTTTCGAAGCTGCAAGGAAAATTATTTGAGCCGTGTCTATAAGTTTATATGATTTGAGGTCATCGAACATCGAGAACAACCACAGAAGCGATTCAGACGACCGAAAACTATCGACTAAATAGTCGATAGTATTTACTAAATATTTGATAGTCGAATTTAATCGATAGTGCCCACCACTAATTCTTTTGGGTCAGCTGTTGGTTCGAATAAAGGATTCGGTTGTATTGGCTGGAAAGAAATGCGGAGGGGTTGAATCTCAATACGAGCTAACGTATAAAAATTCCGTTCATCTAGAAACAACAGAATCTGCTGGCAAACCCGCTTGTTTATTCGAAACGCAAAGTCCAGAATAACTCGAATTAATCGTCAAGAGCATATTTTCTACGGTCAAACTCTTTAAGCTGTTGCTTTGTGCTCGACTCTGTTACATTGAAAAATGTCCAAGTAAAACATGCGCTTTATACGTATTAGAGATACATCTAGGCCAAGTAGAACAAATAGCCCTCATTAGTCTCTTGGCCTCTTTTAGCCCGCAAAGCAGTCAAAGTCCGGCGACAATGCCACGTTGCACCGGCACCTAATCATCGTGGCAATTAAGTGCACCGAGAACGAACTGTGCATGTGTCCAATATCACCAAAAAACTTTTCTTCTGCTTACTTGAGAAAACAGTCTCGTATGAACGATGCGAAATTAAAAAATTTTCACGAATTCTTTTCAAAGTTATAATTTATTTTAAATAAACGTCATAAATTATTTTAACTCCTCTTTTTCAGTGAACAAAATCTGAGTATCCTCACTAGACAGCGGACGTTTATGTAAAATAAAAATTTTGTACCTGATTTTTAACCAACTGGAGCGAAATAGGAATTTATTTTCTTTCTTAATATGTTTAATAGGTCGATAATAATATAGCACTGTTTTAAATTCTTCTAATGTTTTCACCCTGTCGAATTACACCTACTCATTTTTGTTACAAATGTGTAAAATCCGCTTTTTAGTTTTTTATTTTATCGTAGGTCCAAATTAGGCTACCGTCTCTTAATATGAAACTCTAATTGTTAGAAAAGTACTGGAGGCAATACAGAATTTTTGTTGGGGAAGTCGAAAAATTAATTCCTGATTAGAGAAGTAGCATGAACTCAGCTTAAGGAAGAAAAATGCTGCCTCTAATGAAACAAGTAGTACAAGATCGCACTAGTCAGACAAGTACTGTGGAACACATCTACTGGAAAGGCAAGTGTCACATTCTATTCAGACAAGTAGTATAATGCTGATTTAATCAGCGGACCTCTTTCGTTCCTTGCAAGACAGTTGAAAAAATTGCACGTCTTTAGAAGCTTCGAAAAATCACGTTTACAGTTTCTCGAACGCAAAGTTGGTCAGTGTTTATAAAAAGTGCTACGAAAATGCTAATGTTGGCGGAGTGATTAATGTACTACTTAATCGACTGATTGATTAGCTAAGTAATAAGGAGGAGGGAATTAAAGATAAATCGTATCAGGACTTCTGCAACGACCGAAAACATAGCGTAAAAGCCATCTCTCCTGTCTCATTCTTGCAAGCAACGTTCCTTTCGCGACCCCAACCCGGGCCGTTCCTTCGTGGAAGCAGAGAAAAGCCAGTTCTTTCGCGAGCTTTGTGCTCGTTGGACGTCGGCAATTATTTAACCGGGATTTTTGTGTTCCGCCCTGCGGCGGTACACACCTACCAACCGGTGTGGCTGCTGTTCGGTCTCGAGTGCAACGGGTTGTTCGGTTAATTAATCGGCTGCTGCCGGTCCCGAATAACTAACGAAATTATGGCAGCGAGCCGGTTTCCCTCGTTTCTCTCGCATTAGAGGAGATTGTTTCGTGCCAGTTTCTTCGTTGCCGCGATTCTTCCACCGGCGGCCAAGGTGGCGCAATCATGCTCGAGTAGTCGCGACTCGTTTTCCCCGAGTTTCGCGGTCTCTCCTTTGCGTCCTCCGTCGCCCCACGATTCGCCACGCTCCTTACGAAGCCCTCTATAATGGCCCCTTCTCGATCCTCGTCGCGACCCTTCCACCATTGTTCCACCAGTGGCCATGGATTATACGATTTAATCTGGACGCATCATCGCCACTCCTCCCTTCCTTTATCGTCGCGCCCTTCCAATTAAAATGCACCGCTGGCTAAACGCTCGGATCGAACGAAAAGGGTGACTCTCTCTCTCTCTGTGCGAACGGTTTTTCTCGTCCCGCGTTTTTGTTACGGAAACGGGACTATTAATTGCACGTTAATCTAGTTGCGAATCTGCCGCGAGCAGCAACGACGCGACGTTGCTAATTATTTCGCGATTAAGTCCGTGTTCATTCGCGTTTTACAGCCCCGAACAAAACGCGTGTGTTTTTAATTTTGAAAATTACATACAGCATTCTCTCCGTCACCGTCGAAACCATCTCTACCGTAACTGTCACAATGCTATCCGCGCCACCGGGAGATCCCCTTGGAAGCAAGAGGTTATACAACTTTTCGAATTTTTGATTTTTTTAATGGATCCATCACATTTGTCTCTTTCTTGTGGTTGAAATAATACCACACCCGATATACAGTTTTGGGCGTGAAAGAGGACGCCGAACACAAAAGAAAGAGTGGCAGAAAGTCGAAGCGTGGAACCTTACTCACTCTCTCTCTAATCGCCATAACAACAGTTACGGAAAGAATGTAGAATTATTAATGAAACACACGGTATCGTAACTTATGCAGAGGGAAGAAACAGATAACTGTTTCAGAATTTAGTAAACATTTAAAACTACAAGTGAATAATTTTTATATTATAAATATGCAAAAATAATAAAAGTCGGCTATCGAATGGATAAAAATTAATCGTATATCTTGTAATTAGAGTAAACAGAAGTTGAAAAAAAGAATGAAAACATTGCTAATGTTTATGCACTTCCTCGTTAGTTACTTAAGTTATATTTAAAACAAATTTTTTAATCAGCGAAATCAACTTTTCTGTTACTTTGATTTTCATAAAATGGTACTCATAAAATGGTAGTTATTGTGGGGATTATTTATTAAAAGAACCCTTTTGTTTTGATGAAGATTCTAATAAAAGGAACGCGATGGTCTCGTACTTCTGCGAGCGATGTTATTTCTGTGTAATCGTAATAATTTGTAAAGGCCGCGTCGCAGCAACAACCGATAGTCGGTTTACGTACTTTTCAGGCGTTGTTCCTCCTTCATTTTTCTGTCGCGATAGCTCTACAAATAATTCTGTTTCATGCTTGGGGCTGCATTAACGAAATTTATTTCGGTCGTTTCCGTGAACGATAAAGAAATCGCAGACAATGGCCGGCGAGTCGGATATATTTTCACGACCTCGCGTCTGGTGGCAACGTTTTGTCATGCGTTTTGCATGGCCGCTAGCAATTACCGAGTGGTCTGTAATCTACACGCAATCATGGTTTACAACGCCGAAGCTCCGCTGGATTCTCTCCCCCAGCTACCTCTGTCCAGTTTCAACCCTCTCTAACTCCTTCCTCCCTCTGTCTTTCTCTTTCTCGTCCATGTATGCATGCACGTACATTTGCTGACCGAGAGAGAGACACACGATGTCTACACGTTTCATCGCACAGCGTTACCGTCTCGCCGTTTAATTACACCTGCATGAACACGGTTCCACATAAATTTCTTCCCAATATCCAGCTGTGAAGAAATATTAAATACTTTTCAAGCTCTTTCTCTCGCTACATAATAAATACTGTAACAATTTTTAACCCTTGGCACTCGAGCGGCGACTCAGAGTCGCCACTAAAAAATGCTGTTTAATAAGTTTGTATCTAATCAATTACTTAAACATTTAAGTATTTTCTGAGGTTTTATATCAATTTCATATCCATAAAATGAAGAAAAATAATATAGAATGGAATTATTCTAGGTTGGAAGAAATCTTTAATTTTCAAGTTAAAATTGCTCCGATTGCAAAGGGTTAGGTTAACACGACATTCTAAAATCTTTTTCCATGTATCTCGAAAAAAAATCCCCGACATGGATTATACAAACGCATAGTTTATTTTTATTATATATTATATGCAATTCAGAATGATTAAATTTATACTAAAGCATGCAACATTTTACGGACGCAAAATTTCTCCCTTGAGAATGATCCACATTAGGATCGAAACGTCGGGAAACTTTTAATTGCAAAATTGCTTAACGGATCATTTATTTAAAATTGTTGCGATCGATATAACGGAATATTTATTTTTATCGTTCGTTTTATCTTATTCCCAGCGATGATCGTTTCCGGCGTATAACACGAGCCGGACCCTTGACTCTATTTCCCGGTCATGTTTACCGGCGCGAAAAGCATCGTGTGCAGTTTTTGCCCTGCCACAATGCCACTCGCGTTTCCGTACGATGAACGCCGGTGAAAAATACGCCCGAGGTTTCATTTAAAATGTAATCGTTGCTCCAATTAACATCAATATCGCGGGAAGCCGCGCACAGCCGCGCGGAACGGGCACGCGCCAGTCGTTTTATATAATTTTCACGAAGCGATTAGCTGTTCATCCGCTTATTCGATAATTGCGAAACGGCTGCGCGAAAAGTCAGAGGAAACGTTTGTCAGTGGAACGCGAGGGACTCGATTGCCGCGGACTGCATTTGCATGCATAAATTCATCAAAACCGTTGGAAATCGTGCCTTGACGTCTTTCTATACCCTCCTCTTCCTCTTTTTCGCGTCCGATTTAGTTCATCATTTTCAGTCGCGGCGGGATTATGGTTGTCGCTGGTAAAAAGCAAGAAACTTTCCATCAGAATTTGTCGGAGACAAAATAACCCTTTAACAAGTTTTTTCGAATAAGAACTTGAGTTTTTTTCATTAGAAGTTTCGGTTTACTAGGTTATGTGTGAAAAAGAACATTCTTTTGAGATTGCTCGGAACATCACGATTTGTAACTTTTTTCGTCTGTAATGAAAATCTAAAATATCCCTTTGTAGAAATTGTAAGTAACAAAAGCCATAAGCATTGAAAAATCTCTGAATTTTGTGCTTGGCATTGTCTAAATTTGCAGGTGCCAATAATTTTTAGCATTTTTAATTATAGGGTGTCTAAAGGATACTAAATAAGAAATATATTTAGTATATGAATATAATTTTATGTTACAATGGAACAGCGGATTTTATGCATTTATAACAAAACTGAGCAGGTGTAACTTGCAACTGTAAATAAATTAGAAGAATTCAAATATACTATTTAATAGTTTATGTCTGTAAATGGCCGGAGTGGTAGTTTATGTTTGTAAATGACCCACTCCTGTCGTTGTGCGTTCAACGAAAACATTTATTTACGTCGTCGACGGGAATATTTTTCCCGAGCGACACTTAACGCGTCCGATCAAATGTTTCTTGTCAAAGCTGGTGAAACACACTGACGAATTTTTATCAAACAATTCTCGATCGCCGTGGGCGCGTGTGCGTGCGCGCCACGTGTACTCCACACACGAACACGGCCGTACAGTCTCGTTATACCGGTTCTCTCGAAGGGCTCAAGCTGCTGCGACAGTTAAAATAAAAATTTTCCGCGTGACTACGTGCTCGGATACAACGATTTCCGGCGTGGCAACTACCGGGCGGATGACTCCGTGAAATTTTACAGCACCGACTCTTTTATACGTCTTTCGTAATTTTTTTGGACACGGCCCGTTAAACTTTTTATCCCTACGCGGGGCGTGATGATTTTTGCAGAACGGCCATCGCAGCAGTTCGCGCCCCACTGTGACGGGCCGCGCCGCGCCGCGCCGCGTCGCGCCGGTTTCCAGCTTTTAAACCAGGCACAGATTCGCGTGGATTGCACCGACGGATTAAGCGGATTACGACACAGTCACTTGGCCAGAGCCCTTTGAGGCAACCGGATCTTAAAAAATTAAACCGGCCCGACCGTAGTTTAAACTGCTCCTCCGTGTGCGTGCGTGATTCCTAGGCCGTTGCTGTTTCGCGCATTTCGCCGAATGGGAAAGCGTTCCCTAATCGGCTCGTTTACGATGCACGATTTTTTATCCGATGTGCCGAAAGCAGATTTATGAGCTACGCGATTAAAGAACGTTCTCTGCGCGCCTCGCAAGAAGTGCAGAAATGCGGCTGTGAGCCGATTGGCTCATTCCACGCGAATTTTTCGTTCGAGACGAATAATTGGCTAACTTGTGTGACGTCAACGCCTAACGATTGGACGCGAGCGAAGACTCCCCTGCCCCCTGAGCCGCACAGTGGGCTAAACCGATGAATTCTGTGTCAAAATCAAAGTAATTTCGATAGAAACGAGATAGAGCGATGGTTTTTTTTTTAAATTAAAGCTGAAACATTACAGAATATGGGAAAATAGAGAGATTATGATACGAACGATTTTTAACTTTGGAAATCTGTGTTGAACTTGCAAAATTACAAGAAAATTGTAGTTTAATATTAATGCGTTATTATTATACAGTTTCGGTGGGCTAAACCGATGAATTCTGTGTCAAAATCAAAGCAATTTCGATAGAAACGAGATAGAGCGATGGTTTTTTTTTAAATTAAAGCTGAAATATTACAGAATATGGGAAAATAGAGAGATTATGATACGAACGATTTTTAACTTTGGAAATCTGTGTTGAACTTGCAAAATTACAAGAAAATTGTGGTTTAATACTAATGCGTTATTATTCTACATTTTCGACTTACTTCTTTTTGTTCAGTCATTCCCTTTCTGGCTGTACCACCAGATCGGAAACAATCTGTAAATTCAACGATTTGTGTTACCAAACACAAGCGCGAAACATACATCATCTCGCCCCTAACCAGCTCCGCGGTATTAAGCTATCAACGAACGTTTGGCTATCGTGAGCAAGGAACAAAGCGCCCCAAACATCCCGATCGCGGGCTTCGTTATAACAATGGTCTCAGTGGATTAGAAGTTCGGGAGTTCGGTGATCATGAATTTAATCAGGGGTCTCGTCTTCATTTTGCATACTCTGTAAATTCGGAAATTTTGGAGATTCTCGAAGATCTTTGGCAATCTTGAACATTTTAAGATAATCGAATTCAAGAAGTTTTCGTGGAACCCTAAATTTGACCGACTTCTTAGCGGTTTCCATTACAGATTCTTCTCGGACTTTTAAAGTTCTTCAGATCCACAAAATATTCAGATTTTCTTTTAACCCTCCAAGATTCTCGTTATTTTTTCCTCGGATCGACTACTCCTGGCAGAAAATATTCGATCGAAATCGTGAATATGATTGTGGGACGAATTATTTTGTCGTATATTAAATATGAACAATAATACTGTATAGATATATACTAGATAGATATGGTGTAAAACGTAATGATTAGACTGCGGATCTTTATGCAATATAACAATTTTCCACACCGATTGCAAGAAATAGAAACTAAATTGAGTTTTACTATCTCCCGTAATGATCTTAACAGAGGAGAAATTATTACAATATAATTAGAATATATTGACATCTTCAATTTAAAAAATTTTTTTTTAAAGATCCGTCGTCTAGTAATGATATTTCAGAAAAAAAAATCAATAAAACGACGGATTGTTTCGCTGTTCACCAAATCTAAAATACAGAACTGAAGTTCGTAGCAATTTTAAGTTACAGATAAAGATTTATAAGTTTACTCAGTAGCCCAAAACTGGCAAAAAATAATGGAACGGAGTGGAAAACATATTAACGAATAAATCAATGAATAAATATCCCAATTTAATCTTGGAACTTTAATTTAAAAACACTACGAATTTTCGTTCCGAGGCAATACGTTTCTAGCGAGCGCAATTAAGAAGGTGTCAGCGTACTTTTGAGCGGCAGTGTGAACTTAGCAGCGCTTTAAGGGAAGACTGATGGTGTGGCGGAGAGGGATTAAAATTTTTGGACCACCATAAAAATAGAATAACCCAATTCCTGCTAAACCGGGATTAACCGTGTCGTATAGGGCGTAATTTTTCAAGCCCGCGCGATCGTATCGGAATAATTACGGGACGGTTTGTTGGACAAGGTGGTGGCTGCGTTGCGTTGACATTTACGCGGCAATACTGAAAGCGGTAGAAAATTTTGGCACAGTGGGCTCGTGCCGTGAATATCGTTTGCGATAAGATCTCTCTCACACTCTCTCCCTCTGTCCTTCAATTTTTGCACGTGTCTCTCTCTCTTTCTCTCTCTGTCTCTGTGTGTGTGCGTGTGCTTGTGTGTGTGCGTAAATTCGATTACGGGGAACAATGGGCAGCTTTCCATGAAGAAACAGTCGGTTTTCCGGCATGAATATTTTTGCAAGCAACCTGCATATTGATTACGCGAACACGCGTATACTAGCATCATTGTGAAGAACGGCGATATAAACTATGGCGAGGGGGGGATCGATATTAACGTTATGGCGTAATGCTTTGAAATTTAGATGCCGGTTTTTTCTGCCGATATTTTTCTCTCGCCTAATGCCGCGGAAGCGAACTATCGAATTTAACGGCCGCGATCGTTCCGGCTCGAATTTATAAATACTATTTGATAAAATAGTATGGAAATTTGAAAGTTCGCAGCGACGATAGTTACAGTTATATCTGGGGAATATCGAACGTTCCCCCCTGTTTTATGACCATATTTTTGTCGGGAATAAAAATTTCTGATTCCGTTCGATATCTTCCATTTTGGAAATGCAAATCGTTCCGTTCGAAATGGTGCTGGACGTTGATTCGCAATTAATCGTGATTTGTTGATAAAAAAATACTTTGCCATTTAATTATGTATCTTATTGATGCTTACAAAATGAAACGCACAGATCTATGGATACATTAATCAAATTTTAGCAATTCATGAAATTTGAACATGGAGAAGAATCAAATTTTCACAAATGAAGTTACATGGTATCGAGGGACACACAATTTGATGTAAATCATTTTTTGATAGTCGTCCGCGTAGAGGTCATAGGAAGGACAATTTCATTTTTTAAAATAGAATGATCAGGTGGCTTGTTTTAAGTGGCTCAACCTGTATATTACTATTTATCAGTAAATGAAAATCAGTGACGAAAATTTCGAACAAGATCTACTGAACATGTAAGTTATTCATTTCCTACAAATGAAATTCAAGAAGTTAATATTTTAGGAAAGTTTCGAAAGACTCCAAAACCAATATAAATACAGTAGCACATTCTCATTGCTTCGAGTACGTAATATTAATTTTTCACTTAAGTCAAGACATTGTTATCTTAGGATCTCATTGCCTGATGTAACATGTCAGTAGAACATTATGCTCCAGAATATTATTATGAGTAATAATATTTTGACAAAATTTTGCGAATTACACACAGGCATGCCAAAAAACTAATGAGATGAAAAATGTATTTTTGCCAGTTTCTGCTACGAAATTTAAAAAAATCCAAGATGCGCTATCATTTTGGTCTGTGTGTAAAGGGACACGGTAACCTAATGCCGAAGGGCATCGTTTCCAGACGGAATAAACGCAGTTGCAGTATACTTACGAGCATAGGCAATGCGCCGCAGTTAAAATGAATTTCGAGTTGAGAATGGTCCCGCCGCAGAAGTGTCCTCCTTTCCTGCTGATGCTAACCATCCAAGGGAACTCGTGCGGTATCGCGTTTTGTCCTCCGACGAGTCTGGCTGCGCGTGTACCAATTGCTCCATGTCCGCAAGGTACGTCTGCAACTGTTAACGAAACGTCTGTTTAATTAACGTCCGGCAACATCGGTAAGCAATTACGACAGGAGAAAAATACAGGGTGTCTAAAAATTCTTGTATTTCCTCGAAACGTGTGATTCCGAAGGTTATTTGAAATAACTTTTTCTTGAGGAGTTATTAAGGAAAACTACGGACCAATCAGATCGTTGCTACAGCCTCGGCCAATGGCAACGCCGCTGTCCGCTGTAGCCGCGCTCTGATTGGCCCGCGTTTTCTGTTAATAACTTCTTAACAACGCCACGGAGAACATTTTCGCAAAGGAAAAAAATTACTTTAAACGATTTCAGGAATCGCTTCGAGCAAGCAAATATTTTTGGGACACCGTGTATACGCCAGCCATTACGATTGAAACGAAATGACTTGAATAGAGAAAATGGCTTCGGAAAAGTTGCAACCGCCGAGAGACCTCGTTCTCGTTACAACACCTTTTCTCTGTTTTTTTTTCGGTTTTTATTTTTTGTTTTGTTTCATTAAACGAGCCCGCACGCCAAGAGCAGCGCACCCTTGTACCCGTGCCAGGAAAGTTCGTTTTAACTTTTATCGGAAATAATCACTTAGCAAACAGGCGTGTTCATTAATGCCGAACGGGATTCCGTTTGGTTCGCACCACACCGCGAACGGCGTTCTTTTATTTTTTTTTTCTCCATCTGCGCAAGTTGTACTCGAATGGGAACACATGAACACAAGATGAATTTCAAAGAGGCTGTTCCGCTGGTTGGAAAATGCTAAAGTATACTACCGAGCAATTGGAATGCAGGGAATTCGGAGTTGGGGAAATTTGTAGTTTATGTACAGTCCAAAAAATGTATTTGAACACTAGACTTTATGCATTTGTGACAAACATGGAGCGCGGCAATTCAGTGAGAATATTTGAAGAAAATGTTATTACTATCAACTCATTGAAACTATTAAGAAATAGAATAAATTTGTAGGTAGCTCCTGTATCTTGTAATTAATTCAGGCAATTTTTATATTGCATAAGAACCTGCAGTTTAGTGCTTAAACTGCAAAGAGGATCTTCCACTATAAAGACTTGTTGGACATCATCGCGATTATTAATAGTTTTTAGCCGAATACATTTATTTTTTGATTATTTAGAAAACAATATTAATTTTATATAAATGTGTAAAGATTCACAATGATCATAGCTAACTCGACAGTGTATTATACAGTTTTCTTTCGATATAAGACGACGATGTTTTCTTCGCAATGAGAAAATCTCTATTCCCCCTTTCTTCTGCGATTGTCAGCTCGACACCGCTTCGTGCCAGAACGAGAGGGTACCTCGAGGACAATGTAAAACTGCATAAATATCCGCAATACGTTGAAAACCGTCCCCCGATCCTTATATTGAAAATATTCAAAACTAAAGATTATTTTTAACGCGAAAACTATTAACGTTGATCGAATAATGGATCTCAGATTTTTTATTTCTCCGTTATGAAAAGTTAGTTACCTAATATAAGGAATTTATTTAGTCGGTCCTGGCACTATAAGAGAAATCATGCTTATTTTTGTAAAGTGTACTAGTTCACGTGTATTTAAATACACGAGTACTATTTCACATGTATTTAAATACACGAATTCTATTTCCCATGTATTTAAATACACGAGTACCTCATTAATGTCAATGTTTTCAAAATTACACGAATTAAAATAAGAAGATAGAAATGCCCCGCGGTATGTACATGTACGTAAAATAGGGATCTCTGCTATAAATCTCGATCGAGATTTTCTAAAGAAAAAGAAAAACAGTAGCCCGCGCCCGCATTGATTTGAACAGTGCTGCAACTCTATCCGCGTGCCCTGGAATCCGTGCAAAAGGCTAAAAACAAAGTCGTCCGTTCAGACTACGCTCACCCGAAAAATGGAAGAATAGAAGAAGAACAGATCCGTGCGCAACCCAATGGTAAAATGGGGGTGGGTAAACGAGGTAGGAGGAGGTGGTTGCCGCGTTACTGCGCGCCGCACCGAAGGCATCAGCATATTATCATGACCATGTTCGGCCTGCTTTTGACATATCTATTACGCGTTTCCGAATAGAGGCGACTTCGAATTCTATGCCTGTTCCGCTGCCGCCTCCTTCTCCTCCTGGTTCCACCCGCTCGACTACCATCCACATCGCTCTCTTTCTCTCTCTTCGTCGTTTCGGCTGGTGGCCCTGCGCCTTGCCAACATCGTTGTCAACGGGACCGAAGAGAAGAGAAACCAGAGGGCGGAAGTAGTGAAAGGGAGTGGAAGGGCCCCGCGGAGCATGGGGCGAGGGCGGAATGGTGCAGACGTAGAGGTCCAATTAATCAGCCGGGGCGTGAAACGAGAGGGGATTCGGTGTAGGGCGCGAAAGGGAGGCGAGGGGTTGTCGCAGGGATTGCGGTGACAGATCCGCCGTATCTATCCCTATCTACTCGGGGCATTAAATTCGTGCGATGCCAGTACCGACACCGGCACCACGACCGACACCGGCTCCGACTCCGGCTCCGGCCTCGGCACCGACTCTGCGATCCTCTCTTGAATCGGTTAACATTCCGTTGTACGCGCCGCGACGATTCACGTTTCAATTAAACCGGGCTCCATCGCGGACGCTGGACGCCCTCGAGCGTGACCCGTCGATCGCCGAAGCCCGAAAACCTCCGAAGAACCGACGATCTTTCCGCCGTTCTCTATCCAGCATCCTTTCCTCCGCATGAAAACGCTTCAAGGTCTGGTTCTACTATCCACGAGGCACGAACACGACCAAGCGAAGGCACCGTCGCACAGTGTCCCGGATTAAATAGTCCAACTTTCGAAGTATGAATTCTACAAAAATTTTCGTTGCAGAACGTTATTGATATCATGTAGTTCGCAACATTATGCACAATTTTACAGACGCAAAATTTCTCCCTTGAGCATGATCCATATTAGGATCGAAACGTCGAGAAACTTTTAATTGCAAAATTGCTTAAAGGTTATAATTGCATCGAACCTGTAACGCTCACATTACGGATAATTATGCGCAATTTTTACTATACGTATGAATTTATTGTTTAAACCGAACCGTTGGACACGGAGCTCGATACGTTTTCTGAAAGATTTGCCGTTTGTTGAATGTTTATTTAATTAATTGGATTTCTATCAGTTATGTTTAGTATTATGCAGCATTTAGTGGCTTGACTAATGGCTTGACTAATTTGCAAAAAGCAAGGATCAAATAGAAATTTCGTTTCTCCCTTAACAATTTTGATTGGTCGAAAATAATAAATCCATATTCCTAATGGCTCTTAATCTTCCTACTGTTTTATATTTCGCTCGCTCATTCCTGTCACAAACGTATAAAAGTCTAGTGACGACTGATCCATTTTATGTACTACTTTACGGCTTTTAAAAATTATTTTACGATATCCCCGGCTTGTTTGTATATCCGTAAAACACGATAAAATGAAAAATTTTATTGAACCTACAGAGAAATTTTTATGTTATCATTCGAATCGCTTTATAAAACGGTTACAGCTCCATTCGACGGTTGTTTTTTCATGAAATCTGCCATCTATTCGAGCGTATGAAATACCGAACAGAGAAAATTCTTCTTCCGCGACCGTTTCTACGGAAGGATCTTTAGAAAATTTTTTTTTAAATTCGGATTAACATTCGCGCGATTTTAGCCGGCACTACGAGAAAAAGCTTTCTTTCAAAATAACGCGATTAAAATCCAATTTCTCTGTGCTGCAATTTCCGGGAATACTCGGCCGCGCCTCGCTGTTTTATTAAGTGTTTCATTTCGTGCGATTTTATTCCATAAAAAATGGCCTATATTCGAATTTCAAGCGTTCCGCGGCGCGTTTTATGCGGACGCCGTGCGTCGCGCTGTTCGTGCGTGGATTAAAAAGTACTCGGGGGGAAAAACAATTACCAGTTAAAAAATCGATTAAAAGTTGTCGCATCAAAACCTGGGCCCGCTTAATCGCGCGGAATATATTTCTATCGGTGGCGAGAGGTGATGCGGGACGGCGCGGCAAATGTTCACGGGATTCTGAGCGGCGCGATCGTTCGCCCGTAAAATTCAGTAGTACAAAACACGGATGTCGCGACGTATGAGATATGGGACTGTAAAGGATTAATCGAGGCTGTCTAGATTGATAGCAATTTATCTTGGTAATTAATTTATCTTGCCAGCCGATACGAGATGACATTATAACCGCCGTCGGTTATGAAAATGATTTACGTAATCGTAATAGAAATAATTCACTAACATTATATCCACAGAGAATGAAATTTCGAGCGGCTACACATCGAGCCCGTTTATCGATGTCGATTCAACGAGCCGAGGTTCAATTTTATCGGTGAAACGCGCTCTGTTGTAATCCATTGATACTCTTCTTTAACGCCGCGGTGACCGATGACGCCGCGGTTCCGTCATGCAGCAGTTTGTTATTGGCAGATAGATTTTAAACGGTTATTCAAAAAATTAAAGAAAGAATTTTCTAAGTGGCTTCTGGTTTTTTGCAATCGATGCAAAATCTGCAGTTATCGATAGCCATATTTTCACGAATTTGATCCTCATTTTTGATCTATCAAACAATAAACAAAAGGCTCTTAAAAATTTCTAGTGGATTTATTTTCTAATGTTTTTACATAGGTTTCGATTGATAGCATTTTTTATGAACAATGGGTCCTCAGTTTCCCACCCCTAAATTATAGAAAAATATCGTAGATGGAATGAGAAATGTTCCTCGAAAGGAGAAGCTTCAAGCGTTTCAATGAGTCGAAATTTATTCCCGTACTATTGGTTTTTCCGAAATTACTACAGGTTAATCATCGACAATTTTTCCAGAATCGGAAATTTTGTGCTCCAATAATTTTTAGAACAATTGCATATGATTTTCCAGAACTTTTTTAAATCGAAAATAAAGTAACTGGTAAGTAACTATTATAACAAAGTTAAAATGTTACTGTACAAAGTTAATTTAAAACAAAAGATTTTAAAAAATCAACAGTCCTATTGCTTTTGAGTAACGACAAGCACAGAAGGAGTATCGTTAATTATCGACATAAATAGCTGACCCGCCAGAAAAGAAAGTAGCTAACGAACAATCATCGAATTGTGTTAATAGTCTATAGTAATCGTCCATTTAGACATTCTTCGAATTCATGAAGCGTTAATGGAAGTCGATTCTCGGAGCTGATAAGATAACTGCCGGAAATAAGTCGAAGTGATTTTCAGCTCGATATCTCGGCACAAATGAATCCAAGTACGGGACGGTGCTCAATGCGTCAGAAAACCCGTTTTCTGGACAAAATTCCATATCTTAAAAAGAATAAGTCGTATAAAAAAAAGTTTCAAAAGTTTATCAGGTGTAGAGATGAGTGTATGATGATTGTATTTGATTTTGTAAAGATCACTTTTGAAATTTCATACACAAATTTATGTATTTGATTAGCAGGTGACGCGTGAAGATATTTTCAAAACGCTGCAAACACATTATTATTGCATAAACCGTTGTCGAAATATAAGCTTTCAATGTTTAATTACATAATCATACTTGCACTATAATATCGAGTTGGTGACGAAGAATTCTAACAGAATTTACCGAGTATTGTTATTAATTTCTATTAAATCAAAATGAAATTCTATTTCGTTGTTGTCAATAGATATCCATTGTAGAACATATACGGATACAATGGACATAAATTTTCTTCTCGTTCGTGGCAATTGTGAACGACAAAGCGACGGGTTAAAGTTACAACAATTTACAATTTCACGTTTCAATAAACGGGTCGATTTGAATCAATAAAATAAAATATGTAACAATTGTAAAAACACTTGGGCTGCCAAAGTGAATAATATACCAATCAATAAAATTGTTTAATATTTCGTTTTACAATAGTTTCTTTCAAGTGCACAATCTACGTGCCTTAAGTTAAGTGTCTACGAACGAATGGGATTTCTTTGAAAAATATATTCTCGTAAAAAAATATATATCGGAAAAAATGATTTTTTCTTTTTCACCCGTTGGCTGACATAGTGTACAGCTTAAATGACCGGTCATAGTAATCGCCATAATTATTTCGTTATGGTTTCGAATTGATTCCGAGGTGAAACCCCGAAGATTCATCTGTTCCAGTTGCGCGGGTTATCTTGAACATTTGGTCGAACGATAAACGTCCACGCCACGCAGCCGAACGAAAATCGGACGCACTTCCGTTCTGTTAATTTACTGGCAATTATGCATGGCCATTAACGCGATTACGTTTCCGGCTGTACGCGGGCCATTAGTTTGAACGTGTGCGAGTGTCGAACGCGCGTAAGCCGACGTGAGAAATTCGGGGATAGCCGGCTGGCACCGCACCGTCGTGCGTCGGCGACCGATCAGATTTCTGACAGTGTGTCACAGTGTTGGCGCAACCTTCGACAGGTGAAGAACCTTAACCATGGTCGCGACGCGACGGGAACGCTGCGCCGCCGCTCGAACCCAGTGTCAAAATCTCTTCGAGTCATCGGGCCGCACTCTCGAGGCCGTACACTTCCTAACTCACGGCCTTCGGTCAGGTTAACCACCTAATTCCCTATTCCGCTTGTGCCCGCCTTCCGCCTACGCAACACTCTCACCTATCTGACGAGAGACTGGGTCACGGAGTCGCTCTGCTAGGTTTCCGCATAGTTTTTCATTCCTCCATACCGATATTGGGCTAACGACCCTTTTCAGAATTTTTATTTTACAATTATTCAATTGGTAAAACAATAATGCTTCCGTTGAAATGATTATACACATATTTAAGCACATAATGAAAATCTTTATATGGCGTAGCCATTTTTAGTGCTAACGTTCATTATTTTTAATCGAATATCTGCCAGTGGATATCGAAATAAATATAATACTTTCGAATTTGTTCATTTCTTTTTTCACCATTAAATTCGCTCTGATTATTAAGGAATATTCGGGTTTGAACGGGAAAAACTCATTTTTTCATTAATTCGTTAATAGTAACCTCGTTCCAAAATTTGTTACTATATATTCGTTAGCAGAATGGAGCAAGTGTACCCAAATATTAGAGGCCTGAAGATTATGTTTGATTTCATTAAGTTATGCTCCATTAAAATTTAATTTCAACAAGGTAGTTGTATCCTAGCAAAACTAACATATACTATACTAATTTCTAATGTATGTGGTTCAAAGCAATAAATAAATAATGAATAAAGGACTACAAATTAATTTTTATATCTAATAATTATTAACAATAGGTTTAACAGTGACGTCGTTTAATCGAAAAATTCAATCTGATCTGTATCATTGCTCTATAAGGAAATTGTACTAGTAGCATTTTTTTTTGTTGATCTACAGCATACTAATTACAAATTATCAATAATTATTCTTAATAGAGGGATCCTTAATATTCATTACAATATGGCATTGAAGAAAAATAAATTCCTTTTGCAACAAGTTAAAAATTGTTAGAGGGAAAAAATGAGTGGCTCCTAAATAACTGTAAGATGGCGTCAATCGTTTATCCCTAGCTGGAGGCGTAGCGGTCATACGAAGGTCGTTGACATTTTTTCATACATATGTATCCATCTTGCTATTCTACATAAAAAAAGTACTAGGAACACACGGCCGAAAAATTGATTGTTAAAAAGATATTTTGAAAAATGAATGACTTGTTAAAAAATAATTAATTGTGGAGCTAACTATGATGAACATACCACCAGACAAGTACAAGGGATCCACCGTCTCTAGGCTATCGTCCGTTTAACATTAATTTAAAGCAGAATATTAAACGAGGAGCGGAAGTAAATGGAAAGCTCCAGTGTAGAAGCTAGTGGATTACGATAGAGCACAGGAAGTTAATAAACCGAATTTAGTGTTTGCTATTAGCGTGTGCCCAGCTTTTGTCCCGAATCCAATACCCAAGAGTATCTCGCATGAGAAAAAGGACGAAAATCATAAACGTAACGTATACCATAGCGGCTTTAGGGGGTGGTTACTGCAAAAACGCAGTAGTAACGGATCGGGAAATGCTAAATCTGTCAAAATGGAAAAACTATTTCGAGCTGCTCGGCCCGTTTCGTATTTCGTTGGCGCGTTTCTATCGCCGGGCGTCGAATATTTCAACAATCTGCGCACGCGAGGCTCGCGAACGATCGGAAGCTGTGCGAGAGAGATGGAGGGTCTGGATTATCGTGAACAATTGCGTTCGCTGCGAACTTAAACATCGATGGATATTTATTAAACGTAACAATTTTCCGACACATTAGTCCTCGTTGGTAATACCCGTGTCAGCGTAGGCGGGCCAGGTCCGCGAATACGAGTTACGGGAAATGACAAGCTTAACGTTGAATTTTCAGGTCATTCATTAACGATGAACGCAGCGGCGCAGTTGCGCGACCATGCATGATCAACCCTCGATGCGAATGGAATTCTATCTGCCAGTGGATATCGAGATAAATATGTCACTCTGGTATTATATTTAATACTCTCGAATTTGTTTATTTTTTTTTACCATTAAGTTCGCTTTGATTATTAAGATCGTAGAATTTTTCATGTGTCAGAGAATGAGATGATAATTTTAGATCAATGTTGGAGTATTGGTGTATGTATGAATGTGAAGACGAAATTTAGAGATTTCGACATTTTCAGTTTTGTACAAATTAATTCGTGACTCTCGTGATTAGTTAATTGTAAAAGTTTCAACATTCGTTACCGAATGATTAAAATAAATTACTACAAATTAATTTGCAACACCTAATAAGTATTAACACTAGGTTTGCGGAGCACTAACAGTGACTATTTTACATTACATTGTGAAAATAATAAGAATGTATCTATTCTTATCTTTTAGTCATTTTTTAATCATTTATACCCAAAGAAATAATTGAGTAACTCCTCTTGTTACTAAATATCTTTCACACTTCACTTTAAAGTAGTAGTGTTGTGTCATTAAAAGATTGTTTTTTAATATTTTTCACCCGAATGACTTTTAAGTTTTCATTGAATCTTTATAAAGTGTGTCAGGTATGAGTTTATAATAATTTAATTTTAATTTAATAATTTGTGAATCTCGAATAATAAATTGATTTATGATCCTTTTGTCAAGTTCAACATTTGTCACGATAACTATGTAACGAATATTTAATTACGTTACTTAGGAGGTGGATGCTAAATTTTATACGGTTCGTGTATTAACTTTCCTAAAAAACTAACCAGAGGTGTTAAAAATCATTACTCGAGATTATTAAATATACAAGTAATTACAGTTTCAATACGTAACGTTTTAATTCGCTTGTTACACTTTAATTTCGCAATTTATCGAGAATTGCACTGAATATTTTGCATATATCGAAGCATTCTAATCGAAGCTAACTAATTAAGATTCTTCCCTTAACAAGATGGCGTATGTCGCGTTCATGTGTATTCCTGAAGAGACTTACGTCTAATCAATTCCATCCAATCGCAGTAGACTCCCTATTAATCAGTCTCTACAGGATTAAACCTAAGGGTGGATAAATGACTGACTGGGTAATTAGAATACACATGCACATTACTAATCACAGGTTACAAATTAAATTAGATTAATTAGATTAATTAAATTAAAATATTTTTTAGTTTACAATTACCAAAATTGTAAAGTTATTTTGGAGGTATTTATTAAATAAATATATTTATTAACTGGTATACTGTAATAAAAATAGCGTCGAATTTCAGCCAATGTTCTCATGCAATTTTTATAAAAAATCACAAAGGAGTCACGTTGATTGGTAGTTTTAGCGTTAAATCTCGTTTTTTCAGTGACGTGTAATGGAGTGCAACAAATTATAGGTTCGTTACACTAAATACACTGAATTCTTTTTTTTTTTAAATCCGATTAGAAAATACAGCTAGTCGAAACGTAGGCGTTTAATAGGATTAACTGATTAATTGAAAGGTAACCTATTGCTAGCGTTTACTACAACAAATAAATCACCTGGTTACCCCTCCAAGGAGGACCTGTGCAGTGCAGTGTTACAGATGTTACAGTTTAACGATTATTGCATTACTCGACAAATTTAATTATTTTGCTAGAAATTATTTTAAAAAATGGCTAAAAATTTCGATAAACACACTCCTGTCATTTTTATAAGGTAATGTAAAATTTTTAGTAAACTTACTTTTAGTACACTTTTAGCAAAACTGTTAATTACATATCTAGTGAGTTTTCAAATACGATGAATAAAATAATAAAGAAAAATAAAATAATTTATATCGTTTCAAAGTTAATGTAATATTAAAATCTGTATTAATGTTTTCGGTGCTCGATCAATTGTTCGAACAATTGAACGTACGTCGAAAACATTAATACAGATTTTAACATTTTACGATCGATAAAAAATTGAATATTAATATAATATTGATAGGTAGCTATTACATATGTGAATGTATAACATAAAATTCGAGACGATCTTTCCGATACGAAACCCACGACGTCTCTGAGACGTCATGTTAAGGGTTAACCCCAAAATAGAAAGAAGGGTGGATTTTCTCGAAAAAAATTGCGCACGTACTGGATTATTAATTTACTCACGATTAATGTACTCGCTAGAGGCGTGACCGGCAGCCGTGAGGAATAGAACGAAGAGTGGAATGGCGGAAGGAGATCGCGAGTTCATGGTGTTCCGGTCCCCGGTGAGGCTCCGTCGGAGGACAATGAATAAGTGTCGCAGCTGGTTCGTGTATCGGTGGTTTTTTATACGGTGTCTGTAACGATCGCATCCTTCTCGGCGATCAGTCTCGATCCTTGTCTCACGCCCACCACCACCAGAATCGTCAGGCGGGTTCGAGCTTCCTAACACCGGCGTTCCATGACCACCGATATACGATTGCCGTGGGTCTCGCGGCGCGGCGCGGCCGGAAATCCAATGATAATGCGAGTACAAAGCCACGACCGTGATCACGACCACGACCAAGACCACGACCACGACCGATCACGGCCCCGATGTGACTTCCAAGGTGATTGTTTCGCGCTGAATACGACGAGGTACGCGTGCTTCTCGACGCGACAGCTAGGCTGCTGCTCGGTCAAGGGCCAAGGGACAGATACGATCGCGGTGACTGGGTATCTCGCGACTAATTGTTACCGACTATGGATCCAACCGATCGCCCAAGGTCGTTTGGCAAACACGCCGCGACGATACTTTAACACGCTATACTGAACCATGCAAATCTTTCTGAAATTTTAGGGCGAACGTGGGAGAGACGCTTTTCCATTAGGAGCCAATAACAATTTTAATTAATTTTTTTTCTGCTTCTAACAGTACGCTCATATACGGTTCTCTTTCGACATAAGATGACGACGTATTCTCTTCTCAACGATCCAGATTCCCCATTAAAGACAGACTTAGGCGAGGACAACTTCGGAAACGCCCTCCTCTTCTTTAAAGATATTGATTTATATAAACTGTTATAAATTGTTTTGCTGCTCCTACCACAATGTAAATACCAACCGCAACCCTCCTCATAAGCAGCACTTAAGATACGATATATTAGATTGTAAACCATGTAGTCACTAATGACCTCGCTGTTAATGTGACCACGTTAAAATAAATTATAAAGAAAAAAAAAGATGACGTTTTTTCGTAACAAGAAAATCGCTATCTTCGGTTTATTAAAATTTTTAAAGATGGAAATGTTTATATGGTCCCTGCGTCGTGTAATTGACGAACACAATTTTTATGTTGCATAAAGATCCGCAGTCTATTTACAAACGATCAAATGTGGAAAAAATTGCAGTTAAACGTCGAAAATTGTGAAAAATTGCAATTTTTACCACGTTTTATCGTTTGTAACTTGTAAAGCAATTAACCAATTTCGATGAAATTTGCAACATGCATATAACTTGTACGAATCTACAAAACACATTTTTCAAATTTTCGTTATTGACCCAGGTAAAAAAGTTTTTTTCACAATCCCGACCGAATGCATTTTCTCAACATATTTGTCAGATGTCATTTACTAAACTAATCCTTCTAGCCTTACAGAGAATTGGTTTGATCCACTTATAAAAAAGTTATTCTGATCCAAAGTGTGTGCGAGTAACTGTTCCACGCAATTTGCAGCTCACTTCCGGGTTCCAGACGCAACACCCAATGAAACAAAGCGGTGATCATAAAGTCGCCGATTCGAAATTCGCTGAGCATTGTAGGCATATTTCGGGTGACGATAATAGCTCCGATAACAGTTCTGAAAAACAGTAAAACGCTCCCACATTTCTTCCCGGGGTCGGCCGGTTCTTGCTATAATCTGAAGATTATTATTATTACGCGATCTCGTTGTGCAGTCGCGTTTAAATAAGATTGGCCCGTTCTCAGATAAGACTATCCAATTACGTTTGACCGTTTTAGATGAGCGTTTAGATAGGCGTGGTTTATTCCAAAAAGTTCGCTGGTTGCTGTACGAGGGGAACGTGACGGAAATCTTTTGATCTTCGCATCGATCCTGAACAACGGGAACAATTAAAGCTGGCCGTGACGCGTAATCGTGATTCCCGCGCGCATACGTTCTCCGCGACGTTGTTATCATCGACAAACGGCAATCGGATTATGCACCTACGAATAATCAGTGTGACAGGTGGTCAGGATAATCGTGGGACACCGAATCTGTTGATCGCGCGCGCGAGCGTGTATACGTGTCTGTGTGTCTATTGCGGAGAGCGTCGCGACATTAGTAGATACAATCTCGGTCGTTAGACCCTGCAAAATTGGGGAGCACTTCTTGCAACCAACCACGTATCGTATGCGCAATGCACCGATAGTCGTAAGAAATTTCAGAAAACGCGATGGAACTAACAAAGAAAACAAGAATAAACAAATGTAAAATAGGATTTACGGGGTAAGTTGTACAACGGTGGGCTAGAAATACGACCCATGGTTCATTTTGCACTTTTGTCCCTCGCGACGAGTAAAATAAGATGCAGTTAAAAAAATTGTTGTCCTGCTGACCTTGAAATTCAAGGTCAAGGTCCATTTTGAGGCTTCCTTAGTTCCATTTCAACCAAATCGATGGTGTAGGATTGGTAGCCGCGACATATAATTTCTTTACACCCTGTAGATTTTGAATAAAACACTTAAACTGATAGGAAGTTGTTGGAAACACAAATGGACGAAGTTCGGAGAACAAGGGGTTGGTATGCTTTGCTGTCATCTATTGTACTGAACACTTCGAATACTCAATTGCTTATTGTCCCAATGATAAATTATTCCTTTATTATAACACGGGATAGAAAGATTCGGTAGATTAAGTATACCTGATTTCGTGACTTCATGAAAAGTGGCGTGCAGAACTTTATCATGTCGTGAAGAAGCAATTTAACTTCCTTTAAAGCTACTTGGTTTGTATAATACGGGTATAAATTATGAGACTAACGTGAAATCGTGTTCTTAATCGAGGAACTTCTTTTTCTTGTATTCATCTCGTTCTTCGGTTTCAATTGAATAGAGAATTACGTGAAGTGTCGTGCAACGATTTGAGTAAGTACATACACTTACTTTTAAATTATTCATCTATATATAATATTCCAATTCTATTGCTATTTAGATATTTTAATTTAAACTTTTGAAAAATAAGTTATTATTATCTCCCTAAATGATCATAATTTTATTATACAAAATCAATTAAATTAAAAAGAGGTGACAGATCTCAGACAGCGATTTTGTTTCCTAAATATGAATGTTTATGGGTACAAAAAAATATGTTTATTTTTTAAAATTATTTTCCACACCTGCAAAGATTCATAAAAATCGAAAGAGTTGCGTAATATGGCTAATAAATGTGAGCTACGTATGGAGATGTTATAAAGTTGATTGTAACATAAGAGCATGTGGGGATATAAATGCTTTTGGCCGTTTCATGGAAAAAATATAATCGCTGAGAGGACATTGCTATCGATTGCTGGCATTGTCGAGGTATACTGGTGCCAGTTAAACCCGATGTCAACGAATTCTTGTCAGTCAAATCGGTATCTCCGAAACTTCTGCTGGTAATTTCAATGCCATCCGATTAAGCCGTGACACAATCAAACCAGTAGTCTTAACAGCACATAAGTAATATGAATGCATTTCTAGATTCTACATAACATGCAGAAAAGTTGAAAATTTTTGGTTCTCCGAGTGAAAGTTAAACCACGCGCTATCTTTCAGTCCGGAAGTGTGCAAGCGAGGAGAAGACGGATCTTCTGGAGCGGTCCGCTCTATCGCGCCGGTCTCTTTGACCTTTGCATTGGACAAAGGGGTGATCAAGTGGACGGGGAAGTCTTGCGGATTCGCGACGTGCGCGGACACGCGTTCACTTGCATATGCCAGCGGTGCGCCACGGGGAATATGAAAGCGAGAGTGACTCGGCTGTTACTCCATCCACGTTCCGCTGAACTTGACCTACTCTTTGTCTTGTAGTACACCGCGTGCAGCTTCTCTCGCTCGCGTGCCCACGAAATCCTCCGCGCCGCACCGCGCCGCGTCCTCTTTGTCTCTCGGCCGGGAGTTCACCTTCGCCGCGAGCAATCGGTTAGAGTTAACCTGCGCCTGACAGATACACCGCGAAATATTTCTGCAGCTGCTTATCCGGGTCAAGTTCGTACCTAGACGGAACGGAGATCGGAGCGCTACGCCGCGTCGTTGTCGTCGTCGTCGGCGTCGTCGGCGTCGGCGTCGCGTTCCCCACGGACGCGGAACTGATAACGGGTTCTTTGCGGTTGATTCACCGTGTCGCCGGTCTTTTCACCTGCGCCCGTATTTCTCGCTTCTTTTTCTCGGTTTAGTTGTGTGCGAAACACCTCGAAGCTCACGGGGCGAGGTCTGCACGGCGAAAGTGAATATTGATTATTTTCGCGGGAGGTTCAGTGAACCAGGTGCGCGGGAGATTGAGCTGAAAATGGAGATTGATCGAGGAAGGAAAATTGGGTTGCTCAGATTTTGTTAGGGATATTTGTGTCATTTATTTTCCACTCGGCTGAAGATTTTTTAACACTTTCTCGTTCCACGATACCGATCCCCCCAACACGGTGTGTCCAAATGGCGAAAGCCGGGCCGAAATCTCAAAAATAAACTTTTCGTTGGGGATACGGTAAGTAGAATTTTAGACTTTTTCATTTGTCGTGCGGCATGTGAAACTATGTATAATGATAGAAATGCATAATTCTGAAACAGTTTGTAACAATTATGTGAAATGGATGCTGTTCCTGGAATGTTTATGCGCACTAGTATATCCGTAATAGTTCATGTTGTATAATTATCAAACTTATCAGAGTTCATGATTTTACATTTATGGCAAAAATTTCAAGTACTGCTATTACATTATTCTATAACTAAAATTATGTTTATATGATTTAAGTGTAGACATTAAGAATTACTAAGCGATGAGAAGAATTGCATTTATATTTTCCATAAAGAATTTTTTGCAAATGACGGAGAGTAGTTAGAAACAATGAAAATAAAATGCAAAGTAATAATTTTCAGCTTAAATTGTTAGTCTTTACCAAAATTGGTGAGATAGAGTTTCTATCAAGCATTATTTACAATTTAACAATCACCTAAAATTGACGGTTGTTGGCTCAGTGTCGCTACTATAAAAATTGAATCTTCCGGCTAAGGAAGCAAAGAATAGTTCTATCTATCTACGTCGTTTCCAATCTCCAGTAACGAGAGTTTGGTCGTTGAGGCCGAAGTTCAAAGTTTGCTCAAGGTCTTCCCGTTGTTTGGCGTTAAATAATAGAAGGACGGTTAAATATTTGAACGGCCATAATTTTAGCCTGACATTGGTCGCTCACCTATACATGTTGTGAGGTCGAAGGCCCTGTCTCGGTACTAACGTGTCAGTGACACCGCAAGGCCGGCCAACCGAAATTTCGTACAGTGCACTCGAGATAAGCGGCCTTGACGACCCACGGATAACCGACACCTATAATCGTTGACCTACACACGGAAATCTCTGTTCAAAATTCGTTTCGGAGCCATGGCAACATTTATTCGTTAACACGTTCGCCATCAGCGTCACGTGTTACGATTTCCACGATTTCATATTTTCCGCAAACTAAATCAAATCCATTTTATGCACATTATTTAATTTAATATTCCAAATGCAAATTAGGCCATATAAAATGTAACACGATTTCTGCAATTATTTAATCTGAACTTTAATATTTGCTATTTAAATATTCCGTGTCTTCAATTATTACGTACAGGGTGTCTCGGAATTCGTGATAGAACAGAGGAACAGATGAACTGACATAAAACAGAGAAAGTTACTAAATAAACATTTTGACCTGTCAATTAATTCATCATTATTTATTATTAGACTGCGGAGCTTTATGGACAATGAAAATTGTGTTCGTCAATTACAAGACGCAAGAACCATATAAACGAAAATATCATATGGACGTTCTTAAATTGTCTTAATGTTATTACTGTTTTAAATTACATCCACCCGTTTTTGTCATAAATGCATAAAATCCTCAGTCTATTTATGATATGTATACAAGATGGCGAAATGTAATTTTTACAGAGGAGGAAAACTTTCACGATCTTAGATCCGAAGTTGTGCAAATTGCTTGTGAATATGTAGAGTTATCTTAGTGGGACGCTAAATAGATTTTGATCGCGATGTGTTACCGAGAATAGGAGTCGTTAACGATTCATCGTTCGAGAATTCCAACGCTTTCACGCGACCCTGTCGAGACAATGCATCGAAACGAGCTGAGGTTGCAGTCTCGCGAAATTTTCACATCATCACGGATATTTTCCGTGTTGGCAGGTCGCCGGAAATTTCTGTTTTCCGATAGGTTGTTTGATTCTGTTACGGAACAGAGAAAATCTTGGTCGAAGGGTCGCCTCTAACCGAAACCACGGAAAAACGTCGGCCTTGTGGCGAGAATCGAATTGGAAAAGTCGGAAAAGCTCGGCAGCTCAATAAAAAGTATCAATGGCGGGCATAGAGTGTCGTGAATCGGGTTACACCGTTGAACCAAGTGCCGAGTAAAACTTGTCTGGCTCGCGACAGTATAGCTCGACCAATCACAGGCCGATTCATGCCAAAGAAAATTGAATTTCATTGAAGTCGACAGCAGGGTCGCGCAGCGTCGCCTTTTATTTATTTAGAATATTTTTAACCCTGAATTGTTTAGACTGTAACGAGTCGAATTCTCAATTTTAGAATTTTTCTGGACGAATCCACAAAAATAACGAAGTTACGGTTCTGTTTAAAAAATGGAGGTGACCTTGAGATCTCTATAAACATAGCATAAAAATAAATATTTTAAGAAATTTGATGTATCTGTAAAAACACTATTTGAGATGCAAACGTTAAGCGACTCACCCTGTATACAGGGTGCGGTCGAATGACATGTACAAGCGAACAGCTTATGTGAAAATAAATCGAAAAAGGAATAATATTTTTTGTTTACCGCCTCCTCCTTTTCGAGATAATTGAGATTAAAGATCCGTTATGTTCGCGTGCTTCGGTATCCGGAAGTAGAATTAATTGGCCATGATCAGACGCGCGCATAAGCTGCATTTTTAAATACGATTTTCTCAAAAATGATGTTTCGGATGAAAAATTTAATTTTATATTTTTCTCTTATTTTTTTTTATACGAAATCAGCTTGTGCACGCTTGTATAGCTTTTATCTATGAATGTTGCATTGAATAACTGTGTAACAATTTTTTTCAAATTTCATCGCGATACGTAAATGAATTCTCAGTTTCGGAAAAAGTATCTTTGCTAGTTTAATCTTATTCCAAGTTGCATTTCCCGACATTTAATACTGCGAGGAAAGACATACAATACCTTCGAGATAGAATTACTTTTTCACGAGGATTCTTTAATGACATATTGTAATACAATTCTATATTTATGAGATTACAAAAAATCCTTTAGATTTCCAATTCTTTGAAAATTAATTTATTATTAAAAAAATGTTCCTTTTGTTTTAATAATTTTCATAAGTAATCTATCGATGTTCTCTAATTTTATTTATACCATTAACTATTTTAAATAGAATCTACCCATGTTTGCAATAAATAAATAAAATCCACAGTCTTGTAATAATGTATAATTCATAGAATTTCCAGAATAGAAGTTAGAAATATGAAAATATTGAGAAACTTGTAAAATCGTTGGTTCTAATTTCCTCTACATTTCTTGACGCCATATTTTTAATTCTTTCACATTATGTATGTATCATACTGCGGATGTTTATGCAATTTGCAATTGTGAGAGACGGTATCTTAAGAAAGTGGAGCCAAATAAAAGTTTCAGTGGTAGTAGACTTTTTAGACCTGAAATAAAATAAAATTCTCTAAAATTCTGTCGAATGTTATATTCAAGCATTGTTTGAAAATTTTCAGATCCTATTTAAAGATCCGCAGTCTAATATTGTCACCGGTTGTACAACATCTATAAACCAGAAAGCTGTTTCGGTGTTCTCCTTCGTCCTCTTATTTTTCCCACTCTGCATACTCGACATGAAATTATTCGAAATAGCTAGATTGTCCTCGACGATGCGATTCTTACGCACTGTGGCATGTGGTGGAGCATCAGTAAACAAGATAATTTCGTGTTCAGTCTGAATTACTAACCAGAAAGAACTGGAAAGTAATTTCTGCTTCCGAAAGGGTTCATATCGGTGTCGACCTAATCGCACTCAGAAACTACGGTCCTCTGTAATCGCGTTACACGCGTATCCATTTCATTCCATCGCCGGTGCCCCGTACGTAAACGTAAAACGTATTATCGTCTAATTATAAGTTTCCATTAACTTCAGGGAAGTGTGCGAGAGAGCGATGCTAACGGAGTTCGGGAGCGGCGCACCGCGAGTCTGACGAAATAACAAGGCACGACACAGTGATACCATTATCAATAGAATCCATTTAATATGTAATTTGATTGTCGTCGCTCGCGGGCTCCTACTAGTCAGCCACCTTCTATTTTATACCGGCGCATGATACGATTTCATTAAGTTCAGTTTCATATCAAAGCGATTCTCCGCGGACTCCCATGTATGTTTGGTCATTTCAAAAGTCTTTATACGATTTTCCCCTGATCTTTCAGTTGCACGTGTTATTACAACAAATTTTACGGATAGCGGACCGTTCTTGTAACAATGTCATCGACAATGTTTATTTATTCACTGCTCGATTTATCAATTTTTTAAACCATATTTTTGAAGGTCTTTTCTATCAGGAAAAACTGAAGTATCGAATGACGATTTTGACAGTCTGGGTCGAAATAGACCCGGTCTCTGCCATCGAGGGGTTAAGTACCAGCGTTTTCTAGGAATCTTTGCGTACTGATAGCATTTGTATGATTTTTTTTTTGTAAATACTGGCCGCCATTTTTTAATTTTTTGAAGATTTTTGTGACGCAAAATTTTCAACTGTCGCGCGAACAAGTCAAGAATATCACTTCCGATCAGTCAGTTGATCACTAGAATATTATGTTCGATCAGGAAAGTGTACTGAATAGAATACTACTAAGTAATTACATTTTAAATGGGATGCTACATTTAAAAAAAAAAGAAGTCATGATCTACCGGTTCTACATTTTAATCTTTAATTACTTTTGATTTTGAAAGTCGATTTGAATGTATTGATTTCTCATCAGAGAGAAGAATGACAAACGATTCGAACGTTGTGACACAATGTAGAATAAAATCGTGTTTCATGCGTTGTTGGTTACAATTTATTCATTGATTTCAGTCAACCGGCCCGTAAAAAAAAAGACGCAAGAATTTTTTAACGAGTGAATCGAGAGAAAAAGAGGTGGACAGCTTTTTGATAGTCCGTACGCGGATACGAGCTTTTGGTCGGTTTTCCAGGGTATAGCAATCATGTGCTCGTGATTAACTGGGTATTCTAGATTTCCTGTGGATACCATTTTATCTTGCCAACAATGTGGGGGCCAATAAAAAGTCGGATATCCGCGGAGTCGTTCTTATCAGTTTGTACTTATATTCTTTGTTCTAATTAGATAATATCGAATCTTATATTTCGGAGGCTTTATCAATATTGCAGGGTCACTTTTGACTCATGTTTTACATGTGTTTAATCCCTTATTATTTCACATTTCTCGTTATCTCTTTTTGTTTCACGATTACAACTTTTATTAAATAATATTTTATACCGAACAGTTCCAAAGCAACTAGCATGAAAATTTGTTATTTTCCGTTGAATAATGGAGATTTGTTAATGATCGCTACACTGAAATTTTTATACAGATATGGCAAAAAAGAGTAGGGGAAATTTAAAACGGTATGCAAAAAGATTTTATTTAACTTAAACGCGTGGATATATATCGATTTCTTGAAATTGTTAAAGAACTATTTGTCTCCTGATAAAAGCAATTTAGTGATCAGTTTTTGTAAAGTAAGATGTTCATGCATTAAATGCGAGACACAGAAGCTAAATAGAAATTTATATCTTTCACTAATAATTTGAATATAGTGAAAATAATACACTACTTATTTTTGTCGTAAATGCATAAAATCTGGAGTTGATCACTATCTATCTCATAGATCATAGATAGAAGAATAAAATTCTTCGTTCAATAATTATAAGAAGAAAAAAATAGTATAACGATGCTCTTAAGTTCCTCTAATGTATTCACGGTTTTGGCATAAATGCAGAAAATCCGCAGTCTGGTTCCAACAGTTGTGGCTGCTGGCTGAAGTAAATTTTACCTGAGGTGCCAGGTGCTTGATAAAAAATAAATTTACGGTGTGTCCTGACATTTCATCTATGTACGTAATGGCACGTACCAGTCCATTCTCGGCCAGGATTGTACCTCCACCGTTCTCTGTGTTCAAGGTAAACGCTTTTTGCCGCGCTCCAAGGCTGCGGTTCGCCGAGGGAAAAAAAGAATTTCCTCCAGGCTGAAAACTCGTGCAACGGCTAATTTCATTTACCCTTCTGACGACTCGACTTTTATCCGAGTAATTATTCGCCGCAACTCCCCCGTTGAAAGGCTTCCCGGGGATCCTTGGTGAATCAAGCGAATTGATTTCCTAAAAAACGAAAAAATGATGGAAATCTCGAATAACTTATTGGATTGAACGTATCCTAATATACGGGATCCAGAAATTCCCGTGAAAAATGTCACAAAATGCAGTTTATTTTCCCGAGGAAGAGAGAGTTCGATACCAAGATGACATTTCTTCAGGAAAATGTTACCGTTGCTTGTAACCGTTTTCCTGGAATGGTGTATCATTACATTTTAACGATGAACACTTGTTCGTGACAGATATGCTTTCAAGCCTTCTATCGTGTACACCTAATCGGTTATGTTGCTGTCAATTCAACACTGTATCTCAAGCGAAAGAAATAATTAAAATAATGATTAAAATGAATAAAAAATAACGATTAAAAAAATATGAAAAAAAGATATTTAGAATTTATTTTACGGAAAATTTACTCTCTAATCTGCAGCGGTATACATCGAATACAATTAGGACGCTAATATATTTTTTATAGATACAAAAAAAATGGAATAAATAAAAAACTACGAATAACATTTTTTTTGATTGACGTTTCGTTTTTCAAAAAATAAATGTTTCGAAGTTTGATGGATTCGCGTGTCCCATCATTCGCGGGAAGCAGAAATGGTTGGTCATGACCAGACGCGTCAGTCGATTCCTATTTATTGGATTTTTATTTTTCCACCTACAGTGACGGCCATGCCGATAATGAAACTCGTTCTCTACATGATAATTCAACGAAACCTTTACTTTTTATAGACTTGTTTACATGTTATTTCGTGTTGATTGATAAACACAACAACAACAAGTTCAAATAACTCTTGTGTTAACAATTTTTCGATGGTAAATAAGATTTACAGAAATCTGTATTGATGTTTTCGGCACTCGGGTTTGATCAATTGTTACTATTTAATAGCATGTTTGCAATATATTTCAACATTTTACGATCGATAAAAATTGAATATTTAAGATTTACAGAATTCGACAATATTAAAAAGTTGAAGTATCTCTTGAATTAACAATTTTTTAATTCTTAATTTTAATTTTAATTTTAATTTTTCTTAATTCGTTCACCAATCATTTTCACGATTTTGATCGATTATCTTCTGCCAAGTATAGTGCACATTCTCTGAAAGAATGGTTCCTACGGTGCAAAAGAATACTTTAAATGCAATAAATTTGTACAATACAATTTCTACACAAAGATATTGTTTGTCATTCCATCTTCTAATTATACTGGTTGCTTCTCTCTTTTGCACAGTAGCGTATCTTAAAAAAAGAATCTTCTGTAACAATGACATTGGTATTGTCTGCTCATCAAACGAGCCGCGGCTGCACGTGCGCAAAATATTTCACGCGATACCGTGACTTGTGCCGACTGAATAATTGCATACGAATGATAATGTGACATTGGTGTAGCGCCACGATTACGAGTTCACTGCCGTCGAGATAAATTAGCAACCTGGTTTAACGTCGACCTAGTCCTCCTGCCCTGGAAATGCGATCGGTATTATCATTGTCGACGCCGTGCTACATATCGACGCGCGATACTCAATGATGAAAGGGGACCGTGAAAATGTGTACTTGATCTGTCGCACGTTCCCTCGATCACATTGTCATCCGTTACACGGCTCGAAAATGTGCGAAAAATTTGCATCCCCGTGGCTCCGTTGTTCGTTCGTCGGATTAGCAGCGACAGCTGAAAACCGATAAAATGTTAAATGAACATTTTATTATTTTATGCAGAAAGCCCGGTTAAAATTATGTCGTAATTGTGTCGATTGACAGTGTTTCATAAAATCGCATCGACGAGACAAATTGAAAATTGTCAACGGTTACTATATTGTTGCAATCGAGCTTTGTTTGTTACCCGCATTGTTGTCTGTATCGCGTGCTCGTTCTTTTGTAATTGTTAATTAGAAGCGAAGGGATTCGATGATTTTGGTAATCCCTTGAATGACACGAATAATGACGAAATGATGACAGTTTATCGTCAAAATTGATAAACATAACAAATTATTTTACGAGAAAATATCCGCTTCCTTTTCACTGCAGCAGAATAATTTCAATTATTCTTGTAAAATTATTATAATCATTATTCGCGTCATTCAAGGGATTAACAAAATCATCGAATCCTCTCTCAATTCTGGTTAACAGTTACAAGAGAACAATTTTAATATTTTAATTTTAAAATAACTTTTTAAAGGAAAATAATTATCTTTATCCGCTTTCTTCTCATTGCAGCAAAATAATCTACGTTCAAACGTAACAAAATTAGTTATAATCAAACTGCGGATCTTTTTGCAATAAAAATTGTTCAAGACGCAGGGAACCAAATAAAAATTTCTCTTCATCTTTGAAAAATTTTAACAAACCAAAAATAACGTATGGACATTCTTAAATCGTCCTAAATGTTTTTACTGGTTCCAATTACATCCATCCATTTTTGTTATAAATGCTAAGAATCGGCAGTCTAGTTATAATTAATAGTGAACAGGAAGTCGTTAATTTCAAGTTTCAGTCAAATAATATGAGATTGCATCAACAGCTCGTAAAATGTGGTACGTTCGAAATCAATTAAACTGTGGTCTGGTTTTCGAAAGGAACTACTGAAGTAATAGGAGAGAATGGACTGCTATTACGACTTGAGCTATCTCTTATCGGGAAAACAGACCGTAGTGAATTGTTCGATAGTCAATGGAGTTTAAAAGGTTCGTATTGATCGAAAGTTTATCCGAATTCTAATTCAGCGTATCGATGATCTTCGTCATCGTGTCAGCCAAGGTTCGGGTATACGGTTTACACCCGAGGAAAAGCAACCTCGTAAATGTTTCGAAGTCATGTAAAGTTCGACAATTGCTGTTGCGTGCAGAGTCGCCAGATTAAGACTTGTGTCCCCACTCTATACCTTCCCCTTCTACCTATTCTCCAAACGCTTTCGTCGCGGCGCGGTCACGTGACGCGTTCGGTCTCTGTCGTGCACGTGTCACAGTGTCACGTGACTAATCCGGTACTGGCAGAGAGGGAGGGCAACTTCTCTCTAGTAAATTCCCTTCATCTGGCGACTGGTTGCGACGAGAACAGAAAAACGGCAAGCGTTTTGCCGAGTAGGTCATCCGCAAACTGCCGAAACAACAAACACGGCGACAGTTCCAACGAACGTGCGTGAGAGAGAGAGAGAGAAGGAGTCATGAGAGGCAACGACCGCGGACTTCGTATGTGAAATGGAGAATATGTATGTTTTGCGTAATTAGTAGAGTATAAATATGAGATAGGAAGCGACGGAATTATCATTCGATTTCCGAAGAGGCTAGATAGAGATAAAGATAGAGAGTTCAAGTGTTACACAATCTAATAAACGCATAGTTTTTTTACTACAAGACCAATTAAAAAAATTATTGAATATTTCTGTTGAATAATAAGCTATCGGAATATTTTATTTTTCAGTTTTTAAGGGACTAATAATATTTTGATTACACAGAGGCCGACAAAAGAAGTTTAAAATTGGAATTTCTGCAGATCCCTATTAACACAATATCGGCGGGTAACAAACACCGTGAGCTTAACTCACACGTCTAACGAAAAACTGCATAAAAGGTATTAATACTTGCATAAAAGGTATTAATACCCGACCCGCCGATCGGTGCCAGTCTGCGGAAAAAGGTATTAATACTCATCCCGCTGATAGCGTGTTAATAACTTCAGCAAGAGAGACAGTTTTTCGTTCAACATGGTATTTTGAATTTATGATAAAATATCATCAATTGTGTTTTTGTACAACTTTTTCTTACTCATGATTCAATGTCGAACAGTCTATCAGCACAGTGTTTCAATCCAAAGGACGCAATTCACTTTTCGCTGCCATTCTACTTGGGAATTATAAACCTTCGTTTTTATTTAATTTGAGAGAAATTTTATCTCATTTCCATTTAAATTACAAAGGGTGCACTAACTTTTTATTTTACTTGTAATGAATAAATTTGAAGATTCTCCACATAAATGGAGATTATAATTGTAGATAGCGGATGTGTATGCAGTTTAGATTTGTAAAAAGCATATGCAATTTATGCACGAAAAATATGCAAATATGCACGAAAAAATAGGCAAATATACACGAAAAATGTGCATGGAAAATATGCAAAATAGAGCGTTCCAAGTTTTCCGCTTAGATAGTGTCATAGTCGGTGGACTCATCTACAATTTTTTACAACATTCAAAGATATATGTATTACAATGCTATTGCAATTATTCAGATACATTGTGGTTTGCATTGCAATAAATTACAAGCATTCAACGTTTCGACGTTATTTTAACGTTTTCTTCCAAACTTTGCAGTAAACGCTCATCGATTTCTTCAATAACGAAATTCGCACAGTTTCCAATCCAAGATTGCACTAATGATTCTCTACTTCTTCGAACTTCTGGCATCTTCAAAGAAATAAAGAACAATATGAATGAAGCATAATTGTAACATCCTAACAATTTATCACGTTTTCAACTGATTCACATTGACGAAATAAATATGCAAAACATGTGCAGTATTGAAAATAATAATATAAATAAATTCCAATCCAGCTTTCACTTTTTTATATTTTTTCTATAAAAATATGCATTTGCATATCAATCCGCTGTCTAGTAATTAGTAGACTGCAATTTAAAATAGTGAAAAGATTACGACAGTTTAGAGACGTCAATGTACCATTTTCAACTTAATAAAGTTAGTAAAAAAACAAAGAATTTTTTAAATTGGTTCCTGCTTGTTACAAATGATGCACAACATTGTTATTTTGTATAAAGATCCGGAGTCTAGTAATTAGCGTAAGATGATATCGCTATTTTAATGTATAATTGTATAACAAAATATTTCTCTATTATTATGTACTATTTACCCAATTAATTATTTATTATAATTATTCGTACAACATTATGCGAAGTCATTGCAACAGAGTTGGAAACTTGTATTTGTATGTGAATGAGAATAAGGGAACATGACACGTAGAAAAGGTAAAAAGAACATAAATGAAAATGTACAACCATGTAAACCATAAATGTTTCCGATAATTCGAGCAATAAAATTCTCCTTTCATTTTTTGCGCAGTTACGTTGTCAATAGATACGCTGCCCCGAGTGCCTCATTTGTATTCTCACGAATTTGCCTATAAAAATATGAATTCCAAGGAAAATCGATAATCCATTAATTACACATTATCTTTTATAACCCTTTTAGTTTTCGCAATTTTTCATCGTTTTTATGTCCTCCGCTTCCCTCGTTTGCGAATTCATGTGTGCAAGTCACAGACCCAGTCTCAATCGCCGCGAATGTTTTTGTTAGGCGAATAAAAATTTCTTTCTTCATTTAGTCATCTCAATAAGCTGAAACTAATGTCCTCAAATCTTTTTAATATTTTTTTCTAAATCAATAATCTGTCATTTTGCCTAGCACGGTAGTTCTAGCGTTAATTTGGACGAACAGAAATATCAGCGCAGACGAAAGAATGACCGTTTACTCAAAGCCGATTCCCTGTCGCGTGTCGTGCACGAGTGTGTTTGGTAAGGGCCGAACTCGAGTTTTCATCGATAGTATCGAGCACTCGGAGTCGTTTACAATTCACCGACTCACAATGACGCATGCTGCGGGCCGGCGGGACAAACTTCCCTGTTGACGAGCCGGGGAGTTATGCCAGGAAATAGGAAATAAATTATAAGATTCTATCTGGGAACGAGCGAGTTGAAGAAGTAGCAAAAGAAGAGCGAAGAGCGACGCGACGGTGGTGGGAGAATATGATAGCGAGGACGCGGAGAACACGCGATAACTCAATGTACAAATAGAAGATTCACCGAATACGTGTATCTCGAGAGCTGTCGTCGCGCGATAGCCGATCACGCGCAATCCAAGATATTGGTGTACGTGTCCGAGGATCGTTCGCGTTTTCCCTGTTTCTGTCAGGCTCTGTGACCGTGTGCGAGTGCACTCGAAGGAAAAACCGGATGCCAGGGGAGGAGGAGAGAAAAGGAGAGGCCATGCATCGAATCCCGGTAGCATTATTTAGCTGGGAAAAGTGCTGCCGACACCATTAATCCGATTGGACGAACCTTCGCCCTTAGGCCTTAGGGATCCATTATGTATTAGGAGGATCGGTTTGTTCTATAGCCGTGGAGATTAAAGCTGGACCCGACAAGGAATTGCGCTGACTCGACACCGAAAATCACGGGTATAATTTTCTACGGAAGATTTTAATCCCCTAAGGAAATATACCGAAATCTCGACGTGATTATCCTACGGAGCAACGATAGAAATTTATATTTTTCTATTTTTTTCAAATTTATTTATTTAGTTCAACTCAACTAAATACCATTATTTTCATAATTTTAGCTCGTAATGATGGCAATATTTGAAGTGACCGATTCGCAACCTTTTTTTTTTAATAATTCTTTGGACCTCCTTTGGTTCTGGAAGTGCGGTGTTGGGAAAATTAATATTTTCCCGTATTTCGTGGAGCTTGGTACGTGTACTATTAGTATTCGAAGTTACTTTCGAGCTTACTTTAGAAGTTACCGAGAAATTTACTTCAATTGACTACGGGAACCACCCTTTTTAAGGAAGCACATTTTTGGGTCACCGTGTATAACGATTTTGTTACTTCTAAGTACATTTTTCTTCTTTTTCAATCGTATGTTATCATTTCCTAACCATCGATTATTTGTATTAACAGATTACTGAATATTTCTCTTTATAGGGACCAATGGTGTTCTAAGAGAAACTTCGTCCACTGTATTACTTTTTCAGTGAATAAATTATTTTTGTAAAAAACGGTTGTCATGTAGGTCTCACTAATCAATGACTGACTCATACTACTTGTTCAAGTAGTGACTGACTCATACTACTTGTTCCAGTAGTGACTGATTCATACTACCTGGTCAAGTAGTGACTGACTCATACTACTTGTTCAAGTAGTGATTCACTCATACTACTTGTTCAAGTAGTGACTGACTCATACTACTTGATCTATTACCTTATTGGTTACCACTCCATCTTGCCAGTACAAGTAGTTACTATTTTTTACTATTTTACTATTTTAATAATACTAATTATTAACTTACTAATATTTTACTATTTTTGTAATTAGTGACTGATATATACTACCTGTGTAACGATTGACATATTCTACTTGGCCAATCAATTACAAGCTCATACCATTTGCTCAAATAGTGACTTACACATACTACTTAATCTATACAGTATAGCGTTTTTATAGAAATTTCGTTCCCAGTATTCTTGCGTTCCATAAACTTTTTCCCGACCATCTGCATGCCGAATGTCGCCATTCGTAAATGCCGACGGCCGCTACAGTGGTAAAGGAGGAGAAACCCTGGGGGGACCAAATATCATTACATACACTTCTCCTACAAAATTAGCCAAAGAATGACTCGTTCAATGAGGAATACCCCATTATAATGAAAGAAAACAGAGTTCTCTGTATTGACAGTTTCGCTGACCAGTGGTCGCGTGAATAGTCTTCAAGAGCTTTTCAAACAAACATGGCGGTACACAGCGCCGCGCGGCTAGCGTTCTCCGTTCTACACGGGACGAAATCATTTCCCTTGTACCGTCCAAGTAAATTGGTAAAGTTTCCACGTTTTAACGCTCGCAACTTACCGTACCAACGTCGCCAGGTATAATTTGATACCCGGAGCGACACAGTCCTCTCAGGGACCGGGGAAGGGACAGGTCTATTTTCAAGGGACAATCTTAGCACGCGGAGGTCTTCCGCGGATATCGTCGACGCGAGCCAGGAAAATGGACGAATTAACATTTAAAACGCGATTTTACTCCGTCGTATCCTCCCCTCCTCCGTCCCGGGTCTCTCTCTTCTTCCGTCTTTTTTGGACCAACGTCATTTTCGCTGGCTTCGTTCTTACCTCCGCTGAAGGAGGCGAGGAAAGGAAGAGAGAGGCGGTCGGGGCCAGCAACGGTAACGCATAGACCGGAAACTGCCCTCGATGGCTGCCGGTACGCGAAGAATAGAGATTTCCTTGATTAGAGAAGCTGATACCCGACGTTTCCTTCCAGGAAACTAATGAAACGTTTGTAATCGTAACTGGCGGGAAACGAGCAGTTCGCAGCGACATGAACACTTACCAGCTGGACGTTTATAGAATTCTGGGAACGCCGGTTAGTTTCGAGAACGGTTGGATGTAAATGCTCGGCCGAGCACCTGTATATTAGACTCGTGTATATAGTAGAGGGACGTATCTTGTGCTGCAGTCTTTCCGTGTAATAGAACAGCTTTCGGAATGATTATTAAAGAACATTATTTCGGATGTTCATGCGGACACGGATTTCCATAGACTACGGGGACAAACTATTATACTCAAACTCATATCTCGTCAGTTTACGCGACAGAATGATGACAGAGATGTGATCAGAACTAAATTTTTTAATAATAATATGTAGACGGCGGATCTTTATGCAAAATAAAAATTGTTTACATCGACTGCAAGAAATAGAAACCAAATTGAATGTTATTTCTTCCCTTGACGGTTTTAATACAGAAGAAATCATATATTGACAACTTCAATTTTTTGAACAACTTCAAGTATTTGAATTTCATATGTAAAACCACTTTAGTTTCCCATATTCCTTTGTATTAGATACTACCAAATGAGGTGCGACGTTCTGCATAGTAATATGTCTTCCACAGTGATGTCAGTATTATACAACTCCGCTAAAGTTAATATTGACAATCTATACTGTAATTGTAACACATACAAACTTACCAAAGTCAGTCAAACAAATGTCGAACTACGTGTCACCGTAGTTATTGTGTAGTTTAGTGTCCCTCCAATACCTTGTAGGTGTATGAGTTTACGGCAAAATACCAAACTGGAATATTGAACTTTTTACGAAAGCCTGAAAAAGTTTTAACAAGAGTGAATAATTACACAGGACGAAGCATAACCGGAACCATTCTAAGTACTGTCTAAGTAGATAATGCCTGTAATGATTAGACTGCGAATCTTTATACATTTTCGGCGTATGAAAATTTTTTACGAACGTTGCAACAATATAAAATACAACGTCGTTTATTGTTATTTGTAGTAGATGAGAAAGTACATTTGATTATTTCTGAATTATGACCTTCAGATGACCCTGAACACTAATAATGTCACGTTTGTGCAGTTTAAAATTATTGGAGACAAATTTTACGAAAATGGAATTCAATAAAATCTTATTTCTAAGTACTGACAACAGTCTTTGTAGGTCCAAAATAAATATTTTCCTAAATAAAATTTTTGGATCTACAAAAGCTAAGAAAATAAAATTTTCATTTAATTTTCATAAAATTTGTCTACAACAATTTTGAACTGCATAAACATCATATCGCTGTTATTACTTAATGCATCCTGGAAGATTATTTACTGTTATAATCTAAATTCATCAGATACTATTCAAATTGCGCTGTGGACCTTTTTCATATCTCGAAACGCAAGAGATATTTAGGTGGCCTACTTCAGTTGGGACACTCTGTATTCCAACACATGTCTTATTAATTTTTATTGAAAATTTACATTTTTTTAGATAAGATAAAGAGCAATAAAAATTTACTTTTACTAAAGCAAATATCCAAAATCATTTGCGTTATCTCCTAAATAGAAGCCAACAAATTAGTAAGGGTATCCTATGGTTTTGTCCCTGACTGTAAAACAATGCCATAAAATCTCAAATAAATCGACTCGTGTTATTTCTGAAAGATAGTATAATACGAAACGGTCTCTTCCGCACGGTGCTCGATAAATCATGCGCTAATGTACTGTGTATTCAAATGTGCCCAGGTGTGCGGATGCATAGGGACGATAGCGAGCCGCGCTGCTAGTTGACACGGAGACTACAAATCTATTCCGATGTGTCGCGATAGGAAACGCGAGATGCAAAAGAGAGGAAACAATGAACCAAAAAATGCCGGACATCCCCATAGAATGCCATAAGACGAAGAATTCCGTCGCGCAGCGTAAGGTTCGCGACGAGAGCAAAGAATCGAATATCGAAACGGGGTGTGCGAACACTCATACTGGCACGGGACACGAAAGGAATTCATTCACGCTAGCTGATCTCTCCATCGAATCGTGCTATTCCGTCAATTCTAACGGGAAGTCTCTTTGTGCGGGGGTTCATTGTTCGACCGTCGCGTCGTCGTCTCGGGCTCGCGCCACGTGACACCGGAGTTATAGTACAATAAAATGCGACAAAGAACTTTCCGATCTCGCGAATAACTTTAACAAGAAACAAATAAATAAATAAATCAAACAACGTCGGTAAATGTTTCGACCGGTATCTGTTCGGATCCTTCCGAAGATATACACACAATTCGTTTTATCCGGCGAAGGATCACCGTTGACCTCGCGACACGCGACAGTCGCGATAGTTGTCCTCTCATAAATTCGTGAGCGTCAAGTCGATCGAACGGAAAAGCTTCGGCCCCTTATCTCCTGACGTATATGAAGGCTTATAGAGCGGAATTATAGGCAGCCCCTGAATTGATCGAAAGATACCTTCGGCAAGTCGAATTGGATCTCTCCAAGAACGATTGATTCCTCTCGGATCCGAAGCAACGTTATCGACGAAAGAATCGCTCTTGAAGTGAGGAGACCAAGCAGAAGTTTCTCCTTATAAAGTGCTCCGCCATGAATGACGCTCCTATCTCGGGTATTCACTTGCACGAAATACCCGGTAGAAATACAGTGACGGCCATTTACTTACGTACAAGTCCTATTTGAAATATCAAGTGGCTCACAGTGTCTTGGGAAGTGCGTAAAAATGTCGCAACTATATCTTCAGAAAGTTTGTAACATTTGTTATCAAGTCTCAGCAATGTTTCTAGTTTGCGCGATAGTGGCAAGTTTTTAAAGAATCCCATAAATAAAAGTTCCAGTTTTAAATTATCAGTTATGCACGGTGTCACAAAAATGTACTTCCTTAGGATTCCTTGGGTCATTTCGAGCAACTTTTTCCTATGCGAAAATGTTCTCCGCCACTTCGTCGAGGAGTTATTAATGAAAAACACGGACCAATCAGAGCGCATCTACAGCGCAGCGTGGTCCGCTGTAGCCGCGCTCCGATTGGTCCGCGAAGAACATTTTCGCAAAGGAAAAACTTTGTTGAAATGACCTCGGGAATCGCCACTTCCGAGGGAGTACATTTTTTATTCCTACGAATTTAATCGAATCCTTTGGCAAACGTATTTATTATTTAAAAACTTTCTGGAACCGAAGATCCTCTTAAACGCCGGAATTGGGGACTGGGTTAATTTCGCGAAAACATTTTTGCAACTGCGTGTATCGATCGCGCGATACATTCACGGTTTCAGTTACCGTCATCGGCGACCCTATAACATTTATCGTGAACGAATGAAGCGTCGAAACGCGGACGAGGCGTCATTCACCGATGTGGACGTGTCCCGCGTCGAGATTTTTTCCGCGTCGACGTTGCGTTTACTTTCTCCACGCCGCGGCAAATCGAATCGAAATTAAACGAACTCTGCGATGGCTAAATGCAGCGAGGATAGACCATTGTCGTGCTCGCTCTATCCGTTCTCTCCACTCTTATTTCTATTTTTTTTCTCTCTTCTCTCTACCTACTGTTCCCATTGCTCTTTTTCTCTCGTCTCGCTTCTTCCTTTTGTCTCTCATTCACTCTCTCACTCCGCCTCATTTTCCACTGTTTCTCCATTTCTATTCTCCAGGTCGTGCCCCACTCGGTTCACGCGCACACCTTCCATTACGATCGTGTCCACAAATTTTATCCGGCTACTTGTATATTTACAGGCAACAGTGGTTGCAAACTGCGAATCCAGTGGGCCAAACCGATGAGCTTTGTGTAAAAATCGTAGAACTCCTCCGAGAACTGAGATTGCCTTGGACGTAGTTAAAGCTGAAATGTTGCAGAATAAGGGAAAATTATAAAGAAAGCGACACAAACAATTTTTGACCTTAAAAAGATATGTTTAATTCTGATATTATTTAATTCTCGTAACAAAACTTCTAACATATTTTTGAATCGCAATGATAGCGTTGTTCCCTAATCTTTTCGACCTCTTTCATATTTTTTTTCAAAATAATAATAAATATGATATAATCAGTAGTGCTTCGTGGCTAAAATTAGTGAGGTTGCTACATACTCCAGAAAATTTGTAACCTTTGTTTTAAAATTGTGTAAACGAGCGATGGCTACTGACATTAAGCTTCGGGATTATATATTGTACAAAGAAAGAATTAAACAGAACATATAAGAATACAATATAAAATAACTTTTACTTTGTCAACCGCGTGGAAAGTGTGCGACGCGAAGCAGGGACCGTTGCATGGTGCGTACCGTTGCTCTGTTTCATCAGAAATAGCAGAAAAGATGAAAGTGACAAAGCTAGAAACCGTGCTTTCCTTTCTTAACCCAATTCTGCATCACAAACCGGGCAGGGATACACCTGAAGGGCTGAAACGCAGAAGGAGATTCAAATCAGCCCCCGTTAGCCGAAGAAACATTCGTGCTCCGTCGTCCTTTATCTTGTCCGTGTTTCCAGTTACTCGTTTTCAGAATCACCGGTCTATTATTACTGTAGCCAGGGGGGTACCAACGGATGAAGCAGGACCCTGGGGACGTCACATCGTGTCCGAGAACAAGTAACTACCTATTTTCGTAACAATATTACTAACATTTATCTTGAGCCACCCTCCAGGTTTGCAGTTTCGCGGAAAATCAAGTTCATCTTACGGTAGACAATTAACAACGGCCGGGGATCTTGAAGCTACCCTATTTCACGGGGGTTGGAGAGGATTGAAGGGAAGGGCGGGGGATGGTAGTGGGGTAGTGAGAACCGAATAACGCCTACGCGGAGCCAGTAAATTACTCTTAACTTCTCCGAGGGTAAAAATTACGGAGTTGTAAGGCCAGAAACCGAGGAGGGCTTAAAATGGCCCCCGTTACCCTTCCTGCCCCCACACGGAACCATAATTCTCGCGCTATCTACAGAGAAACTGCTCGCCCTGCTCGCCCTGCTCGGGGCTCGCGGGAATCGCTCGTCATTTATTTATTTTCTCGCGTCTGGTGGGACGCGAACCTCAGAATCCGCGGATGATGAACTTAGAGGATGTTCGCGCCTTTCACTTTGAAATTTACAAACGATCTTAAGGTCGCAGCGTCAGGGAAAAACGCGCTATTATGGGACACAGAGCTCAACTGCAGAAAGCTTGATAATATTGACGGAGGAGAAATTTTTCAGAATATTGTATATAGGAGGTATCGCGTATAGAATATCTTTTAAAAAGTTATTAAAAATGTAGCTTTTACCACGTTTCAGTTGTAGGAGGTTTGTTAAAATTAAAATCTCCTGAATAAAAAATTTCCTTGTTAAGTAGTTGCATCATTGTATGTTTAAACAAATATTTATTATCAATCCAAATAAATGAGAGGAAGAATTATCCTTTCCACAATGGAAAGAAATGTTGTAGTTGCTAATGACACTTGTGAGGTTGACGCAACTTAAAAAGATAAACGAAAAATAAAATGTTTAATATAGTTTCTTGTAAATACAAGTACCAGTCAAATATTAACCGGAATTTGTATTGTACAACAGTATCGTTGTTTTTATCTAGATAAAGTATTATTATTACGTTTTTATCTTCTAGCAGTATAAACGTCACAGTTTAAAAGAAATATCAACAAACGTTGTCAATATAAATCTAGTTGTTAATATTGTTGCAATACGAAAAACTTCATCAGAAGGGATAAAGTCGAATAAACAAAAGGGGTTTGATTCACACCAATATTTGAAAATATGTACAATCAAAATACTCTCAGTTCTTTAAAAATTGAAAAATAAAAAATTCCTATAGCTTATTATTGAACATTTTTATATTTTTTTCTATTTTATTTGCTCATTATAATCTGTTTTACTAGTGCTATGGATAAGTATAAACCGAAGTGATATTTTTAGTTAATAATGTTGCTGTACATAGATTCCAATGTTAAATTTACTGTTGTAGTCGTTAAACTCATAATTAAGAAGACAATTGGAATGGCAATTAATGAAGTGTCCGGTTTTCGTAAAGTGTTTACCAGGAGCGGTTAATACTTTAAGACTCGGTACTGCAGAGCGTCAAGCCCTTGAAGGTACCTTAAGTACTTGAGACTGTTGGACTGTTATTATTAAAGATGAAATATCCGTCGCTCACCCCTCCGAAAGATCGGCGTATTAATTTCACCCGGAAGAAGTGGAGCATCGCGGCGGTGGTTCGTGAATAAATAAACTCGTGCCCCATTTCGACATCTGCCGAGTTTATTACTCGGGGGAAGGTTTACGTGGAAGTGGATCGGCACTCGCCAGTTTCCTTTTCCACTGTACCAACTTCAAGTGATTCCTCTCCGCCCCGGCCTTCTTGTTCGGCTTTCTGAAATTTCGCGAGCTCAAAAATGGTGAAAGAGAACAGTCTCGCTGTTCCGCAGCCGTTTTACGAGACAAAAGTCCACCACGTTTCGCGTTTCGTTTACGCGAAAGAACCAGGCGGCTGCGAACTTCCGACTTCTTTCTCTCCTGGGAAGCCTTGTTGCGTTTAAGCAAAGAATACATGGGTTGCGTAACCGTCAGGGCTTCCACAGCCACTTCGCGTGACTCTATTAGCATGTTTTCCACAGTCTACCGGGCCTCTTTATTTATATTACTCGCGCCGTTCTGCGTTTTGCACCCTACCGTTTCTCCTTTGCGTCGAAAACACACTTTCGCAGAGGTGCTTCGTTACATTGTAAATCCTTGCTTCGAGAAAATTATTTCATAGAATTTTAACGTGTCTCGCCTGCCGTTCTGACCACTTTCGACTAGGGTTTCCATTTTATTTGAGGGGTGTTTTCTTTTTTTTTCTTTTGATAGAACAGAGAGTGATTGGAAGTCGAGAAAAATACCAATTATGCGCACAATTGCATTCGTAATGAGAAAGTACGATCTCGTTGAACACAGAAACAGAATAAGAAAACAACATAATAATTCTTAACACTAAACCTACCGGCCATCAAAACTGACTGATGTGTAAGAAGATTACATTTTGTGCCATTTTTATTATAATATATACTGGAATTAAAAAATGTATTCAATTAATTCCTAGTAAAACACCTTTATGATTTTAATAATTGTGAAATAAAAAATCTAAAACCGGTTATTTGACCGGCTGTGGTAGGTTTAGTGTAAATTGTTAAAGACAGAGAAAGGTGCTGACTGCAAATTCCACGAATTCCAATGGTTTTGAAGACCATGTATATTTACCAATTTTTAATAATTCAGAAGAACTATTACAACCTTTCCATTATGATTTTGCACACACATTTATGGTTAATTGAAGTACATAGTAGCGCATTTATGGAAGCTGCAACTGTAAAATATATTTTATTTTATTACTCGTTCATTTTTACTTTACTCTTAGTATTTGCCTACTAGTGCCAACTCATTTTGCCAATTATAATTTGAGAAAAGTTAAATTTTAATGTAGACGTTGGTAATATGAAATCTGTACCTCGTTTTTGAATCGCTATCCATCCACCATTTGTAATAGTGATGTTATAGATAAGCCGTTATCTTGGAACACTGCGTTCTATGTAGGAGTTCAGTTACTTTAATATTGCTTTATTATGTTACTAAAAAGATATTAAATTATCGATTTCCTCGTTTTCCTAGATAAAATATTATTCCAATTATGAATTACTACGACAAATTTCGCGGGACACAGAACTCTGTAGGACGAGTGGACTATACTATTCCTCGTCTGTGATTCGATGGAACACCATAAGAAAGACGTTAGGGTACGAAAGTAATGGGAAACAGCGTGGTTCCCCAGAGTTCGGTCCGAGGCATCAGCAAGAACGATTAGGGAGGAAATGACTGTGAAACCGAGCACGTTGGCGGAAAGGAACCGCGTGATTTCTTTGTGAGAGCAATTTGTCTACTTTTCGTTCTCTTTCCGACTACTCACGGCGAGGCAAGGCCAGCAAGATTGATTTCTCTATCATTGCCAAAGACTTAATTCACATGACTCGAAGAAATTCTTGGAGGAATCCCTTCCAATCGCGCGTTATGAATTCCCACTGATTTTTATGAGAATCCAACTGTGAATCTGCATTATTACAATCGAAGTCTTATTGCGTTATCTATGGAAAAGCAATTACCGATGTAATTACCCCGTAATTGATGATTAAATGGAATCGCGCGAATTCAGTCTCTTATTTAAGGAGGAGTTACCGTATACTTGGAAACGATGAGAGTGGAATTATATTTTTAAATCTTTTTTTCGCATGAAATTATATTTTGAGATCTTTCTTTTGTATATAATTATATTTTATTTAGTCATTGCATAGTTTGGCAATATTTGACGACTTAAATATTTCAAATACCATTTACTATTTTAGGTTTCGTTCGGCTTAAAAATAAAATAATATTTCAAATGGGATAAACAATTTCAGAAATACAATATTTTCATTTTGATTTTATTTCAATAGTTTGATATAAATATATAAGTTATTTGTTAAAATAGAGTTATAACTTTTTATACGAATTCAGAGAAATGATTACTTCAACATTCGCGGCAGCAGTCGATGAAAAATGGGAAGTTCTATAGGAATATTTAATATTTAAATAACGTCTACTATTTTTTAATTCTGTCCGCCAGAAATGTCGGTAACGCAAACCTGAACTTTCAGTATGTACTATGTTTGCAAGCATATCTCGTTGGATGGAAGGGCATTAATCGAACTACAATAAATATACAACAGTTATTGTAAATATCATTTATTGGACTTTTAGGCGTCATGGGGTACAACGATTACATCACGTTGCTTATTTGTAACACCTAAGCAATTCGACAAAAAAGTAAAAATAAAGAAAACCGACAGAAACTAACGATACATCTGATCGATCGTCGTATACGCTAAAGTAAATCTCGAAAGGATCACCAGTTAATTTTCTCGCGTCTATTATTGAACAGCGATTACAATTTCGTTGCGAATTAGGCGAACCATCTTGAACGAACCTACACGCATCTTACTCAGCAGTGTCGGCACGTTTCGTTTATTTGCTTTATTTTATTTTATTTTATTTTTTTTTGTTTTTGTTCAGCTTACAAAAAAATTAGGAACCACTGCGTTTCGTAAACCTATTCACGCAACGATATCACTCGAAGGAACTGGAACGATCGAAACGAGACTCTATACGATTACTCAATGAATCACGGAGGACAACGATCTTATTCTTTTCACATCGTTTCTTCTCGCGCTCTCGCTCTGTTTCATTCACACGCTCTCTCTCTCTCTCTTTCTCTCAACATTTCTTCTTATTACAAGTACAACGACTGTAACGTCAATTTTATCATCTTCTTACATTTCTGTTAGGACGTTCGCAGGGAAAGGGATACAGAGCAGATTTTTATTGTAACGATCCTCGTTGAAACGTTCGAAATGAAATCCTTCGGCTCTTGTTTCGTCCGTTTTTGGCAGTGAAACTAACGATGATCAATACACGACATCCAGAGGGGGAAGGCAAACGAGAACTTATGGCTAAATAAAACTTTATAAAAATATATCAACGAATAATAAATATATCTCTAACAGCGTCACTGTATAATTCGTCATACATAGCCGTCGGTGAATTCGATAGCCTATGCATTTACAATCACTATATACACGCTATTTAGTTTACTACTTACCTAAAATAATATACAACAATGTATTTTTTAATCTTCCTATTCCTTTTCGGAGTACTTAGTTTTTTCATTTTTTCATGCGTACCACGTTTCTCTCTTGTTTTCTATTCGGTGTCCTCGACCGTATACATTCGTTCTTTTTTCGTTCGATTATATCTCACGTGTGTGATACGGGGAGCTCCAAAATTGATATTCATTATTAAACGGCGGAGCCTTGTGCAAAATAAAAATTGTGTGCATCGTTGAGACATGGAAACTGCATAGAAATATGGTCCTTCCCTTGACAATTTTAACAAATCACAAATGATATAATCAATTTCTTAAATTTTTGTAATGCTTTCAGTGTCTCGTGTTTCACCTACTGATTTTTTTTTCATAAATGCATGAAATTTATTCGTTCTAATATGTATGTACTCGACCATAAGTGATTGTGACAAAAACATTTTTATCTTTAATTTCTCAAGGTCACTTCGTGTTTTTTTAAATGGAATGTCATATTTTTGTTTTGATATCATGATAAGTATAGAAAAAAACAATTTCAGCATACGCCTTTCAAATGACCTTGAGGTAATCCATGGTTGCAAAAACGAATTGCTATATATAAGCTACTGGACATTTAATAAAATTGTTACATTGTTAACGATTATAATTTATACAATGAAGAAAATATTGTCGATATCTTGACGAATTATTAAAATGTTTTTAAACACAGTAGAATTACGGTAAAATTAAAGCGTCGCGAGCCAGTCTGGTAATCGTGACCATCACAAGATGATTGCATTTGCCACTTACTATTCAAAGTTCTATAGATCGGCTATAAAAATCGTACAGCCACTTTTGAGAGCTCATTTTAGGGAAGCTTCAATCTTCAAATATATGGCGGTTTTAGGAACGAATAAAATTTTACCATGCTCGTAGAAACGTTTGAATTTGCTCGATCTTAGAAGAAACTAAGGAGGGATTGTGACAAAACATTGGATCACAACGATTCATATGTGTGTTCAAAACCTTTGTTTTTTTAAAAGTATTGTATATGTATTTTAGATTTGCAGGTGTACACAGACCTTTGCAACTGATTATTCGTTATCGATATTCTAGCACACTGAAATTGAATACCATCAATTTTGGAACGCCCAGTAGACCGTCGCGTTGCGCCATAATCGCACTAAAAAACAAATCATGTTCAAGTGAACAGTCTTCGGTCAGTCTCGCCGACTCACAGTGGATCGCGAAGTCGTTTTAGTCGTTCGAGAGTTCAATTTTAACTTCTACACAAAAACATGTTTGAATTAATTTTGGGGAAAATGACTTTTAATATACAGAAAAAATACAAAATCAGTTTTCATCGACCGATATATCGTTTGTAATGTTTTCACATTATTTTTGGAAAACTGACTGATTTCTTTTAAAATTTCTTTATTTTGATAACGAAGTGTAGGCATAATCTGCAATATATTTCCCACCATAGATTTAAAAAATAAAGAAAAAGTTACATTTTGTTACTTTATCATTCATAATAATTAGACTACGGATTTTACTATACAAAATAAAAATTTGTTAATTGCGAGATATTGAAGCTACATAAACGTTTAGTTCTTTTCTTAATGATTTCAAGTAATTGGAAATAATATGACAGTGTATTTAAATTTTGTCATAAATGCATAAAATCCGCTGTATATTAATAACAATAAGGTATTTCGTGTGCAATTGACGCCGAAAATGTTTATTTTGCATAAAGATCCACAGTCTATTTATCACACATTCTACTTTATGCTCAACCATGATTGCTGACGTTACTAACAAACGTTTAGATATCCGTCATATTTCTCTGGAATTCTATTAAATTATTTAATAATTCTATAAGAGTTCTATTGACTCAGAACGGATAAATCTAAACTTGGAACCACTGTGCGACGTCCCGACTGAAAAATTGGTCTCCTGTTCGGTGCACACCGGCTCGACAACAATTTTTCCTTCCACAACACTTGTTTCACTTTCGGTGTATGTGTGTATACAGTCAGCCTCATAATTGATGGCACGCGCTTTAAATCAGAATCATTTTTTCTATGAACTAAACGACTTCAGCTTTGCTGTTAAGCTAGACAGATTAGTTTCTTAGATGACATGTAATGAACGTGTTTAAAAAATTACGTTTAGTTGGAATTACGAAAAAAATAGTAGATGTTTGAAAATTTCATCGGTTGGTCAATTGGTTTATAGATTATAAAAAATTAAAAATAGTGGAAATGACCGAATGATCTATCATTTTGTTTTATTCTAATAAAACGGCAAAAATAGGCTGCAAATTGTAAAAAATTGTAATTGAGCATGTTTAAAATCGTCTAATTCATAAACAAATTGACCAATTTCGATGAAATTTTCAGCATGCTCATTTTTTAAATTTTTGGTACAAACCCAAATAAAAAGTTGTAAACTGCAGCTTTTACAATTTTTTTCGTGATTCCGATTAACGAAAATATTTTCCAAAATTTTCATTACACGTCATCTGGTAAATTAATTCATCTAGCTTGGCAGAAAAACTGAAGTCGTATGGTCCACTTATAAAAAAGGTTATTCTAATTTACAGTGTATGCCATCAATTACGAGACAGATCGTATATGTGTGTGTATGTTTTTCCCCTCGTCGTATGCTTACGAATAAACTATACAAATATTTACACGCGCCCTCCCCGCGCGTGACGGCGAAGAACCTCGTAATTCCCGGCGCGATCGGGTCGAGAGCTTCCGGAAATGGCTGGTGTCGAAGGGCCGCGAACTTAGTTTACAAACTTTCCCTACGCACCGATGCATCTTGCTTGAATAATGGCCGCGACGTTTCCCCGTTTAAGGCCCGCGAAAGATGTCGGCTATTCAATGCGCTCGAACAATAAACGCGTTCCCGTTTCGTTTCGATTTTTTTCATCCGCCCCCCTCGTATTTTCTTGTTTTCTTCGGTCTCCATTACAGGAACAAATGCTTCGACAAAAGAGATAACAAAAAGAAATCGAAACCGTTCGGAACAGAAAGCGAAAGAAAAGGAGAAACAGAACGCTGTGCTGCCGTCAATTCGATCGTCTATACATGTCTCATCTATCGCCTAGAAAATCCTAACGGTATCGAAAACCATTCGCGACGTGATCCACAATTAAGGAACGATGTGGCTGGATCATCGTCGTTCGCCGGATGCTACGATCATCGAAAGACGACCGCGTCGATAAAAGGCTCTCCGTTTGAACGCGTTCATCGTGTTTGCGTTCTACGCGTGTAACTCGACAAGAAAAATCCGGAAAAGAAATGCACGCGATCAAGCTTCCGTTGTAATGTTCGTCGATTCCGACGTCCGCCTTACGAGAATAGTATTTTCGATTTTTCTTTTTAACTTTGCTCTTACCTCGTTCACTCGAACACACCCATACGCGTTTCTCGTTCACTCGCTGTATCTTTCGTTCACCTGCTCTAGCTCGACTTTTATATATTATTTACAATTATCGAAGTCGCGAGAATACTGACGGAAACTCGCCCTCCCCCCTCGTCGCTCAAAAGGTAGTTGGGTTCGTTCGATTTTCTTATTCGTTTCTAAGAAATTTTTTCCCCCGTCGTTTTCAGATCGGAGACGCTGAAGGCTCGGTCCTCCTCCGCTCAGCGACGGTGCTCTTGCAGAATCGCCAGCGCCAGACAAAGCGACAGGCAAGCGAGACTTGCTGACCGGAAGTGAGCGTGACTGTACTCCGAGGCCCGTGTCACGTTCAACAAAACGGAAGCGTCCGCGATTCCTTCCGACGAGCGTACCAGCAGCAACCATTCGCCGGCGTGCGACCATTGGATCGTGTCGAAGCTGAGCACCGTCTGGTAACAGGACTCCGTGCCACCGTCCTGAAAGGTAAACAGAAACCTATGAGTGCCCATCGATATTTATTTGCTTGTTGCATTTGATGAAATCTTCGAGTTTAGGAGTTTGTTAGAGCATTAACCTCTGACTCTTACTTTCTCCTTTGGAATTCTGACCAATAGCAATTTTTTCGAAATTTTCTTCACTCGTTATTTAGCACTAAACCTACCATTTGTCATTTTTACAAGCTTAAACATTTTGATCGCTTTTAGTGCTCGGTAGTTTTAGCGTTAGTAAACCAGCGCTTGCAACCTGCAGAAAAATTTCAAATCTTTTTAAATCTGATCGAATACTTTTTGCTACGACGGAACTTGTTCCTGATTTTTGTTTCATAAAATAGCGAACAAAAATATTGTACATCAGTACTGGCAGAAACCTCTGCCAGTTTCATTTACGAGAAGATATTTCAAAAGTTTTTGGTTACAAGTTTCGTACTCCAAATTCACAGTTTACTGCATGCTCGGAAGTCACATTATTGATTTCTTAACGTGTCTGACCAACAACCGGTTTATGCTACTGATTTATTCAGTATTTTCGATTTATTTTCTCATTTAGAATCCACGTTGTACCATTTTGGGACACTCTGTAGACATATGAAATTAAATAGTTTAAGAAGCTTTAAAGTCGTTTTTCGAGAGAACTGTCTATTTGTGATCTATTATTCTTGTCACACTTTATTGCTGCTCTACTACACGATGTAATAAAAAATATTGACCTCGAAAAGCTAGATCAAGTAGAATACTAATAGCCAAACATTTCGTTACCTTCAACAAGAATAGTGCTAGTTGCTAGACGAGATCTACATAAATTTGCCTGAGACTTGTGTGAGTTTGTTTTTATTAAAATAAAAAATTTTATTAAATTTTATTACACAACAGTATTGTTGTCAGTATACTTTCCTAACCTCACATATTATGATATATTCTACCGATCTACTGTCCGATCGGAAAACAGTCCTAACTTGTTCACGTGTCTGACCAATAGTGGGTTTATACTACTGTCATTACAGCGTTGCTCGTACACCGACCGAACTGCGTTACGTTTCTACACGATAATCGAGCCACATACAAATAATAAATTTTTCATGTTGTAATTAAAGAAACGAACATCATCAAAGTTTGCAATTATAAAGTAGAAAGTTTTAAACAAATTTTAGAAAGTGATGATCATTGGTTTTATCCTTTCAATAAGGATTCGCTGTTGGTTGTAAAGGTGAATGTTCGAACCGAATGCAAAAGGACATTGGGAACGCTACATCGAAGTTCTTCGGACTCATTCAAGCATAGTTAGAGTTGAAATTTAATGCTTCAGAAGCACAATCTCGATGCTGCTCGAATTCCCGGAGGGCTGTTTTTATCGTATAATGCTCATTAACCCGCTACTCGATAACGTCGATTCGACCGCCTTTCTTATCTCTACCCTGATTCTGCTTTCGTTCTTACGTTTTAACTTCCGCGTGAAAGTTCTGCGGGCAAACTGAAAACTTCCTGCGTCACCCTATGTCCTCGCTTCAATTGTCCGTATCACAACTGATTTCCATCGCTTTTTCCTACCGGAGTTTTACTACTTACTTCTTCTTCTCTCGCGAAAGTTTATCCTCTAGCGTATTTTTCTGCTCAACCTTCAATGCCACAATTAAAACTATCCGATGCCACTGTCTTGCCTACTCTAGTATACAAAGGACGAGGAAGGTAGTTTTTGGTACTTTTTTAACACTAGGTTTACGGTACTCGTCAAAATGACGGGTTCTAATATTTTTCATTCACGAACATTGAGACTGTGAAGATTCATGAGGAATTATTAAACCAATTTATTTGTTTAAAAGAATGTTTTTTACATAAATTGCATGGTTTCCTGGGTGATATACAGTGCTATAATTTGTTTTTTATTACTTTGCTTTTTTAAAAATAATTTTTAATATATATTATTCTAATAATTTTAAAAATTATTCATTTTAGTTCCCATTTTTTACGCAGAATTCCATAATTTATCCGAACTTGAAAAAAGATATTAGACATTCCATTTAAAAAACTGAAGGTGACCCTCGTATCTCGATAAGAAAGTAATAACAAATAAATTGGAGCACTGTATCCGCAAAGAAACCATGCAACGTTTGTTCGAAACATTTTTTCGTGCAACAAATAACTAACGAGTATATTATAAGAAATATTGCTAAAAATTTGGATCAACTCATTCTTCTTATTTCTGTAAAATAATATAAAATGCTCACTTTTAGTGCTCCGTAAACCTAGTGTTAAAAGTCGCTCTAAAAATAAATATTTTATAGAAGTATATTGTTACTTTCATAAATATTGCTTACTCGTTTGAATGGCTATACATATAGTACTGAACTGAACATATAAAAATCAATGATTGTTTAAATTTCAAAGAGAAATATTCAGTAAAAACTGTGGTATCCAGTTTTAAAAACTATATTTCGTGATTCAAGACCTTACATCTCGAATATTTTGACTTTTGTCGACTCGATCGAACGCTGCGCGCCGCCCCTCTGACAGTGTCTCTATTAGAAAGAGGTTCAAGCATTCATTTCAACGGGATATACCCTTCGTGGCAATCAAGTCAGCCACTGCCAGTATATCTTGACAGTTAAACTTCGGGACATCGTGTCGGCTCGAGTAGCAATAACACCGTTCCACGTGACTCGACGGTTTCAACAGCCTCGGCGAATCGCATCTGAAGATGCACGCCAACGGTCTCCTTAATTCCAACAAAATGCAGGAATCGTCGTAACGACAACGGCCGGGCCGGGGCCCCAGGAATGAGACTCCGGTGAAATGGGGTCAACGAAGAAGCAGCACCGGCACCGGCAGCCGTTGGGAAACACAATTTAACTTGGAAAGAGCATCGAGCACGGTGGCGGCCTCGACTCCTGTCGTTGACGAATCCGTGTTTTCCGGCAACAACGATTTGCCTTGCCCGATGCGGGAATTATACTTCCATTGCGACGAAACCTGATTTCGAATTAACGGAACGGGTGCGTGAAAAGACAACGAATGAACGTCGTTGACACAGCTGGGACGCCTGTTGCATGTTAAAGCAGGTAACCGTCGCGTCGGATTAAACCCTTCGCTATTTTGTTCAACGCCCGTGTCGCATCTTCGCTTCGACCCACCGCTAATACCGGCAATCCTCGCGACTTGTGTATCAAAGATAGCTCCACTACCCGGGGCAACTTCTTATCTCTATTCTTTTTCCTTCTTTTCTCCTCCTTCTCATCTTCAAACGTACGCTTGCACGTGACACTGATCCTTATACAGGGTGAGACACCTGAAACGTGCCGCCTGAATAAATAGGTTGCTGTTGCTGATAGAAAAAAATGTGTCAGACGAAACTTGCCCGATTTCCAGGGTGACAACTTCGACAGACGAGAGGAGATAGCGATTTTCTTATTTCGAAAAAAATAAAATTCATCACATATATTTTAGATCTGAATAACTTTTTTATGAATGGACCGAAAGATTTCAATTTTTCTGTGAGGCTACAAGATTAGTTTAGCGAATGACGTGTAATAAACATGTTGGAAAAATGTCAGCAATTGTATCGTAAATTCACAGATGTCTCGCTAAGGAGATTTAATTTTTGTTTTGTAACCTACTCGCCACATTACATTAATTTATTTAGGTTTAATTTTGGTTTAATTAGGTATTTTTGTTTAATGCTCTTATGACTGTTTGTGTAAGTAATCCTATGCCAGATTTTTAATACAATTTATAACCAACAAATATTGTTAGAATTATGTTCCGGAATATATTATGAACTTTACAATGCCAGAATCTTCTGGAAAGAACATCCAGGAAATAAAATAAACCATTTCGAAATAATAATTTCAGTAGACACGCAGCTTAAGCGTTCATTAACTGGAGAAGTCACCCAAGCTATATCATGCGCGCGCTGTGAGAATACGCGAAGCGATGGAATAATACGGAAAATCGGATTCGAACGGGCATTCGCGCAGCTTATTTCATTTTCGCGGCGTCGATGTGACTGTCTTCCTCTCGCCGCTGCTTTTTATTTGATTCAGAGAACGCAGTCAGAGAAACGCCCGCACAAAAGGCGTATTAACAGATTCCTTTTTTCCCCACCCTCTTGCTTTTTTGTGTCGTGGAATCAGGAATAACGACGGAACACAGCGAACTGGGAAAAGGAGAAACCGGCGCGGCGGGACGCGAAGGAAACAGTCCAGCGTAGCTTCGAAAGGATTTGCTAATGCACCTGTGCCACGCGTTTGTTTTTATTAACTTTTAATCTTCTTTGTTTCCTGCGGCAGCGTTCTTAATTCCATCAACCGGTGGACCGATTGTCCCGCTCCTTGGAAATCCGTCGAAATTTTATCGAGAAAATTACGGATTTCGACGGACCCATCCGAAAGTCTTAGATTATTCGAGCGACCACCATTTCCATGGTGATGCGCGCGAAATAGCTTGCATTATACCCGGTTTTGCTAGTGAAAGAAACACGATATGGGTCAGACCCGCACGACGAGCGATCGATTTTCTTTCGAACCGTCGCACGGTGTGACGAGCGATGGACAAAAGTTATAAAACTCTAACATTCACAAGTTATGAAATTTTAAAATGTCAATAAAGTATTTTTACTGAATTTTTCAGTTTTTTGTCAAAAAAATGGTGCTTCAAATTTTTTGCCATTTTGTGCCATTCGTCTATGATTGATCGGATTTTTACGCTATGTTTAAGATTACAAGATTTTCCAAGTTGCAGAATAATATCAAGTTGTCGCATATATTATGTTCAATTTTTAGTAACTTTGATTCGAATTTCAAAGAAACTACCAAAAAGTACCTCCATGATTTTTCATATAGTAATTGTAGTTTTCACGCTTCCTATATTTTTTAAGAACCTAGATGTTTACGAAAAATTCATATTGCTGCTTAAAAAAGAAAATATAAATACATTACTATTTAAATTGTTAATTTTTTTGGAGTATATTAAAAGTACTGTAGATTTGAAGTTACATTTAAAATTTTTTTATTTCTGGCAATTTTCATACGGAAATAGAAGAAACCATGACGTGAATTTTTCATACAAATAGAAACAGTAGAACAATACAATTATTGTGCACGCACTGAATCGCAATAAAATAAAAATACGGTATTGTGTATCCAATTCCTGCATGGTTGTCTAAAAATATATTTTCAATCGTTCATGAAATCCACAATGCAAATTGCAAGCAATTTTTAATATAATTCCAAATCTAGTAACTGTTTAATATTTTTAAATGTTTTGTGTATTCACAGTTGAGTACAAATGTATTAAAATTTCTTAAAATTTTGTGATTATGAAAGTTCTTCGGGACAGAGGCACTTGTTTCTTTAACGGAGATTAATATTTATTTCATAATATTCATTTAAGTGGTTTTAATCTAGGCATCCATCCCAGAAGTCATTAAAAGTTAAATGTATATCTCAGAACTTATAGAATTGCTATTTAATCGCGTTATAAAATGATTCAATAACATGATTTTCTTTAAACTGTTCATTACACAACTATTTTGTAGATCCATTCAGTGCCCAATTAAATTATGTATTAATAATGTACTGGTTTAATATTGTACGTTATACAGTGATATAATAAGCGTGTAATATCCACCGAGTAGTTCTTAGAAAGTTTTACACCCGAAATACGAATCCAGAATACTTGCAAATTGTTATCAAAGTTTAAGAAAGAGCTGAAATGCGTATTTTCTATGCATTAGTTCCGTACTTTCGCGAAAAGTTCTTTTTCTATTATAAATTCCCACAGTATCTCTGAGTTTGTATACATTTTTGAGAAAAAGTAACTGCAAAAAGAAAAAAAACAAAACGGACAGAGAAAATACTTGTGAACACAATTTCCTTGGCGACCCGCCGTTTCTTTGGTAAAATACATGAAACTTTTATTCGACTCCGTTTGACCCAAACGCAGCTCGCGCATATGTATAATACATCACAAACGCTATTTATTCTTCGAATACTTTCAATAAAAGTCAACTTTCGACTGAACAGAATTCAAATTAGAAACCGAACGGTGCTGGTTTATGGAATACAGAAGGCACCGACTCAGGCAGGAGAAGTAGAAGTGTTCAATCGGAAAAGTGGAATAGGATCGTAATTGGTCAGACATACACCTGGGAGGTCGAAAAGTGAGCTGGACTTTGAGAATATTTTTTATTTCTACGAATGGTCATATTAAAAAAGATTTAGTACATACGTTATTTGTTACACTTTTATCTACAAAATACTAAATTTTCGTTAAAAAACATCCAACAGAAGTGGAGTAGCAAACATGTTTGTGAAACGGTTTTTCGAAACGATAACCATCATATCTCCAAAACTACTGGACCAGTTTCTTTGACATTTTTCACAGGTATACATTTTGTTCCTAATCATCACAGATATTTTATAATCAATAAAACACTATCATAATTTTCGCGTAAAAAAGATTTCCACGTTCAGAAATCCGCTATTTCGTGAAAAATAGAGAAAACCCAAATCGGCTATGACAAGTACTACTTTTTTTATCGGGATAAAAAATTAACGGAGGTACTTAAAAAATAATATTTTCTCGACAAAAATGTGACATAACAAAAAAATTCTCAAATTCAAGCTCACTTCCTGATCTCCTAGGTGTATGTCCACTCTTAAGTGTTATTTATAATTAAAAAATATTGTTAGATAACATCAGGATACGCGAACAACACAATCCTTCTGTCCGTTAATGTTTTATTATGCCTTAAGCTTCTCCTTTCTTAACCATGGTTTCCTTAAAAACTACTCTGCATCGAGTACATTTATCGGGAGTGTACTAGAAAAGTTTCGAAGATGTAGGGGTGCGCTATAATTTTTACCCGGAGTGTATCGCCGTCAAGAAAACCTGGTTTATTAATTTTTGTCGCGGGAGAAGCTGCCGGGAACGGTTAGCGCAGCCATGTATCGACAGTGTGGCATTCAAAACAGAATCTGGGTCAAAATAACTACGGGCACCGCAACACGTGCACCGATCTGCGGCGCACCGGGTTGCCCCGCCTAACTCTCGCCGAGGAGCTGCAATTCCACGAATTAATTACCCGCTACTGCAGCCCCCGGATAACAAGGGATATAGAGAACGAGCGGGATAAATCACGTACTAACTACTATCAGTCGTGCTTTCGACGAAACGCCTCGGAAATTTCACTCGGACGACGCGACGGGGAAACTTTCCGATGAAATTTCCGTGGATCGACGCCCCGGAGAACAAAAGTACCGCGCCACCGGTAACGCGGCTTGGGCAGGAGGCAGAATGGCGGGGGTGGTGGAGCGACGATGTCTTGATGTATTTGCACACGGCCAACAATGAGGTCGTTCGGGGAGATGCGACGAAAGCAAGCACAACACCGTGACGCGGAGCTTTTCCAACGAAGATTGTTTGTCCGCGAAGTGCACCGTCGCAAAAGAACTTTCCGACGTTCGACGATGAAGGAACAAAAGCCAAGCTTTGGTTTCGTCTGGTTTCTTCGCGGATTGTTTGGAGCACGTTGTCTACTCGCCGCGACTAGTGATTGCTAGTTCATGCTCCTTATCCATCGGTTAAGAAAGTAATTACACAGAGTGTCGGATCAATTGGTCCCCCTTAATTGCTCGGGAATACAACGCCTCGAGAAATCTATACAGATTACGCACGACAAATTCTTTTGCTACGTTCACTACACGGCTTACTGCGACGCAAGATACAGGATATTTCATTAAGAAGTGTTATTCTATCATTTTTTACAATTTTACTAACCACGTGTCGAAGACAACTGGAAGCTTCACAAAAACAACAGGGATATTTGAGTTAGATGATTCGTCCTGTATAATTAGGAGTCTTAAGTCTTCAAATTCAGAAAAAATTCTTAGTCGTGTGTGCCATCAGATAGAATGAATTTTTCATGAATTTTTTTCTTAAGTTTTTGTCGAGAAGAACGGAAGAAACGAGCATAATTCGATAAATTGTCGCCCTGTAACTACCCTTGTGGCAGGGGTGTGGCCCTCCCTTAACAAAAAAAGGAGTTCCGATTGGAAATTTTCCGCAAAGGATGTTCTCTAGCGATCGAATGGAGAAAGGTCAATTCGGATTGGAAGCATATTTTCGGATTCCCTTATCTGGCTACACCCTTTTATCGAAACGGTTAGAAATAGTGAAGTACTTTTTTAACAATTCTGCAAATCTGAATAAAATAATCCCTCGGCACTCAAAGTGTAACTTGAGGTTTGAATGGAATTAAGAAAACCCTGTGGAAAAGTATTTTTACCGGACTCACCTCGACGGCGAGTGCTTGAATTCCGTCTTTGGGTGGCGCGCCAGGTACGTAGACGTTCTCCTCGGATATCCACATCACTTTGGTGTATCTTGGCTCCGCGCAAAAATCGACAACGATGCTCAAACGTTCGCCTTCCTTCGCTGTTACCGTTTGACTAGGCGGTTGAACTATGGGTCGACCTGGAACAAAAATTCGCAAATAACCTGGTTAACCTCTGTCCAGCTAGCACGCGCGGAAGGCTTCTTTGTTGGTCGCGGAGCAATCCTTGTGTGTTCCGTTGCCCGCAAATCCACTCGCCTCGGCTTCCATGAGCTTGCAGAGAGCTTACGTCTTGTAACTACGTAAATATATCAGCGTGCACCTACACGAGACAGTCGTATTTCTTGTTAAATTACGGAGTAACTGTTCTCAAGTGGCTATCGAGCTTGTACTCGAAACAGCATTTCGAATTAATTACACGGAATAAGTGAAAGTCAAATGAATTTCACAGAATAGTCTGATGATTCATAGGTTCTTTATCGTCGAGAGATCAGTCTCTCGATGTGTAATTAATAGACCGATCTTTATGCAAAGTAAACAATGTTTACATTTATTGCAAGACAGAGGAGCGAAATAAAAAATTTTTCTTATAAAATATTTGATTAAACAATCTATTACACTGATGTACTTTTTAATATGACTACTATGATCGCGCTGCTTGTGCTTACTCATGTTATACAGGGTGCTGCGATTCCTTACGAGAAGATTTTTGAAAAATTTTTTCATCCGAAGCTTCGTTTTCGAGACAATCGTGTCCGAAAATGCTGCGGATACGCGTTCTATTAGATAAGAATCGTCTGGCGCGTCTGACCAATGACCAACCAATTCTACTTCCTGCATATACTAAAGAATACGAACGTCAAAAACAGCGAATAACTCTGCCGTTTTAAAATATTTTCTTGTGAGAAAAAAACCGGGAAATAAAGTTAATAGTCATATCAATATCACTGTAGAAAATCAGAATTTTTCACTGGTTAATTCTCCTCGAACAATTTCCAGAAGTCATCACTTATTTTTACATAGACAAGGTGGTCCAACTAAATTTTTTGAGTTCCAGGTGGTTAAGGGTTGGCACGGTGTTGCATAACGGCTTTAGAAGGGCGGTTTCGACTTTCGAAAAACCTTTTCGACAATTTATTAAAGATATCCGCAGGATGGCGCGGAATAGATAAGCTGCGACGCGTTTACACGGCCATTTGTTAACCATTTTTTGAGCTATCGCCGGCGGACGTCGGACAGGCCACCGGAGAGAAATTTATTTATATCCAGTCCGCGTAGCTTTTTTCTTTTTTTCAAAAAAAAAAAAAAAACGTATTTATGGTCTGGTTTTTTTCGCGGCGCGCCGGCCACGATCGTATGGAAACATCGACAGGACCTTTTTTACGCGTGTCGTGCTGCGGTAAATGCGACGCTTTTGATTTACTCGTTTCATGGGGAACGGCGGAGGGGAACGAAGGGTTGCGAACAATCCCTCAGCAAACACGAACGACACTCGATGATCGAAACAAGTCTCCACCGCTTGACAATGTAGCCAGCTCTGGCTAGCTGGTTGCAGCCTACAGCGACGTCGCGTCGCGTCGTTCTGCGTGCCTGTACAAATTGCAGTCACGGGGCTTCTCGATTTCAAAGCCTGAAGGCGATCGTGATTTCCGGAACAGCCTCAACCTAGTCTCGTCAAAGTATCCACTCGCTACCGGCGACGACGCGACGGCCGCCTGCTGTAACGTTCGCAGAATGGAAATACAACGAGAAAATGCTGGATCGATGAGGAATCACAGCCAACGATAACGACGCGACTGGCCGGCTCTTGTTTCAACGTTATCGCGTCGACACCTTCCTAGACCCAATTCCTACGCGTTTGTCTCGTTTATACGAATCTCCCTAATCGACGCCCACTTCGTCACATTCTCGTCTCCGGAACAATAGATTCTGTTATTCCGTGATCGCTACGGATTGTTCCTACAGTGCAGCATAAAATAATAAGACGCTGCAGTCAGACACACGATTAACCCACTATGATATCGAGATCTGTGATGAATATTTGAAGCAATATTAAACTCGTCTCCCATAATATACAGAGTGATTCTGGGAATAGGTTATTGCTCTTTTTTAAGTGAAAATAGAAAGAAAATGATGGAGAAAAAAATTATTTGTTACAATACGTCCTAACTTCCTATGACCTTATTTTTCATGTGGATGAAATTTATGCTTTAATGAAGTTATGCTTTAATGAAATCTAATTTTGAGATGCATTTTTCCAACATGTTTATTACCCATCATTTACTAAAATAATCCTAGCATTAGAGAAGAATGGAAGTCGTTTGGTCCATTCATAACAAATTTATTCCGATCTAAAGTGTGTGTGTAAGTAAAACCGCTTGTACACATTTTCGCTGCTAGTAAAGAAATTATGCTCGAAAGTAGGGATTACAGTTTAACTCTAGTTGACATAATCTGGCCTGTTATTAATACGCTCTACCACGATCTAAACCCTTTCAGCAAACTCGGCGATTATTGATGAATGCTTCTAAACAGAAAACATTTCTACCGTCGAATAGAGGGTTCTAGGGTCCAATGAACCCGACGGAAAAAGGCGAAAAAAAAGAAGAAGAAGAAGAAACCAGAAAAACAAACGTTGCTCATCATATGGTCCGTCATGTTGCATCGAGGTTTTTCCTTGTATCGGAACGCATGGCGGATGAAAACGGGCACAGGTGGGAGAGCAGGTTTGATGGAAGGAGGAACGGGGAAAGGAGACAGACAGTCTGTGCTTTCACCCTTGCCGCAGAAACAAGAGGCACGGCGAAGGTATTCCAGTAATTTCAGTCGTAGGAATATTCATGAGCAGCCACGGCCGAGTGTACTGTTCCGCTCCTATTCACCGTTGCAGATGGGCCAACCAGGGTCAGAAAGCTTGCTTTACGAAGCAGGAAATCCATGCAGATGAGAACGGCTGAAAGGAGCGTAGCGTGGAGGTAGACGCGAAGGGAGGGAGGGATAGCAGCGAAAAAGAGACGGAATCGTCGCAGCTAACCGTCCGACATCCACGCTTCAATTAGCTAAAGTGCAGGAACAACGCTGCCGATGCGACATCGAGTAGTTCGTCATAGTGGCAAGTTGTCCAATCATAGCCTCGATAAGACTCTTCGTGGCCACGGAGTCTGCAGACAGGTCTGCTGAAACGGGAACTCGCGCTATCGCTTGGTACACTCTCTGAGACAAAACGATAGCTTAACATCTACGTAATTTAAATTAATTTTCACGTGGCAACTGAAATTTGTCTCTACGCACTATTTTCAAGGTTTTTCTAGGGATTTTTCTAGGTTCAGTAAAAGTAAAATTAAATTGGAGTACACCAACCTGCTCAGCTTTATTTGATAGGAATAACATTTTTGCCAAAATCGAAACTTGAAGTATTAACAAATTTGCGAATGAATCAGGATGATTTCAGTAAAAATGAAATCAAATTGGAGTTTTCCAACCTGCTCAGTTTGATTTCACAGAAATAACATTTTCGCCAAAATGGACACTTGCAGTATTAACAAATTTGTGAATGATTTTTTGTATGTAATATTTTGCTGCGCCTTCTTTACATTTAACGATAGCAGTGGTGTCGAGTGATGATTTATATTTTTTTAATGATCTCCTGAGTCCAACACGGTTAATCATTGGACAATGAAGAATTAAGCAGAAGTTCTGTAAATCATAATATCAAAATACGTTACGTTGGCCTTGTATAAGCCACGTTTTAATTATTTTATTTAATGATGATTAAACCCTTCGGTGTTAAATTAAGCAGACTCTCTGCTAGTGCCGGATTAGTACCACGTGACATTGGGTCACATGTTCCACAGGCGAGTCGCGTCACGTGACCGAGCCGCGACGGAAGCGTGGCGAATAGCGGCGTAGAAGGGGAAGGTAGAGTGGGGACACAAGTCTTAATCTGCTGACTCTGAACGTACACACGCGACTAACCTTCAACCTCAGCGCTGCCAATTCTCACGGTATAAATAACTCAATATTTATGTTACAGAAGTCGGCGTGAGTGTGTTCTCTTGTCAGTAAAGCATACGGAAATCAACTGGAAGTGTAATATTTCGGAAGAATGCCGGAAGATCGACGTAGCTAATCTTGTGCTCCGACAAGTGACGGTAAGAATGCACTCGTTTGGAGTGCATGACGTGTCATCCGAGCACTGTTTTAATCGAGACACAAGAAGTCCGATTACATCCGCTTCTTTGATGTCAACGAGAAGGAGGTAAGCGTTACCGTACGAAAATTTGAAGTGTACTCGATATACGAAGACCAAGCTTCTACACTGTTATCAATATATTTTCTCTCTAAGGAAGTTAAAACAGCTGTTTTTTAAGCGAACAAAAGGCACGAATCGCAGCAGAGGCTGGAGATAAACAAAGCAAAACCGTATTTATATAAATCTTAAAAATAACCGAATAAAGAATAACCGGGATGGAATTCAACATTTACTGAGATGGTTTAATGTTACTGGACTGCAAACTTATACGCAACTTCACGTTTCCGAGAATGAATTTCTTCTAAAAGATTACGTTAGATGTCTACAATTTCAGTTTTTTAATTGAAGCTCGGTAACCTTAGTAGCATTCATTACCAATTATTAATAAAGTATGAAACAGACCTGGGCATTTCTGAAATAACATTATTTGAAATATTATGTTATTTTATAATTACTAGATTGTGAATTTTATGACGAAAATGCAAGAAAAATTAGACTCGTTGGAATTATTAAAAGAAAAAGTTTGTTTTTATAAAATTTCCGCTTCTCACAATTAACTTAAACGATTTTTATTTACATGAAATGATTATTTCAGATAATTGTGAAATTGGTCTTCAAAATTATATTAGTCTAGTTAATGAGTTTATACTGATATTCTCTGTTGCATATTATTTTAATATTATATACTATTAAAATTTCTATTACTTTTTTTGAAAATATTTCTATTAATGTTCCTATTAACATTCTATTGAAATGTCTATTATTTCCAATAAATCAATATTATGTTTATCTCCAAATAACAGTGTGGAAAATAACGATGCAAAATAAATAATTCCAAATAGTTTTTTATTTTCATCTGAAATAAAATTTGCCCAGATCTGGTATGAAATCGATATTCTTGAGGGAGCGGAACACAATTATTGTATAAGTCCGTATGCCCGCAACCAGGTATTCTAAAAAGTGAAACAATTTGAAAATGCAAACGAAAGACGTTTCCTTCCGAGTACACGCTCGTTGATAAAACAGTTAGGCGAATCTTTTCTCGCAAAGAAAAAGACACCGCAACGATCGCTTTGAAACGAGAATTTCCATTGTTGCTGTTTCTCACAGGGTGGAAACATTGATTTCATAAAATAATATGTAAATAAAATACACGTTTCACATTTTTCACTAGTTACAATTTTAAATCCACGCTTTGTGTAGAGCCAGACATCAATCGTAATTTTGAATAAAATTTTTATGCAAAGCCAATTCTTCTCTGGCAGCTATGCAAAACAGTTTCCCTTGAAGTCTGTTGGCAAAGTCGCGCGCGACCAGGATTAATCTCGAAATCTCGGGTAAATTATTTGTCCTCCCTTTGAGACGTTCCCGGCGAGTCGTGAGCATAGATGAGGGCATAAAAGAAGCCCGAAGTAACCGTCGGTCGTTCTCCTGAATTTTTTACTCGGGTCCGCCACATGCGACGCACACGTCCGCTTGCATTATGTAAATTGCTGTTAAGCATGTGAAGAAATTCCACATCTTCCGCGTCCGCATTACAATTTAAAATTCTCGCGGCTATGAATAAATGAACTCCAACAAGTAAACTGCGATCAACCGTGAAAACTGTTGATCCAGACACTCCGGACGGCCGCGTGACTGTTAAATCATTTTTTTCCATTCTTCTCGTGGATTTCGCAGAATTGTTATTTCATACACGTTCGATTTTACAGGAAAAAAACGCGTCGGTGCTGGTTGTATTCGAAAACAGAACGGAATTATACGTGGAATGAAATTTTTTGTTAGCCTGCCCCCGTTTTCCTGAAAAGCTTTTCAAAACGTTTAAAAACGTGAGTTTTCAACTAAATTTAGATTGTCACGTGTCCACTCTTTTTCTTGCAATTATAATTTCTTCTAATGGCAGGTAGCAAGCACGTGTACCGGGCTAATTTACAAAATTGAGCAATTTTTGAGAAACGGACTTTTAAGTCTTTGCACTCGGAACAAATTTAATAATGTGAAAAAACTCTTGAACGTGTAAGCTTAGAAACAGAACATTTTATTTTCAAATTTGCATTGCTATATAACATTTAATCAGGTTGATATAGTTAATGGACAATAATTGAGTGATATCACAAAATAATAAATTAGTAGTTCTGCGAATAATGAAATAATCTTGCAAATAGTGTTAAAATCTTAATGAACTGCTGAATCGTCCGCCCGGTCCACTGTGCGCGTGGATCCTCTGGAGACAAGTGATGGTGCCGCAAGTTCGGATCGCATAATTCGTCAAACAGCATGGCCGTCGGTTGTCGCCTCGAAGCTCGACTACAGGCCACGATCGACGAACCGGAAAAATTGTCTCGTCGATGGTTCCGCGGGAAGACGGGCACGACGGAGTCCCGGAGTCACGGATCGAACTTCCAGAGGCGGAAAGTGCAGCACGCGAGTCGAATCGTCCTCGCGGTCGTCGGCCACGAATAAGGGGGAGATCCGTTACTGTGACGCTCGTTCTTGTCGAAACTTTTTCCGTGCCGGCACCGAGGAATGAATCACTGTAGCCGTCGCAGCCATTGCCCACGGCTCATTTAACTTGCTAAGAGGCACTTTTCAGGAACGCGGCTCGTTCCGCCGTACCCGACGTCGTTCCGGACGCAGAAATTCGACCGGACGTATCCGTTTTTCTTCGGGCAAATTCTGACAATGCGCCCAACCCCGTCCACCATTCGCCGGGAATCTCTTCCACAGAGCACGAGCGACGCGACGCGACGCAGTCACGTTCGCGCAACGTGCGTTAATAGGCTGATAATTAGCGACTCGGGCACCACCCCAGCCGGCAAAATTGCAATTCCCATGAACAAAAACGATGTCACCTAACCACGCTCTCTTCATCTCTCTTTCATTTCAACCCTTCCGGGCACGGCGTCACAGTTGTCAGAATTCAGTCATTTCATCTTACTAAAAAGTCAATTGTTTCGTTTTATAGGTGTACCGTAACGTTGGAAAAGCAAAAGTTTATACAATTTCATTAAAATTATACTTTCGGAGGTCAAACCTGATCAAGTTGAAAATTTTCTTGAAGGCCTTCCTGAAAAGCTAGTTCAAGCTTGCAACCTCTCGGTCGTTGTAGTTTCTGTCACCTAAGGAATGGTTCATATTTAATTCCGGTTTAAACAGTGTTAAACAGATTTGTTTTAGAAAGGCCGCCCATTATACAGCGTGTGTTGGTAAAGCTGGAATTGACATTAAAATAAATTTTTTCCCCAATCAGCAATAATCCTTTTCGCAAAATTTTTTTAATGCAAAATAAAGGTATAGTTATAATTAGGAAATGTTAAATACAGTAACTGCCTGAATTTTTGTAGGGAAAGATTTCTAGATGGTGTTAATGGCATAACCAACCAAATTAATTAAGTAAAAACGGTTGAAAAGCTATATTTTTAAATAACAATCGTGTGAAATATTGATTTCACATTAGACAAATGTGTACCACCATTGGAAACTTGTAAGAACTGACACATTTCTCGGGAGTAAAAACCTCCCGTAAAAACACGACGCAAATAAAGGAAAACGTTCGGGAAAATCCCCAATAATAGTAGGGTCGCCGCCTGCATGAACGGGGCAAAGGTGAATATTTAAACCTCAGCTTTATGGCTGCCAGTTTTTATATTTCCTTTTATGGGATGAAAACCAGTCTAATTCCAATGCGAAGCTGTAAATGGTTCCGAAAGTGTTCGTTCACTGCAGAGAATGCGGATATTAACGTCCTCCGATAAGAACAAATGAATTCAGCATTTTGGGAATGTTAAAATATTTATATTCCAGCGAATATTTAACAGAACGAATTCATTATTTCAGAAGAATTATCGAAATTAACATATGCAGTAAAACATTGGTTTAATCTCCATATACAGGGTGTTTCATTTAACATGGATTTTGAAAATGAGCCACATTTGCAACATTAAGACCTTGAAACGACCTTGAAGGTATTCAAAAATTCTGCGAAGTGAATGAAAAAAGATTTTCCACGGAAAACAAGCAACGTTCACTTTTAAAAATTATGTTGAGTTAGAATTCACCTAGAACATTTTTATTTTTCACAAAGACGCCCAGAGAATTTAAAAAAACCGTGCTGGGACCACTTAACTGTACGCCAGAATACAGTGGAGGATTCGATACAAAAGTTTTCTATTTTAAATACACTATTTCCGTTCGCCACGTCCACATGCAGCATTATATTGACCACTTCGACAGGCTGATATCGAACAGAGATTTCAAAGCGAAAATTCGATGAAAGCGTTCTCCGAGCAAAGTTCGAATGATATTTTCCACCATGTACACAGGACACTGGGTTTTCGAGTTGAATCACGCGTTGTTTAACGCTGTTCCGAGCGTAGTTCGGCCCGTATCGATCGAAGAATCGCGCGTTTAATTGCGCGGTATTAATTGCAGAACGATTTCAGCGAATCACGATTAAGTCCCTCCCCCATTTTCATACGATTACCAGTAATTTTGCAAATTGCATCGCATTTTTACCGTCCCGCGTGCACCGGTGTGCCGCGTTAAATATTCGTTTGATTAATCGCAACAGCTCGCGCGCCCCGGTGTAATAGGGCAATTTTTAAATTAGTCCCCTTACCTCCTCTTTGCTGGAGGCATTACCACTAATTAAATAGTTTTTACGCTGTCGTCGGCGCGAGAGATGCTTCTCTCATTAGCGTTTTCCCCGGGTCTGCGTAAACGAATGAAAAAAAAAACATTCGTTCGGGCGTTCACCAAAACATTTAGATTAATCGATCGCGTTCCGATCTCTAGAACGCGGCCGCGTTTGCTTGATCCCTGGCTCAGCCAATCGAAAAGTAAGGTTCGATGTCCGGTAGGACACCGACGCGTTCCACTTTCGAAAACGCTGCCACTCGATTCAAAAGCAATCTGTGCGTGAAATTGCCAGCGAGAGAGCAGCAACCGACGCAGATTGATGCTCGGACGAACCGACAGACGATGAAACGAATTACTTCTACGCCGGAGCGAGCACGCGTAACAGCTTGCTAATTAATCGATTAATTTCCAATCTCTCTGCGAGAGGATGACCGAGAGCCTGGTCCGCGTCCGCTCGCTTCGTATTATGATAAACGATGTCTTCGCTTGGCCATGTATCTCCTTGAAATCTGCGAAATGTTTTTCGATGCGATCGAACACGATTGCACCGACTCAAGTTGGTACGTGATACATTATTTTTTGGAAGTCTGAGGATTTTTTATTAGGTCCTTCAACGGCAACAAAAGTTCAATCATAAATCCACATCTCAATAATGTAATCTAATAATATGGATTATTGTATAGATTTTCAAACTTTCATTTGGTACTGCAAAATCATTGAAAAGCCTGTTAGGTTTAAAAATAACCAGACTGTGGATTTTATGCATTTATGACACAGTGTAATAATAAGAAATGCAAAAACTGATTTTTAGAGACTATATAGGACCAAAAAATCTATTTAAACTTAATTCTGACAAATTAGGGGAATCTATAACTGTATACACACCTATAATTTATAGTTAAGTGGTTCATTAGCAAGAACGTTCCACAGTCCTCAATCTAGAATTCCAAAGATCCAAGAAATCTGATGGACCCAGGAATCGACAGGTAAACATTTAAAAAAAAGAAAAACAATATTCTCGCGCAAGTTGAAACAGGTAAAGGATTATAGGCGCAGCAAGATGTACGAAAAGCCTGAGAACTGGCATACTTTGTGCGCTAAGATTCCGTATAAGAAGTTGTAATGCGCCGGGGAGAACAGTATCGATGTCGACTCTTCTGTCGAAAGAAAGTATAAACGGGAAACATGATGTTCCGTATTGCATCGGGATCTGCGGAAAAGCGACGAGGTTGAAGCAAGTTTTCGAGATTGTTCCACAGGGAAGAACGATATATCCCAGAAAGTTCTGACATTATCCGCGCGAGGATTCACTTGGTTACATGTACTTGAACGCGATAAGAATCAACGCCCATTCAAACCGTACGATAATGTTCGCAGGGCGACGCTATTGTTTCAAGGCGCTAGTCTAGACTGCAGTTATCTCCGCATTGTTCTCGATATTCATTAAAATACGGCGAACACACCTTCGGCCCCGAAATTCTGCGGCGCGCGAGAGCGAAACAATTCTGCGTCTGTCAGGCCCCGCGCGCTTGTGCGGTCCACTCAGCCGACCCCTTTTTTCGCCCCTTGTGCAGAGGGCAATCTAATTATACGCCTTTTCGCCGAATAAATGCTCCCGTCGAAACGAAATATTACAATTCGCCGGGAGCCCGTCCGGCCTCTTTGAAACACGCTTCGTCGTGGGAAATGAAGTTGCGCCGAAAGTGGAGCAATTAGATCAAATCTCGACACACTTTCGAAGTAATTCGGTAACGCGATTCTATTTGAAAGGACACGAATATATTATTACTCGACTGCGGATCTTTAGAAAAATAGTTGACATCGGTTGCAATAAACCTTTATGCAAAATAAAATTTTTTTATTTCAATTACAACAAATTGGAGTGAAATAGAAATTTATTTCCTTTCTTAATATGTTTAACAGGTCGAAAATAATATAACAGTATCTTTAAATTTTTTCAATATTTTTACTGTTGTAAATTATACCTATTAATTTTTGCCATAAATGCATAAACATCCGCTGTCTACTCATAATTAATGGCACACACATTAAGTCAGAATAAATGTTTTTATTAATGGACCGAACAACTTCAATCTTTCTGTCAAGCTAGACGATGTATAATGAAAATTTTGGAAAAATTGTGTTTGGGGTAGAAGCTTCTTTTTACAACTTTTTCGTTTCAGCTTGTAACGAAAATTTAAAAAATGTGTTATGTAGATTCATGTAAGTACATACTGAAAATTTGATCGAAATTGGTGAATTGGATTGCGAGTTAGAAACGATTGAAAATGGTGAAAATAAGCTGAAAATGATTCAACAATAATCAGTTCCTTCTATTTTGCTTTTTTTCGAGATATATGAACCTTGAGTTTTTTAAATTATTTTAAACGGTAAATTTCAATCTCGTGAATGAAGAGAGAATTTTATCCCGCATAAAAAGCTAGCAGGATATATGGGGTGAAAAACTAATAGTTACCGAGGTATTCTCTAAATGATTTTTAATGCGAGCACTGCTCAATCAATACTGTTCTGTTTTAACGCTTGTATGAACAAACCGGGTGTCCATTTTTATATTTCCTTTAGTAATTTTTAATATTCTTAATATTGCAAAATCATCCCCATCCCTAATCTTATCAGTATTTTTAGGTGTCTGAGTTACTCAAACTTTGGCCATTTCTCCTGCTGTCCTGACGTCAACGGGTGAAAAATTGCCGGCACGTCTTCAACAATTTCTACAGAAATGAATAATTCTGTTCCGGTGATAATACGGCGTATTTATTTCATTCGACTAAATTTCATGATGCAATAGGAGTGTCCGGTTTGCGGCGAGGCAAGCGACCGCCGATGCTTTGCCCATCCTCTCGGGTAAACACAAGGGCACAGAAACGAGCAAGAAGACAAATTGGGGACTAGGTGGCCCCTCGAGCTTTCAATTTGTCCTAAGTTAACACGGACGCTGGCGGTCGCCTGTATCGCTGGCCCGGTGTTCTGAATTTTCGTTTCTCTTTCTGCTACCGAACTGGAGCCATACGAACGAGACGAAGACATAACAGACTTTTGTTCGTGGAAAACCATTTACCTCGGAGGAACGATCCAGTTTGTAACTTCGTTGGCCGCGCGAGTTTGGTTATATTCGAAGTTCTTTTTCATAGCAGTTGTCAGTGCTGAAATTGTTTTCGTTCTACCGGCGTGATCAAGGACACGTTCGTACTACCTTCCCAAGCAGCAATTGATTCGTACTACTAGCCGGAGGCTGACTAATGATCGGTATACAGGACGAGGCCGAATAACACATACAAGCGGACAGGGGGTGATTGTACATGTATATATAAATAAACAAAAAAGAATAACATTTTTTCGTTCGACGCTTCGTTTTCGAGAAAATCGAGTTTGAAGATCCGTCGGGTTCGCGTGCTGTAGTATTTGCAGGAAGTAGAATTGGTTGGCCATGGTCAGACATGCGATTCCTATCATATGCATTTTCAAAATAGTGAAATTGAAGTATTTAAAAATTATGATGCATTATTTTCAACAGATTAAAATTATTAAGGAAAGAAATGGATATCCATGTGTTTCCTGTATCTTGTAATTAATGCACGTAATTTTTATTTTTCACAAATATCCGCAGTGTACTAATAAATGAGGAAGGTGAACGAGCAAAATAATTCAATTTTTACTATAGCATGCATAATCGAAAAATATTTTATCTAGGGAGAATTAGGTTTGCGTAATGTTGCTGTTACGATTAGGACATTTCACATGCAACGACCTAATCCTACTGGCCTGATTCATGCCTGACCTATATTAGTGGTCTGATCGATGGCTGATTTATCCTACTAGTTCGATCAGTAAGTGGCCTACATTCGGCCCAATTGGCGGTCAATTTACACTATTGGCCTGATGGATGACTGACCCATGATACTGGCACGTGGAGATTCGCAACCTGGCAATTCATTAAATTATGAAGGTCCAGTGATATGTAAGGCATATTTATACATGCATATATTATGTAATTTCTTTTCTGTCGAAATTCATTCTAAACGGTTTAAATTAAACTGTAAACATTTGTTTCAATATAAAAAAAATTTTTTTTTAAATAAGCGGATTTAAATCTCACAGTTTATAAATTAAACAATAAAATTGATTTCTGTTTCTAAAATTTGGATAACAAACAAGAATTCGTAATACTGAATTTTGGGGTTGGCGATAGTCCTTTATAAATTGATTACTGACTGATTTATGCTGCGTTCTGATTGGTGAATTTATACTATTGGCCTGATCTGTAGCTTGACTATACTACTGATCGATGATTGACCTATATTGCCGATAAGTGGCTAACCTGTACTGTTGATCATGACTGCGATTAGCAAATACCGTTGATTTGTTGACGTGTATACTTAACACTCTGTACGGTTGCGTGTTTATACCGCGAACTGTTGACTGGGTCTACTCGATTGTCCGGTTAATGACGTACCTATACTACTTGTATTCTCGTCGAGTGGCTTACACGAGTATTGGGTAAACGTTATTCTATATAACAAGACGACTACATTGCTAATTCTGAAAGTATTAAATAACCTAAATTTATTTATTACGTTCGTTCTTCGAATTACTCGAGAATAATGAATATTACTACGTTACAATCGACGAAGACATTACAAGTTATTCAAACATAAATTTACTCGATTAACGCCCATCACTGTGGTCCACCGTGTTTACTCATTGTCGGAAATGTTCGTTGTGACACCTGTTAGCCTAGAATTGCTACCTGTAGAGTACTAGGTTAAACGCATCTTTCGCAAGTGCCTTCAAATAGAAACTCCCTCTCTCTCTCTCCGTGTAATTTACTAAACGGAAAATGGTCTCCGCTCTTCAGTTAAGTTTAGACATACATTTTCCCAGTCTTTGACGCAAATTCCACGTTGTACTCTCGAAACGCTTAGCGAGTGAAAAATCTTGCGCTAATTAAATTTCCAGCATCGCGTTTGCAGCAGTAAATCCCTCCCCCCTCTAAAAATAGCAAACCTTTGTCACAATCATTTAGTTCCTCTTTATTTTACTCTATCAGCGTTATTTTCTTCCTCTTCTAGTCGCTCCTGATTACGAGCTCGTCTCGTTTAGCGTGCACGCAGTCTCGCTCTGGCGGTTGTTCGTCGAACTATTCCGCTCGATTCACAATAAGAGAATCATGGCTAACGAAGTTCCCGTATTGTTTCGCGGGATTGTTTTTTTTTTCTTTCTTTGTCAGCAGTCGTGTCACAGCTCATGTCGCCAACGACAAGTGCGTGGACGGCAAACCCCCGCCTCGTCGGGAAATGTTTTTTCCTCTTCGTCGCGCCGCTATCAATTCCACTTCCGGTCGCTTCTTGAGAGTTGTTACCTCGTACATTTACAAAAGGTTGCCGTTTCTCTCTTCCGTGCCGTTGGTTTCTTTCTATTTCCCCTGCCGACTTTCCTCTAACCCCGCCCCTCCGCCCCTCCACCACCCCTCGCCGTTTCTCTTTCTCTTTCGCTCCCGCCTCTTTTTCCTCATCGCGCCCGACGATTAATCGAAACCTCGCCAGTCAGACAAGTTCCGTGCTGCGATGGTGTTTCACGGTAACAAAGAAAAATACTCGTGGACCTCGTTTTGCGCGCCGAGTCGTCGATTCGTATCGAACGAGAGCCACCTTTTTCTTGAGCAAGAGAAATTGCACATTTCACAAGCGATTGTCGTTCGTGCGCTCCTTCTTTCGACCGTTCGAGACCCGTTCGCGAATTTCATCCGGCGAATGGAATTGCTCGGACGAACCCCCGCGGACGCTCGTTGTAATAATTTCATTTGCCAGTAAGAAGATCGCACAGATGTCTATCTGCCGCTTGAATTTATTGCGCGGCGCGACGCGACGCGACGCGACGCGACCCGGAGACCACTGCTAAGAGCTACCGGTGCGGCGTGCTGGCCCCTAGACGCAATTTTCATGCACGACTGGTAACGCGTTATGAATGAGATTCTAATGTTACCGCACATTTAATATATACACTAGCCGTGTCTTGCATTCGAAACGTTCTGCAGTCGGTGATTCTATTTTCGATCGAGCAGCCTCTCTCTACTGCACTAAACGATACGCTATCTTTAATTTCGCGGAATGTAACGGAGAGAATTATTGGACATTAGTATAATTAACACTTTAATTACCGGACAGTTGTAATCAGACGTGGGATTTTATGCGTTTATGACAAATGGGTAGATGTGTTTAAAAACATTTAAAAAATCTGACCAATTTGAAAATACTTAATATAGACAATATTACGTAACTGATGCTAACTATTCTTCACAGAGAACATAATACGTTAGTAATTCGAAAGTATGAAAAAATATGACCTAGATCCATGGATTCACTATATTTTATTCGTTGTCACTTCCCGACAATGAGCGCATTCGTTTGCACAAGACTGGAATTAAATCACTTTCATCGCTTGAAACGTTCTGGCCGTCGTGTTCGTTCACTTCGAAAAATGTGGCCATAAAAGCGTCATCTGTGCCATAAATGTAAATTCTAGAAATTTTTTCTTGAATAGGTACATTTTACAGATTTAAATTTAAATGGTGGTTGAATCAAAATAATTCGTGCAAGAATAAAATTGGATTTCTTTCCTAAAGTGATTCAATTAATAATTACATAACTCATGCATATAGAAGCATGCTAAAAAGTAGAATAAAAAGAAAGGCAACAGAGGGGAGAAAGTGCAAATATAAACTGCAAATATTTTTATACAAATTCTCATTTTCATAAATTATGAAAATCATAAAAAGAGAATTTAGAACGGAAATTAAATTTAGAATTTTAAATAATTGTAACGAACAGAGGTTTCGAGAGTAGCATACAATCTAATAATTATTATAATTAATATATAATATTTTCACGTGTGAAATGGTTTATAAATAATTTAGGTGGCACTGTATAGATGTCCCAAATGAAAATCAAATTAGTCATGTCTTCACGTCGATATTATAAATTCGTTTACTAAACACTACTAAAATATAATAACAGTAAAAGATAGAGATACTATAAAAATGTTTTACCTGAATTTCAATAAACTGGAGCGAAACACAGATGTATTTTCTTCCATAATATGTTTAATAGATTAAAAATGTTTTTACTGTTTCGCATCGCGCATGATTTTTGTCACAAATGCATAAAATCCGCTGTCTACAGACGACAGTAGATTTTCAGAAGTGCATCGCTCGAAGAGGCATCGGATTTTAATCTTTCCGTGGCGTCGTTGGTCCATATTTTTCTTTCGATTCACGACGAAACAGTGAACGATAATGGCGGGGCGGATGATCAAAAAAAAAAAGAAAAGATGAACGAGAAAAGAACAAGAGAAAAGGGAGCGGTCGTAAAAATTCTGGCTGCTTTGTGGAGCAGCCGATTAATTCGGGAATCGCGTTGCTGTCTGCATACCTATCGGACCCAGCGTCCCTTTGCTCATCCGGTTCTCACAATGCGAAGAAAGATGAAAGGATAGGCGTCGCAGAGAAGACACGGAATGCCTGCAGTGCCTCTGGAAGAAGCCTTAACCGCATTTCCTGTCCCATTTTCGGTAGTGGCCCACATCGTCGAAAGCTACAAAAGCCGATTCCACGGAAATAAACCGCCAGAAGGCTGACTAAGCCGGCAGAAAGAAAGGTGAGGGAGACACGGCCCGCAAGAGAGAGGGAGAGAGAGAGAGAGAGAGATGGAGAGAGAAAGGGGAGAACTTTTTAACTTTACCACCGCCGCAAAAATCTGACCTCCTTTTTCTCCGCCGTTCTCCTCTCCGTCCTCGTCCTCATCGCCTCACTCAACCCACGCCTACGCTCTTCTATTCCAACGCGCGGCAAATCTACCAGAAATCAATCGAACAGAGAACGGAGCACTTCATGATCGCACAGACGTATTAATCGCAAAAGCGACCTGACAAAGGGAACAGAGAACGGAGGCAGGCGTGAACAATTTTTATTAGAAACAAAGAATCAAGATTGCCGGCTATATACCGGACGTTCGAAGCTCGAGAAATTTTCTCCGCGAGCTCTTGAGATCGGGTAATATCGAGTTCGCAGAATGCCCACGGAAACCAGACTATGGATTCGATCTCGTTCCCTTTTCAGAAAAAAACTTGCTTTTACTTGTAAAGTATTTGAATTTTAATTGGTTGGATTTCTACTTCTTCCGTCCGCATACTATTTCACTGGACGAACAAATGTTTTGCAATGTTTAATATTACTGTGTATGATGTTAATGACACATTAAAATTTCACATAAAACTTCACACATTTGATCACCGAATGTTCCAAACGACTCTGGAAAAAAAAGTTGTTGAAACAAATTTTCTTTATGCTCGAATGCTGTCGAAACACAATATATGTATAATAATAGAAAAAGATTATTTTACATTATGAAGCGTCATCGAAGGATATTGACGAAATTATTTATTAAGAGAAACTGTCACTACATTCGGTAGGATAGCAGATTGTGATAGTTGTGGCAACAATGACGTTTAATGGACCGGTTTCAGTGCGATAAAGACAATGGCCCTGGGGAAACCACATAATGATTAATTACTGTAATTAATTGCGCCGATAATTAGTTCTACGATCATAATCTTGCCATTCCGCTGTTCAACATCAATTTTGCGTGCCGATAATCAGATTCTTATAGATTTCAATGCGTTGCCCACGTTAATTATTGGGCTGTTGCATATGAAATGTCCAATTTTAGAAGGCAAATGTTGTAACGCGTTTTGATGAACAAATGCTGCACAGTTTTCAAGCTTATTATACATCATTTTGAGGTACGAAGCTGATTGTCGAGGTCCTGTCTCGAATTTTAATTTAGGTGTCTGATTTTATTAAACAAAACATTCCAATCAATGCGATTATCGTGCATTTTTTTCAAATGTGTGAAAAAACAATTTTGGTCAGAATGTAATCATTATTTAACTGGTGATGATAATTTTGAAGATTAAGAGTGAGAATGATAAAAAAAAAAATTTAATTTCTACTACTAATATATTACAATGGTGTCGATCGATAAGTTTATTTAGAACAATGTCGCGATTGTTTAACTGTTAAAAATCGGACATTTCACATAATTCTTAAGAAAGATTTGACGCGTACATCGCTCAAATGTCAAAAGGAAATTGTAATGCAGGAATAAAATGGTAAGAGGCGAGATCGAACGGGTTGTATAACGCGAAAGAATAAGTAGAAGCCGGAAAATAAATTCCATGCCGAATATACACAACAATTACACGGAACATATTTCGTGGATTCGGTCCCGTCGGTTCGTTCGAGAACATAAATAATCTATCGCGAATTGCCAGGTTCGCGAGTGGGCCGGGCATTTTTGAAATATACGCGTTCGCGTGTGGATGCCTATTCTTACGAATTCCCCTGTTCGATCCCCTTATAATATATCGGATCGAGAGAACCGGCCAACTGCGTTCTACATATCACGGTTCCCTCGACCCCAGGAGCCGCATATGTATCTCTCTCATTGGCCGGCGAAGCTGACCGAGCATATCGACGATATAAAAGTCCGATTGAACGATAGCAGCCAACGAACCGTGGCCGGCGCTGACTTATTTGATCTAAACTGCGTGATAAATCCCCGGGGGCGCTCGTTAATTCATCGGTAATCACGCGGCAGAGAAATTCCAGGGGACTGGAGTTTCTTCTTTCCTGTCTTCCTCTCTTTCTTCGTCGCCCTCTTTCCCCATTACCTTTACCTTCACCTCCCTTTTTTGCAGTGATATTCCGTCCGGAAATTCTTGCGCCCTCCTCGCATCGGCATTCCTCGCGACGCTTGAATTTACATCGGTTCATTAATTTGCCGGCGCGAAGAAAGTGGTATAACGGCGAATTACCGTCGAACCTTTCGCTCGTACGGTATCCCGTTAAAGTCGATTCGCTTTAAAACATTCTTGAATACCAAGAGGTGCTGTAACGTGGACAATTTCAGTGGATAAAAATCATTTTTACGTACTGACGCTTCGCTTTGGTTGCCTCGTTCTTGCAGCCTAGCAGCAGCTTGTCATTGTGTATAAATGTATGTACTATACAGAGTGAGTCACCATCTGTTTGTTTGTTGTGTTTAAAGACACGTCAAATGTTGTATGGGGCTCACACGATGCCATAGAAATATTTGTTTTGATCTGAAGGTCACCTTCATTTTTTAAAACAGCACTACAGCCTTTTAAACACCTACGATGAATCTTTGTCATTGGGAATTCAGTGAGTATAATTACTCATGGTAATGTTTGTTTACTCTGTCTGTGACCTCGAATGACATTGAGTAATTATAATCACTAAATTTCTCGTGACAGGGACTATCATCTTAAGAAATAGAAATTTATTTCCTTTCTTCATATGTTTAATAGGTCAAAAATAATATAACAGTATCTTTAAATGTTTCCAATATTTTCACTGTTGTAAATTATACCCACTAATGTTTGCCATAAATGCATAAACATCAAACAACAGTCAGCGTTTTTATATAAATTAAAATAACACTTCTTAATGGAAGGCCCTGTATAATAAACCTGTAATGTTATATACATGTATTGATCGAACCGCTTTGCAACATTTTCACTCCGATATCGGCCATTTAACAACAACTTAATATTCGTTCATATCCATTGTAATTGTACGAAATAATAAGATTATTGTTCAGAAGCAATTATAGAAGCACAATTAATCAGTGACAAATAAAGAATGAGAAACAGAGACGAATTGTGGCGGGGGAGAGAGAGAGAGGGGGAGGGTTGGTAGAGAGATGAATTGTATTCATGTGCCTGCATATTAAATGAAATTTTAACTTCAATTTCCTGTATGTACCTCGCGTATCCTATATGCAAGTTGATTTTCTCGGGAACGAAACTTTATATGAAAAAATTTCATTCGGAATTTCCGAATGGTTTTCTCGCGCGGACGCGTTGCATATATCTGTTTGAATTAAAGTTACACGATACCTTGCACAGCGATATTCATTCGGTGAAAATGTTATACTTTTTGGAAAATGAAAGAAAAGTTTGACTGTGCAATAGTGCCCGAAGCGGATCAGATATCCGTTCGATCATTAATCAGGTCAGTATGCGTAAATGTGTTTTGTACGTCGAAACTCGTATATCAATGTTATATTTCTGCAACAATTTAATAAACAACACAATTGATTTTATCAGACAATTTTTCACCGCTAATTTTGTTAATTCGCCGTTCGCGGCTTGAATTATGATCTTGAGCGCCGATAATAATAACACATTTGTTAAAATCTGTTTTCGAACTACGCGTTTTGGGAAAATTTTCGAGATGGTTACAGTACACTAGTTTTTAGGTGGTTTTCTTAGAAAAATTTACAAGTCCATCCAAGTCAGCGTGGATACGAAAATGTTGTATGTGTAAGAGTATTTTCAATATTTTCTATCATATTGCTTAAAAATGTGAAATAGAATTAGATTAAACTTTTTACAGTGCACAGCTGTAGTACCATCTTTTAGTTCGTAAAAAATTAAAGTGAAACGTGTATTGTAATTGTCCAATATTTTCGTAACTTCTGTAATTTTGCACAATTCTATTTACATGAACATTACCAAACGATTTTGATAACTGAAACTCTCCCAATTTGTCGTAATAATAATACATATTGCTAAATTATTTGTTAAGTTTACGAACACGTTTCTGAATTCCAAAATTCTATTTTCAGAGAAGTGCAAATACAAAGAAAAGAATTCAGCTATCGCATATTTATTGATACATTGATGTATTGAAGTGGACGGATATCGTATTGATCATGCTTCGTGAGGAACGTGTATCTTCAAATTCCTTTCTGCCAGGACGCCCTGTGTTATTTTCTTATTTCAGAAAATAAACAAAACTTTCTAAATTTTAATATTCTTCTGAAATTTATTGTTCATTTCAATAAAAAATATTGACATTTTAGGGCTTAGAACAAAAATAGAAATAAAATTAATTAATTCGACTTTTCATATGTTTTTATTATACTTCCATTATGTATAATTGCTTCAGTGAAACTTAACAAAATATTTTTTCTACAATATATGGGAATAACATAATATATTCATTATTAAATCTTCTGGCAATAACAAATTTGTACTATCTTTCAGTTTTGAATTTGATCCTATTGCATCAAACTAAAAGTAAAAGTCACGTTTGATGATTCATCCTACATTCGATTCGACTATATTGAACAAGAGATCTATCGATGGTATCGTCGATATGATCGTTTCCAGGGTTGCGAAGATTTCGCTGGACAGAGACGAACGAAGGAAAGAAACAAGCCTCTTGGGGCAATATGTTCCTCCGACTGGTGCGTCCAACTTTCTTTAAGAACTTTTTCGGGGAATAGAAGGGATACAGGTGGGACAGGCTAAGACGAATTATTCGAACGCTACAAATATTACTTCTGGGATTCGTTCTGCCCTTGGGGTGACACGTTTATCGGGGAGACATTAATTTCATACTATATACGTAGAAACAAAGACGAAGACAACAGTAATATAGCTATACTCCCAACCAAAACGATAGCACATGTGCTGTCTTTCGTTTCTCAAGGACAAATCGACAATTTTATGATTGTAACTTTCGTGTGGACCAACAGTGAAAAGTAAATTAATAAACATTTATTCAATCTAACATTAATCAATTACAGGGGGGGAGGGTTTAAATAAAAAAAGAAACAAGTCGAAAATGAAAAATAAAATTTTTAATTCTTGTCTCACTATTCTGTGGAATTGAACGATTTCTTTTTAAAATTTTCTAAGGTTGATTACTGTATTTTCCTTAAATCAAAATCCAGTATTTTTTAAATCATTGTTTAATGTTCAAATGTAAAGTTGTATTGAAAATAAATTTCTCGCATAGAAAGTTATCAGGAAGTGTGCTTGCACTAATAGGGATAATTAATTTTTGTAAATATTTTCCTTACTATTCAATCGAAGCTGTTTTAAAGATACAACTAGACCCAATTGCAGCTCATACCTAGCATACATATTATACTCGCTGAATCACACGCAATCATTATGTTAATTATGTGACTACTGACTACAAACGCCGAGTGCTCCACTTGTCGGGCAAAGAACGACAATTTCATCACTTGTCTAACCAAAGTAGTTATTACTCCACATGCCTGAACGGAAGCCAGGAAGAGTCCACGCGTATGATGAATGGTAGAGCACTTTCCACACATCTGTCGCCACGGCCGTTTAAATACTACTTCGCTAGCCAAGAACTACTTACTTTATTCGTTTAACGTAAACTGCAGGAAATAGATAGCGCGATATAACTGTCATTTCCATCGCTGTTCCATTATCATAGATTAGAATTCCCAATATCACACTAATAGATTTCTCCTACCGTGTCGTTCTTCTTATCGTGCCATGTTCAATGGTTATATTTGATTTTTATTGTTAATATTCTTTCTAATATGACAGAAAACAAAAATAAGAAAACAGAAGGAAAATAAAAATGTTGAAATGTTGAAGTGTTGAAATGTTGAAACCTGAATTGCAACAAATTTAAGTGAAAATAATATTTTTAAATTCTTCTAATACTGTTTTGACCCATTTTTGTCATAACTGCATAAAAATCCATAGTTTAGAGCTACAGTGAATTTATAAAAATAGTATGAAATTTTACGAAAAATTAGATTGCCCAGCAAAATGATGAAGCTATTAATAAATGAAATTTGTTTTCATCAAAATATTCATAATAATAATAATAATCAATAAAAACAAATCAATCGGTACAGTATTTACATGAACAAACAAGTTAAAAATTTCCAATACAGGCACGGTTATAATTTAATTAATTGTGCAATAATTTAAATATTTACTTTTAATAAATCTAGCAATTCTGTCAGTAAAACATCGGATTCCTTGTTTAATCTTTCACTCTACTGAGCTGGATTGTAAAGCAATCTCTCTCTTTCTCCATTTTTATTGAATGTATTAAATTAACAATGTGTAATTCCGCTTTTGTTTTTAATAATTATTATAAAATTTTCATACAATTATTAGATTATTGACTCTTGCAGTCAAATCAATCTGTCCAGACTTTTGCAACTGTACTTCCCTTTAAACGTATGTAAGAATTAGCTGACACCACGTAGTATTCGAGATTTGTTAGAGTAAACTAGATCCTAATGTCGAGTCAGTACTCCTCTTCAGACTTCTACACCTATTGCATCTATTAAAGTTAAGGGCTAGAGGATCGAACCCTAAGGTGTGTAGTTGCTGACGAGGATTAACTAACAGCATATCCTACCAGAAATTCTATCTCTCCAAGTTTCTGGATCCACTGCTACTATTAAACTTAGGATACAAATGACATTAGGGTCTAAAGTTTAAGGTCAGTACTTCCTGGTGAAAGCTGCGCGAGCTTTATCTAGCATCTGAAGTGTGCCAGAACAAGATAATCCTAACTGTTGCATATGATTACCCTTCTAGGCTTGATAACTCTTGTTTTACAGTTCCAATCTGAAACCCTGCAACTACCTTAAGCTGATGTTCGATCACTTTTTCTTAACGAAATGAGATATACCAAATGCATTTTTGAACCAACAAGTTTTTCCGTGATGTGATTTAATAATTTTTTGAAAATAAATGCCTGTGAAAAAATATTTCTTTTACATACAGTGCACTCATTGAAAAATCTATTTGCTTGTGGTAGTTAAATACTTAATGAATTAAATAATTAATGCAAGATATTAAATAATTATTCTATAACTCTTAAATTTTTTCTTTTCAACAAAGCCACGCAGAACATTTTTCCAAAGGAAAAAGTTACTTCAAATGATCTCAGAAATGGACACCCTGTATATTACTTCAAATTGTTGACTATAAACACGTAGGTAAATCATTATTAAGACTTCAATTACTGCTCGTTCATCTACTGTAAAAATATGAAACAAGTTATTTTCGAACATTGTCAGTCCAGGTTAGGTGATATATTTGCTGCTAGGTTCCAGTGTTGATGCAGGATCGAGTGTAAACGGGGAATCGCGCTAAGTACACGTTTGATTAATGACACACAGTTTATTAGTCGGATGAAAAAGAAACGAAAAGAAAATAACACGAGACAACGGGAGGAAGGATCCTGTTAATTATCAGACGATAACGGATGGCGCACGGCGCTAAGCGTGACCCGGTTTAATTCGCTCAACGGCAGCTGTTTAATTAGCATCCGTGCCATCAGATCAACCGGAAACTTCGTCGACAAGTTGCCGGTTCTTACACGCCGGAAGCTGCAGCTTCTCGCACGGAGAATACGAGCTGTCAAAGAGATCCCGGGGAAACCTCGCTCCGTGAAATACCGAAGTCGATGTATTAGAGTGGTTCGCTACCGGAGAGCGCACGTAACAGTATTTATATGAAAATAAGAATGGGAAAAAATCGCGCGCATAATCAACGCAAAATTCTTTAAAACATTAAATTATTATTTCAGTAACTTATGAATAGACTGCGGGATGAAATATAAATAGTAAAAGATTTTTTAAAAATCCAAGAATATCATTCTGTTGATCTCGATGTACAAAAAAAAACTATTATTACTTATGTAACCCCTGTTTCCTAAAATCGATGCAGAACATTTCGAAAGCGAGAACTTTTTTTATTACTTATTAATAGAAAAAGGAATTGTTGTATTTATACAGTGGAATCTTAAAACAAACTTGATTTGAAATAGTATTTGTCATTTTACGCGTGACACAACATTATTGTTCTGAAGAAGATTATAACGTTGCGTTTTGTATGCAATCCTTATGCACGACTGTGCTACCTGAATAACTAATTCGTTCATTTATTTTGATATCATACTAAAATCTTGAATAAAGTAAATACAAACAAAAGGAAACAATACGAATATGATTCAATATAAATGCAGAATATGTTCTGTAAAATAAAATAAATATGAATAATTATGCTTGGAAAGCATAATCATGGACATTCACATTTTTGTTAAATTCGATTTTTGAGACAACTGATAAAAAAAAATAGAAAATATGATCAGCAGAGTCATGAGATATTTACACTTAATTTCAATTGAATTTTAAACGTTTAATTTGCATGTGATCTTATCCATATTTTATGATTAATGTTGACGATAGTATAAAGTGTGTAAAATTTGTTAAAATCTATGAAATGAAAGCAATGGTTGTGACAAATTCTGACGTTCTACTTTCACTTTTATAAAATAAGTAACACTGATTGTGCGATATTCTTGTAGTTGCTGGAGTGGTACTTGAACTTTAAAGTTTCTCATATAAAATTGCGATGTGTCCCCGTAAAAGGAAAGTCGTGTTGACATGGGTTCCCTGTAAGCACATTTAAATTTACCTAGAAATCAGGACATGAGTTTCGCCAGAGAGCTCGTTATACAAAATTCATGATAACCTCGTGGATTGTACTCTTCTCAAGAATAACTAAATTTCATTAGCCCATGATACACAATTACCAGCCAACGAAGCGAAGAAAATAAGGCTCATCAAACTTTTCTCGGTCGAAGTAGAACGACATTTAACTGGTACAATGCTTTTCAGAAAAGCAATGAATACACCGGGGTCGTAAATAAAGAGAACAGAAAAAAACAGAACAAAAGAACAGAAAGAATTCCCAGACCAACAAACACCGTATGGAGATTGGTAAAAATTTGTCGAATGAAAAAAAAATTTAGAAGACTCGTTTGTGAATCGCTGCGAAAAAAAAAGAAAATATTAAATTTGTAGAACAGTGTAATCGTTCGGATCGGAGTGTTTCCCGATAGAAACTGCAACAGCTTCGTCGAGTCGTTGAACCGTGAACGGTGGTGGAGGGACGGCGAGGGAACGTTGGAGCAGGGATCTTCACGCAACTCGATTCATTACCGATGATCCTTAGCGAGCCGGAGGTTTCTTGCGGTGCGCAGTTAAACACACGGCCCCGGTCAAAGGCGTGATCTGTAATTGGAGCGTTTTCCGTGCCGTCGACCATGGTACCGCTGGCCAACGCAACTGCTAGCCCTGAGGTTGCTGCTCGTGTTCCCCCAGATATCGATCACCGCGGCCACGGCTCTCGGACATTGCTTACGATGCCCTCGGACCCTTCGGCGTACTTGACATTACGAGTTCAATAGTCCGTGATCTAGGTTACTCTCTTGGATAATGTACGTAGCGCCCCGGACGATTCATCGAGGCACCCCGGCGCTACCGTTTAGTTAAACAGAGATACAACAGCCGATATTCGAACTGGATATTGCCGGCGGGTAAATAGCCGGAGAGCCGCGCGCGACTCGCCCTCCGGTTAATGAGAAACTTCCGAGCTTGAAGAACAACGGAATAATTGGAGAACAAGAGCGGTGTAATTGTCCGAGGGAAAAAATCAAGAGCTTGCCTCTGCACCCTCCCCCCGACCCCCGTACCTCGACGCCCGTTTGATTATTTGTTTCAGGTATTCCCCTTTGTTACCGGTAATCGGATTAATTTGCAGCCTCGACCCCTTGGATCGCCCGATGGACCCCCGCGAGCACAGAAAAAAACTTTCGCCTCTTTGCTCATCGAAAATATTTTATTAAGCCAGGCTCGCTCGGACCAGCCGCTCTTTGAAGATATTTAAACTGGTATTAACGAAGAACAAAAACATAGCGCAATCTGTATACAATTTTAATGAGCGACAAACAGAAATGTAAACGTTAATTCTCAGTCCGCAACCTGGATCCTTTATCTCCGGATATTCATTTTTTCCTCGTTAATACTACAAACATTCGACTTTCCGACGATTATAAACTGGAATAGGGACTTCGATGCGTATTTCAAATTTTTTTTTAGATTTCTTGAAAGTTAATAATTATTACTGTCCTACTTCTATTAATAGTTTTACGGTAGAATCATTTTCTTTTTTAAATCTTTAAGCAATTTCCAATTCCATTTCATATTTTCCAATTAGGTTTAGCACAAGCATAATTTACTTGATAATTTGAGAATAGTCAATGTAATGATATTTGATAATTTTGAGGAATATATTACAACAAATTTATTGGAATCAGTTATTTGCATGCGAATATGTCCAATATGCGTTCTCACTTTGTCCGTACTGAAAATCACAGTATTTGCATTTAAACAGAATTCCGTAATACGAAACTCAATTGACGATTAAAAACTATTTGTTCGTGCAGCCTGTGCGATCAAATGAAACGGAGCAATTCGTTATGAATATTTTGTTACTACATTTTTTCGTGCCTTTTATTGAAAAATCGGAACGTTTCCGTTGCTTCATTAACTAGATCGTTGTTGTGCACAATTTACTCGCGAACATATTAATAAAGTTTTGCGTTATCTCTGCAATGTTGAAAATTCACGAATATTTTTGAACATCATTATTTATGGAATTTCGTGGAATCGATTTAGCTTCGCTTCGTGTTCAGTGATGCACACTGCCGTCCGCGGGCTCTGGATTAAAAAGAATTTGAGTATTCGATATCGGACTATAAATCTTCTAGATTATACGTAACGAAGTGAAATTAGCTTTTGTCTTCGTATTAATCGCTAAGCCTAAATTAATACGACTAAATTAATTATGCACCGCATTGATTTAGATGAATGTGTTTCTAAGTTGACGATTAATTATGCACAATTAGCAATTATCGCTTACTTTCTCGAATTTGATCACAGCTAGTATAGATATTAAATCACATATAGATTATGGTAACATTGTACCAAAAGAAATCTGAAATTGAACATCGTCCTTGAAGGGTTAATTAAATCTCTTTCCAATGTGTGATCTCGCACTCGACTACAGGATTCTCTCCGTAACTGTCGGCGGACGTCTCTACCGTAACTGTTTTATCCACTGCGCTTAGTCCCACTTTCTTTTCGCTAACTACACTACAAATAAATGTGGCACATCTGCTGGAACTGTTGTCTACGATGCGACAGTTACGGAGAGATCGCTGTACTTTCGAATAGCAGTCCGAGTGTTCGCAAAATCGGGCCAGTTTAATTGCGATTCGGTCTTTATAGGTCACGGGCCGAGGAGAAAATCGACATATCCGAGTAATACAATCTCGTGAAATAACTGGCGACCATAGCTGCTCGTGGCATCGAATGGATTTCCTCGGTATCGTGTGTTCAGTATCGAAATAATGCCTCGGCCAAGCGAACCGTCCCTCTCGGATTATCTAAATAACCCGAGTTACTGCTTAATAATCCGCGCGCTGATTGCTTAACGCGCGCATTCAAGTAGTCTGTACACGCTACTCGAATGCCTGTTCCGCTAATCTCCGGCCGGTAGGATGATCGTGGAGCGGAGATGAGCGTGTTCGGGGTGTCAAACGCACGACGCCCGTTTCCCCCGAAACACTTATGTCACGAGTTCGCGACCCTGCATTTGACCATTTGCGAAATTACCGGCGTGACGGTCGGCCGAGCTGGCCCACGCGCGTGTAATCGATACCGCGACAATACGCGCCGCGGCAACGGCGAATTGTTTCGGTCTAACTTTCGAATATACTTGCAGCATTTTCGCCGCGCGCCGTTTGCTCTACCAACGCCAAGTGTCCTTCCGGGTAAGGGCCCGTTTACGTTTCAGCTGCGAATTGTTTCGGACTAACTTTCGGATATATTTGCACGGTTCGCTCCACGCCAACGTTGAGGGTCCTTACGAATAAGGGCGCGTTTCATTTAATAAGGGCCCACGACAAAAGTCGAAATACCCGTTGTTTAACACAGTGTTCGAACACTTCTCGCAGCAAAATTAATTATTTCTAAACTGAGTCGTTTTCGATTTGAGAACTCTAATAGTTTTTTTTTAAAGATTAATGAAAAAAGAAATTTCAAAAATTATGATTAACCCTCAGTCGCCACTAAAAATTGCTGCACCATTATTCAAAATATTGTTTACATCATTAAATATATTGGTATCTAATCAATTACTAAACATTTAAGTATTCTATGAGCTATATCAATTGCATATCCATAAAATTAAAAAAAAATCATATGTAAAATGGAATTATTCTAAGTCGGAGGAAATGTTTAATTTTCCCGTTAAAATAGGTCCGAGTGCAAAGGGTTAAAATAATTAAAATCATTAAGGAAAGAAATAACATTCAATTTAGTTTCTATTTCTTGCAATCGATGCAGATAATTTTTATTTTGCATAATTCTATTTTATCCACGAGGAGTCTTTCAGTTTCGTCGCAGTAGAATTTTTTCTCCTGACTTTTAAAAAATAGGAATTTGCACAAACTCCACTTAATAAGTAAAGTTAATCATACTGTTTCCACCGACCTATATCAGATTGGCTGTACTTGTCTCATTCATAACGGTCGGTTGTCCCAGATGGAACCTTGTTTGTTTAGCAACGATTTAATCCTAGCCCATATGTCTGACGAGATACGATCCCTATTCTACTTATCCAACTAGATGTGTATGTACTCCTGCTACGTGGTCAGATGCATTGTCCACTCTACTTCTCCAACTAACAAGTACACTTGGAATATTATGTGCATGATTAGTTACAGACCAGCACTATGTACTCGCCTAGGTACTGTCGCCGTTACAATTGCCTGGTCGGTAATAGAACCGCACTACTTAAACATTTCGACATAATCCTGGCCTTTAAGTGCCAATTACCATGGATCTATTGTGCTTGCCTGGACACGCAATGCCTCATTCTACGCGTTTCCGTGCTCCACGTTTGCCAACAGTTGCAACATTGTTTAATAAGCAGCGGTCCGAACTTTGTGGATTTGATCAGCAACAGGCGCTCTGTACTTACTGCTCTAGAAATGTTGGTAACTTTAATTGCCTAAGCTGGTCTAGTACCGTTCAACTTTGATTCTCTACAGAAGTTCGTAAGTTCATTTGTCTCTACTTGCTGCAATTCAGAAAGTTGTAACCGCGCCCGTCTGACCATTAAAATACCAATTCTACTTATATCTCTCGTTTCCGTCGGAACTCTCGGCCCTAGGGGATAGAATTCGTATTATTAATTGCGTATTCTACTGAAAAAATCAACTTCTACCAATACTTCTTGATTCTACCAATTGAGTCTAGCCTTCCAAAAAATTTTTGAAAAATGTTTATTCTATAAAAAATCGAGATCAATATATACTTATTATTTCATAATATCGTAGCTGATGTAAAACCGAATCCAACCACCCACATTGTTATACCATTAAACTTCCAGATAGTGCTAAAATCTTAATGATCTGCTAGATCGGCAGTCTGGATCACTGGAGGACGCGCAGGTGCGGCAATTATGGTAGAGACTACTGTATTACAACTGTATACAACAATATCCAGCCAAATAGGGCAGCGAATATGTGAAACTGGCGATTTTAAACCTGCTAAATCCGCTTCATATTTCGCAGCAGGAACAATGCATCGACAGCGAGACGTATAAATATACCGGGAACAATGCAGCTTTTGATATTTATCCCTGCCAGAGGTCCGTCTACGCGCGATAAATATACCAATTATTGTTCCTATAAATGTCACCGGCAACAGACTATCGAGCCGCACTTCGCCAGCCGTCGCATTACCTGGCACTTGTCTCGTTATTTTCTCGACTACGCTGCAACATTAACGTGGCGCGCGTCGTGCAGCTGGCGTTGATTAGAAAGGTTGCCGATGCCTCTATCTACATCGTACTGTGCCCCGGAGTCACCTCGGTACAGTTATTGGCCCCCAGGCACCCGTTAGACACCCCATTGATTTCAAGGGGTCGGGTTAGGGCGGCTGCTCTATTACACGCTGGTCATCGAGATTACCAGGAGGTTCGGGTACCAATGAAAAATAGCTCCGCATTAATTATTCCTGCAATTCTCTGTACACGGAACCGACCGCGTCGTTTGATGTGTCCCCATTGAAAGCGATACATTCACTGCCACGGTGATTTATGAATCACGGCGCGATCGCAACTGTACTATACTCGATTCTCGAAAAATTATTTAAACCGTAATAATTTCGTAAAAGCTCATTTCAAAGCTGAAAGCCTCTACTTTCAAAATCCATCGTTCTTTTTTCATGACGTAGCGAGCGAGAAACTGAAGACGCGTTTATTATTGATAATGTTGCACATTCAAACGTCTGCGAAGACTTTGAAAAATTTTTCTCGTGACTGAAACCAACATGGATTTCAAGATTGAAGCTTTTTCTTTACAACGACACCTCAAAAATTGATGTACGATTTTTTTTAGCCGTTTTATCGAGCTTCGAACGAGTGCTGTGCCGCCAACTTTACACTAGTATAAGTTACACCAAGGGGGCTATACACGACCGAACTTGTTCCTCATTTTTATTGCATAAAACAGTGGGAAAAAATCGTACATCAATTTTTAAGGTGTCGTTGTGAAGAGGGAGCTTCAATCTTGAAATCTATGTTGGTTTCAGTCACAAGAAAAATTTTTCAAAGTCTTCACAGACGTTTGAACGTGTAACATTTTCAATAAGAAACGCGTCTTCAGTTTCTCGCTCGCTACGTCGTGAAAAAAAATCTTGGAATAGAATGAATGATGGATTTTGAAAGTAGAGGCTTTCAGCTTTAAAATGAGTTAAATTTTATGATCGTGTGGTTATTTTTTACGAAATTATTACTGTTTAAATGTTGACAATTTTTCGAGAATCGGGTATTCAGTGATGAAATACTTCTTGGATCCACTGTACATTTTTTGTTCCAAGTACAATCTATAATTTAGCGCTGACATTACGGATAATTTATTTAAAATTTTTGCAATCGATATAACGGAATATTTACAAAAACAATAAAATATTTTCCACTTCTATGTTTCCTGATACTAACATATTTATATCTCATATTTTCCAAGAAAAAAAATGACCTGAGTAATTTTTTCCTGTACATGTTAGTACAATTGTTAGTTTATGAATGGAGTGTAAAACATATTTTGTTAGACTGTTCCGAATTTTTAAGTGGAGAAAATTTATTCACGTTGAAGTTGACTTGAAAACGAATCCGAACGAATTCGGAAACATTAAAAATGGTAATTAAGTTTCCTAATACTATTTCCACTATTTTTACATATTCATACAAGGCTAATACTTGCCAAGGATTTACAATAACTGTGCAGTAAACTGCACCTTCGCAGTAAACAAATATTCAACATTCTTCCAAGCGATACTTGCAAAATATTCCTCGAGTCTGCTCTATGGAATATTAATAAAATCTTAATCGAGGACTCAGATGGTCTTTTCCCTCTCCCCGGGTCTGTAATAACTTCTCCGTTTATGAGTATTTAACTTTTGTGTTCTTTGAAGTTCCCATCGATTGAAGTTACGTCGTTTCTAGGGGCGAGCTAAGTTTTTAACAGGAATTCTTGCAACTTGGATTACAAAGGGGTTACCCTTCTCGCGGAGGGAAGAACGTTCGCCTCTAAAGAACATTCCACGGGCGAAGTTCATCATCGAGGAAAGAGTATCGCAATGACAGACTCGAGGTGCTAAGTCGAACTCGGATAAGCTACTTGGCCATACGGCAGGTTTACGTAAATTGACGCCGACGACTTCACCTCCGCGAAACTTTACGAAGTTTCCTGCTGCAGCGTAACACTTCTGTTAATGACACTTTGATAGGATCTTATTCGTCGATTACGCCCGATCGCGAGAATACCCAAGAACGTTGCGCAATGTTACTCGAGTACGACCTCGATTATCCGAACCTTCACGTCTTTGGCCAGACCCGTGGTATAGACAATTATCGATGAATTACTGTATTCCCAAAGATAATTTAAATTAACTTTCAATTTTATTAATATTTTTGAGACTGGGAAAAATAGGTTCTCCGGTGGATCAATTTCGAGTAATTTTCACGGTGAAAAATGGCGCTCCCGAAATGTTCATGTTCGAAACGTCTGACTACAATTTTAAAAAAATCCAACTGATTCCATCGCCTGCAGCATCCAAAATTCAACGATCGGGACCGCACCGATGGAATGATAGTTACGAAAAAAATTCTCGAACGAAATCCAAAGATGTTTGTCAACAGACTTGTTATCCGGTGACAACAATGTGCGAGGGGTGCGCGGCCTATTGTTTCCGCGTAGATCGGACTGCTTCTCTGCCCATTATAAACTCACGTCCGTTTGGAATTTCGTACTCGCCGATGCGAGCCATAGTTGATCGAATATCAAATTCGCGTGTGCGCGCACCGGCCCGTGTATTATTGAAAACTAAAACAAAAACGGTCCCCGGAGGTTGTCGAGGCTGGCCGCTGATCAAATTTTCTGCACGCCGGTGAACTGTTCGAAGCTGGGAAAAGTGACGCACGGAGGCTCGCGGTAAACGTGCACAATTCGTCGCGTACAATGCCGAACAATGACGGGACGCTGGCTGGTTCATTGGCATTATTAGCGGGTGGATATCGTTGAATGAGAATCTCTATTCGGCCCGGGCTGCCGTTCACCATGGCTCTACCACGGTTCGCCGCGAATTAAAAAGGGAAGAGAAACGAGAAGCAATAAATCGGAGGAGTCTCGCGGCGTCGAGAAAGAGACCCGGGCGGCGGGTATATTTTCAATATAAGACTGCATACAATAACGTTCCGATGAACGCGGCTGGGAACCGGCTTCGAGTCACCGTTAACAATGACTCGAGTCTATACCCCTTTTTTATCTTGCGGCTCCCATTGTGTATTCATCAAATACGACAGTGGCCGCTGACTCTCCCCATTCAAGAAATTTTACCCGCTCCGAGGGAGTATCGAATTCCTTCAGCTCTCTAGATTATGCTAATCCTTATTTATTCGCGGGATTTCTTCGACTGAACGACGCCGATGTTCCGGGTAGATTTCACTTGACGGAATAGCGACGACGACGACTCACCGGCCGGATATATATCCGCGAGTTTGGCGTCGCTTCCGCGAGACAAATTTTACCGTTATCCAGTTCCGTCACTCAGCACTCGCTGGATTAGCTTATTATTTGCTGCGAAGGGAAATAAACTCGTAGAATTTACTTTGATATTTTTTTTACATGCAGAAGTCGTCGGTGCAACCGATTTTTTCTGCAAGTTGTAGCCACCGGAAAAGGCATTTTGACAAGTCTAATGCAAATTATCTATGTCTGTCTTTGTAAAAGAAGTTAGTTTCAGTGTGGCGACTCCTACGCCCGCCAGCTGATGGTCAAGTAGTCACACGTACTCCTAGGGCCTGCTAGGTAACCTCACTGACGAGCAGTGTCCTCAGATTTTCTCCCACTCTACTCTTCCTGTTTAACAAGAACATGTCTTTTTGATTATAATTTAAAGCTCTGCTCAATGAATTTTAAATAGCTGCAGTATTTTGACTGTACAAAGGTAGCATAATCTTTTGTCATTTAATTGAAGGCTGGAATAAAGGGGGAATAAACTGTTTCAATATTAAAAAATAAATTTAAATTTTAAGTAAAAATGCTTAAATTTATCTATGGGACAATAAGATCCTATAGAATTTTATAATTTTATTAAGATTAATAATTATATAAATTTATTAATTAATTAATTTCAATTATTTTGTTGGGGTGATATTTAAATTTAATAAACTTTAAATTTTATAATCATAGATTGTAAATTAAGAATGAGATTTAAGTAAAAATTAATAACCTTAGGAATAACAGCATTATATCTTTAAGAAGACCTTATTTATAAAGATGTTTGTGACCTCGATGTTGAATTAAGATAAATTTTAAATGCAGAAGTTTAAAAATTAAGTCTGTTCGACTTTTAAAATCTCACATGATTTGTCACGTGACGTAGTGCGCGCACCCAATTCTGCGCCGTCGAATGGTTCCAAATGTACGCGATACGCACGATGGATATCGATGTTCATAGAAGCATTCGCATGATGAAAAAGAAAATATATCGACATTGCAACTCTCTCGGTAAAAAAAAATTTAAACAAAAGTTACTCTTAAATTTGACTCTTTTAGAGATAGGAATGATCTACTTTTGGTTTTCTCACACGTCTACGTGTACGCATCGAATCCATTCTTCAAAGGCGAGCAAACTGAAAGAAGAGAAAGATAATTCCCGGAATCGCCGATGATGATGTGTACAGGTGAATATCTATGCGTGCGTACTACAAAGATAGCGGTGATCGATATTGTTTTCAATTAATCCTGACGTCGGTGAATCCTTGTCGGTCAGAACAGTGCCGGTAAAACCTGTGTCAGCAACTTCCATGTAACCCATTTACACAATGGTACAGGTAAAAAAGACACCCAGAACGCATTCACTTTTGCGGATATTTTCTATTGATTCTAAAAACTGGGAATTGCACAAGGAAATAAAATTAAGCCGCTGTATGAAAGGGACTTTCTTGCAAAGACCGTTGAAAAAGTTGTGAATCGTATTTTGTTTTCAGGACAATACCACAGATTTTCGGTACAGGGATTTTGTTCATTTCACGTGAAATCTACAAAACCTTGTCTCAACGAAATAGTTTTAAAATAAATATTTAATAATTTACAGTATAATGGCACAAGTTTTTGTTATTAATACATTATTTCATTTTGGAAGTACTGTGGCTGAGGATTTTTTAATAGATCCTTCAAGAAACCAATTCACCAGAGTCGGCATGCGCTTACGTCACGGCCCCATCACGTGACACGATTCATAGAGACTATGCCACGTGACTAATCCGGTTTCCCTGAATACGAGTCGATTCCCCAGATCTAATAATTTTGTTTGGAATTATTTCAAAGCCTGCTAATGGCTAGATGAAGTGCTAATATTTCAACAATTTTTCGTCATTGCAATAAAGTAATGATGGAGAACCAATTTTCACGGACGGAGGAGTACAGCGTTCGAAGCGTGGATTATTGACGATGGTGGAAGTAACTAGAACTATGCCAGGAAATGGAGAGCGGTCCGTTTGACAAAAATAAATCGTTACTCGGGGAAAGAAGAACGACACGTTTAGCCGGTGTAAATGTCCCATTTGATAGATAGTTGTTTCCCTGTAGAAAGTAAAGTAACTTCTTTCGATACTGTTTCCACGCGAATGTTATTCAACAAGTTCGTCGAGAGGTTCGTGTTGTGCAATGGTCTTAATACATCTTGTGAGCCGCCGTTCATCCCGATTTATTCCATGAATAACTTCGAAGTGAATGTCGTTTATACAGAATACAAAGCTTGTTAACTAAAATGGTCAACGCTTCGAGATGAACTACTGGGTTGCTACACTTTCACTCTTGAAAGGCTTTCTCTGATAATTTTTTAAATATTTCTTTTACTAAAAAAAAATACCGCAGCTCGCGAAACACTAAAAAGTTTATCACTTGCAACACTTTGTCAGATTAGATGATAGTAAAATGGAACCTCAAGGGCTAGAACAAATCACAAAAATACTAAAAGGGACATTATGGATTTAATCGAACATATTCTCAAAATTAAAGGAAGAAGACATTAAAAAATAGGTTAGAACTTCTCCATCATGTAAAATTAAGAAAACAGTTTGAAAGACTAGCTTTAGATGTAGTGGGACCATTACCTCTAACTGAAAATGGCAGTAAATTTATTGCAAAACGCGAATATATTAATTGTAAATATTTCGAGGATCTCAGCAGCTGAAATTTTTTATCCCATATTTCTAATTAGTTTTTTTTTATTCAGGATTCAATCCTCTTTTTAACCACACGATTAAAATTTACCCATTACGATAAAGAATCTTAAAGTGACATTTATAATGACAATTTTACATGTTTACATGCAATTCGGCTGGCACGCTTAGCCGAATCACGCCGTACAGTGGGAATAAAAATCTGGATCCGCGAGCGATGAAATTAGGTAAGTTCGACGAAATGTGTCGCGTAGAATACAAATGGCGGCCGTGGGAGCTCGATGCCGGCTCAGAAAATGAAACGTCACAGTCTTCCAGAGACAATTTCTCCACGTCCAAATCGGTCGACATGTTCGACAGTAATCTCAGCGAGCTTTGCACGGTTGTTTCTTCCTTTCCGCCACATACACAGCGCCCGTGGGTACACCTTATGATGTAACCAATCATGAGCAAATCCTATTTCTCGCCTGGAAAACTTGTCTCGGTCGGGTCACGTTCATTCCGCGTCGGTCGACTCTAAATCGACACATGGGGGGAGGATGAACCTCATTCGTAGCGCGCAACACCTATCCTCCTCGAACGTCGCTGATCATTGGGCTAATCTCTCAGAGTTGAGGCAATTTTTATTTTGCATAAAATTCTTTATAGAAAATAATTTGATATATCTGTATAGTTATACCGAATTTTTTAAACTTTATCCGAGATGGGGGATGATACACCATGAGTTTCAAAATTCTATAGGGATCGGCTAATACGTCTGACCATCAGCGACCGATTCTACTTGACGATTTTGAAACTCGTTTTGTCAAAAAATGCAGCGTCAAACAAAAAACATTTATTCTTCCTTTTCGACTCACTTTTGCGTCTTCTTGAACTTGAAGCAAGCTTCTCGTGGCGAAATTTTTCGATTTCTAATCTGTGGCGGAATCTTTGGTAAGAGAGGAATCACTTTTCGTCGCCGAAACTCGATCGCGTAAAAAGGATAGACCAGCTCAACAGAAATAGATGGGTATCGGGCCGATGGGTAGGATCAACATCGTCGATCGCGTCTCGCCGGCCTTTAAATGAAATTCAACCGGGGCAGGAGCCCGTGCCGGCAATCTTCGGTTATTACCGTGTTACCCTCTCAAACAAAGTAACAACTCTCCCATCATTTGCTCTGGCTCCTCGCGGCGCTGCAGCCGAGCCCGGCCCGGCCCGGCTCGGCCCGAATCAGAAGTTCCCGCGCTCGTAAATTCATCGTTCTGCGATCGAGTTACCGGGCCGAAGTCGAGAGGATGCCGTCCAAAACCCGTCGATCCGTACCAATCACCGTCTCTCCTCTAAACTCGGTCATCCTTCCTTCCTTCCTTCCTTCCTTCCTTCCTTCCTTCCTTCCTTCCTGTCTTGCTTCCTTGCTTCTCGGGTCTCTTTGCTCGCTACCTACCTAGTGGACCGTCCTCGCTCGACCCTTCGAATATACGACGCCATATTTTAGCACTGCCGGGAGTCGTTTTGCATTTCGTATGCATGCGCTGTGTTCCAGAGGTGCAGCCGAGTAAGGACGGTTGACGAAAGACGAGCGGTATTGGCACAGAGGATACGCGTAGACAGAATGCTCCGAGAAAGCTGACGCTCGGCGAACGGGAACTCCGCGCGCGTACGGCTTCGAGCTCTTCGTCGTTTCGCGCTGCATTCAAATTGTATTTTCTTCACGAAATAACCTCCCTACCGATATTCGACTTTCCCGCCGTTGCTCCGACCACTTTCGCGCACGCATCCCGAATTTCCACCATTTCACGCGCGTTATCGATGGATCGGACGCAGAAAAATAAGTGAACGCTCACGAATACTGAAGAGCATAAGTGAAAGCAAATACCAGACTTCAAGTATGCATTATCTTCTACTGTATAGGTTGTTGCATCGAGAAGAGTGACGTTTAACAAACGCAATTTGTTTTTTCAAATAAATCTATTCACCAATGCTGGCAACCACTGTGAGTAGCGATTCAATATTTCTGACGAAGAATTCGAATCTCGTCCATCGTAATTCGAAGCTAAGAACTCGTGAAAGTCTCGAGACTCAAACCTAGACATTTACAAGTCTTGCAATTATCACGTAAACGAAAGTTGACCGCCAATAACGTTGAAGGGAAATGTTGTTCAGAATGGTGACCTTGACAACGTATTTTAAGGTCATTTTAATCGGAGAGGAGGCACGTACATCGACAGGTTCATCAGTCTTGAAAATTTTGAGTCTTCAACAAGAATTTCAAGTCGATTCGAAATCCTGTAATTTTCTTGAAAACTTGCAAGACGGAGCATCGAATGTCCAGCGCTAACTGTAACCAACACATTCTGCCAACGAATTAGAAGTATTACGATGAATATTAGGTTCTTTCGTCTCCATTTTATAATTTCTTTAGCATCGTCGAAAAGAGTGTTGATTAGTAGTCCAATGCACGATAACCACATTGCAGCTCTCGGCCCACTCGAGAACAAAGTTTGGCCACGTGGGTGCCCTGATCCGAAATACGGCGAAAGTCAGTCCCGAGTCTTCGCCTTATATCGGAACAAGACTGTAATCCTGTTTACAAAATGCGAAGATTCAAGACTCGCTGAGCGCATAAGCAGTCGAACAGTCCGCAGTTTTACACCGAAGTACCCAACTAATTTTCTCACGTATCTTCCAACAAACGTATGCACGAGAGCCCTTTTTGGATGCTCGAAGCGACAGACAGAAAACTCAGCGCCGCCGCGGAAAATGAGCTAATATAACTTCGGCCGGCGAACGAAATGTTGATGTTAATTTCCTGTTGCTGCGTCGAACAAATTCGATCTAGCATGCAGCTTTGTCCGAGCTCTTAAAACGGAATCCCTCGACGCTGGCGTAGTTCGCGGTTCTGTTTCGGACGACCGCAAACTGGATTCCGGCTGTTTCCGGAACAGAAAACTGCTTGCGACGCAGGGTCGGTCGGTCGGTCGGTAAGTTTTAATAATACCTGGCGTGGCTTACAGGCGGCATCAAAATACAATGATGTTACCTACGTGACGGCCCCTGCGAAACTTCCGAAGCGACAGCGTTATCGCCGGCGGCCTGCGGGACACGCGACACGGAGTCCATACGGCCGGCGAACTTTAAATCAGAAAGTCTGATTGCGTGAGTGCCGCGCGAGATACCGATGTCCCCCGCAGTTTCTCGTCCGAGACGGATGTCCTTTGCCGCAGCTGCGCCGGGACGAATCGCGTTAATAGTTCCCCTCGCCATTTTCGATTTCAACTTTCTTCTCTTTTTCATTATTCCCGTATTTTTCTTTTTTTACATCGATGACGACCCGCCTTTTTCACTTCGTCGCGTTGCCACTGAGACACAGTTGTTCGTGTCCTTCACTACCGTGGACGAGGTATCTCGCGTCTACGATGTCGTAGACGATATCTCGTCGCCAATACGTGCGATGCTACGAACGAGACATCTCGTCACCATGATTACGTCGTACAATGCTATGGACGAGATATCTCGTGCATCTTTATTATCGATATGAAGTATTTTCTTTGCGATTTTGAAGTAATCGATTCTTCAGATAGGTCATCGTTCGTGGATAGTTAGATTTTGTTCGATTACACTGTCCAAGAAATTTCAAGTTTTTTGAGGATTTCGATTCTCACTATGCAATTCTTATAGAGTTTTTTGCGCTGATTCCGAATCTGTCCTTAATTTTTCTCCTACACGCACAGTTTCTGAGAAATTTGAGTTTGAAAAAAAAACATATTTTTCAACTTTGAACAAATATTGTGATGTTATTATTAAAGATATTGAATTGATCTTTACAGCAAAAGATTCCTTGGACTTTCCCGAATACAGGGATATCCAATATTAAAACATTATGATTGTTTAAACACGTTTAAACCGCACCGTATTCTGTCAAAGACCGCGCTAGTGGAAGAGCACCACTGGCGGCAGCTCATGTCGGGCGAAGATATTTTGCTCTCTGGTTCGGTAAAAACGTCGACGTTTCAAACTTCAAAGGGGGTTTTCTCAAGATAAAAGTCTGCTCCATCGCGTGGTATAGTTTGATTTTCCGCTGGACCTTTATTTTTTGAGATAGATTCGAAAATATCGTCAAAAATTGGTGCAAAAGTGGTGTCTCTCCGTCTTTAATGATCGTTTAAACAATCATAATGTTTTAATATTGGATATAATTGTATTCAGACAGATTCGGAATCAGCGCAAAAAAAATTCTATAAGAATTGCATAGTGAGAATCGAAAAATTTTTTGGCTGTAGGACAGTGTTATTTTCAACACTCTTTAGACTATGTAAATTTAATTTGAAACGGAGTTTTCGGTCATTTTTAGCTAATAAAAAGCAGAAATTGAATTGGTTATGGGATCTCAGAGTTCCCGGAAAGATCGCAAAATGGTATAAAATTTTAAATAGTAAAAGATTATAATTAATAGTTCGGATATGGGAGGTTCTAGGTACTGCGTTCTTGATACCATGAACACAACGTTTTTTACGCACATGCATTAAAGTTGTTCATTAGGATGACGTGTCTCGGCGTCGCGACGCGAAGCCGCAGCCTAATTTTCACACGATGTGTCGAGCTTATTAATTTTCTCTTCCATCAACGAGCGACAATTAAGAAACACGCTCGTAAGCCGACGCGACGAAATTCGCCGCCGCGAGAATGAAGCTGCTCAACCGATTTATCCTCGGAATATAATTTTCAAAGAAAAGGATGGCACGAGTGCGAGGCGGTTAGAGATGGAAAGGTACCCACGGTTTAAATCCGACCCGGTCGCCGAGAAAATGAGATACGAGACCTTTGGAGATATTCGATCGATTCAATATCCCGCGGATAATTCACATATCTCACGGAAAATACGACGGACCCCCGTCGTCTTTTGCCGAGGAAATTACGGTTAAATATTCCCGCCGTTACGTCTCGTGTAATATATTCGAAAATAATCGCCGTCGATTCGCGATTTCGCCGGCTTTAATGCATAAATTGCGCTCCAGAATGCCTTCCGCGTCGCTTAACACGCTCTCTTGTCCCGCGAACCGTGAGATTGGTGTAGAGGATCCTTCAAGACAGCTCTGAAGATTTAATGGAATAGTTAATTATCAGAGGTAATTATCGATAGAGTAGCGAATGTTGTCTTAATATTCTTTGTTCAGTCGATTTTTCCCCATTTTCGTAGGCACACGCGAATGCTAATAATTAGCGTCGGAGTGATGCAAATAACAATAGTGTATAATAGTATATAATAGTTAATAATAGCTTCAATAACAAAAATTTTGAAAATTTTACAGTATGCTATCAAGTGATCTGAAAATTGACTCCATTTAAATGTAATTGAATCCGAATAAAATTTGATTCTTCTATAATTAAATAAACGCTAATAAATATAAATTTTCTAATCACTATAATTACCAAGAATGTCAAGAATGAATTCAAATATTTTCAGAGGTATGCTTGGTATACGTTGTTTTATAAAAATTACACAACTGAATTTATTTAGATTTATCGCATTTTCTATAACAATATATGCTTGTACGAAGAAATTTATTTAATAATATCTAACGGAAGCATGTGTGTAATGCAATAAAATGCGAATCATCAATTTCACCTTGTGGTACGGTTAGTGTTATACATGAACCTAATTGCAAATCATCAATAAAAATGGAAACGAAGCTTAATTATAAGAGGAAAGTAATTACAATGCAAAAGAACTTCAGAGTGTACAAATACCTTTTTCATTGACTAAAAAAGAGAATCTCCTCGTTTCAGAATTACAGCTGGCATTTCCCTTGGCAATGAATGAAAGCAACGAAGTTTCAAGAAGAATCCTAATTTTCAGAGTAGCAGAAAAGTGACGGCAGCATCGTAAACCCGATCTAAACCCAAGTATTTCAGACGATGTTCAAATGAGGCTCGCAGTAAAAAGTAGTTTAATATCCGAGATAAAAAACTGATCGTCGCGAAGCAACGTCGACCGGGTGTCTATCGCTTCACAATGACACGACCGTCCCTCCCCCAGCCCCGAAGTCTGACGAAAGAAAATCTACTCGCGAAGAACACCGTCGAAGAAACGAGAGACGATCCGAAGAGACGGCGACGCGTTACAGCCACTATTATTCAAGCTCCCGCGACGAGCCGTCGCAGTCATTAGTTTCTTGTTGGCGTTTCGCGATTATCGTGATCCGAGGAGTTGCTCGCGAATCACCAACAAAGAAGTAAAAGAAGCCCCGCCAGCAAAAACCGGCGGCGCGATCGTTTCTCGAATTCGCGGGACCCGGTTTTTTGCTCGGCCCTTCCTTTGTCACATCGACGTCGTGTCGCGCGATACTTTTTACGCCGACGACGCTGAACCACCCTTCTATCGAGCGTTCACGGCCGATAAACAATAATCGCGCCAGATCACTCGCGTTTTCTCTGCGAATATACAACAGCTGATAAAAGAATTTTAGAATGCAAATATTAATCGATTAATCGCTGCAATATTCTGACACTTTTAACGTTAAACCTACCGAGCGATTAAAATGTGTTATAAAAATGACGAGGCTCCATTTATTTAGATTTTGTGCAATTTTGATTTCCATATGTGCTTGGATACAAAATGTCAATTCCCATGTAAGAAACTTGATAATTTGATAGACAGTTGCAGGTTTAGTGTTAAAAAGATGATAACATTTTTAACAGTTTATCAAAAGGATGGTTAACAATTTGTACACTGTAATCCCAAACGAAATTGTTAGATTACGTTGTTGAGGGTACGTTGATGGTTTACCATGGAAGTTATTCTTGAAGGATCTATTAAAAAATTCTTAACCGTGTGCCATAGACTTCCAAAAATTATGGAATAATCGTCATTAAGAGGTCAAAACAAAAAGTTTTTTAGAAACAGAAAGTAAATAATAAATTGAAAACAGTACATTGATTCTTAAGTTTATTTATTAGGTTCACTGTTTTCTTACCGTCTCGTTTATAAGTTTAATTATTAATGACTAAAAAATACGAATAGAAGAATGAGAATATGAATACAATAAATTCTAGTACTATAGAAATGTATATTGTAAACTTATGTTTATATTTATTAAAGGAATCTCGTTAGGGTTTCCTCACGATTAATAAAAATAAATAGTGGACGCCTCGTAATCCACTTTGGTGACCAAAGATAAAGCTGTCCCAAGTGCTTCACCGAAGGCAGATTTCTTTTACATGTTCGCAGAGAGGTTCGGTATCTGGTCTGACCAAAGACGGATTTATTTCACTTACACGATCAATTAGACAATCATTCTACTCCCGAGCGAGAACCAGTATCTATTTCAGTTGTCTCGAAACAGAGTGTTCTAATTCTTTCGTCTGTCCTCGATCACTTTCATTCTACTTATTCCGAAGAAGCACATTTACGTTATTCAGTCGACCAAAAGTAACTACACTGATTAAATTAGATGCATTAAATGCGTCCTGCCTCTCTAACACATTAGTGGCCCATAAAATTTTAAAAACACCAAATAAAATTTAAAAAAGCGTCCACTTGTTCTAATTCTGATTTTTATTAAATTTTTCGGCATTGCTAAACATTTAGAAAGTAATGTTGATGCATTGACTACCGATAAATGATTTTTACCAAATGAACCGCTGGATCGGCTGCCGGGGCCCGGACCACTGTGCGTCGCGCCAGAATATCGTAGTAATTGGGCGTTTATAATTATTACAAGCAGCAATAATTTAATTGAAAATCACTAACTGTTCATTAGTAGTCCTGAATGGTGTATACGAAGCGGCTAGATGCTGAAAACAATGTGGCCGGGAATAGAAACATTTATCTTATTCATTGAAAACTATGGGCGTTGGAAGTCCATGAATTTCATTCGGACAATGCCTCCTCGGTGAAAGCAACGAAGGACCTTGCACAACCGTGGTATTCAAGTAGAAAATATAACCGTGACATTTATGTCTATTTCCGTTGAACAGTTTTCATCGTGAAGCACGCTGGTCCCGTAGTAATTAAACGGTCTGAAAAACCGTTATTTCTGTCCCAGCAGGATATGATTATTTAACAAACGTTCGCTAACGAGAAACACAGGACAGCCTCGTCCCATCGCGGGTTAAGTTTATTTTTCTCGTTGCAAGCATCGCTCATTTCTATTCCACAATGAAATTATACACGTGAAAAACGTAACGTCGCGTTAAAACACCATTTCTATACGTTATTCCGTTGCGTGTCCACACGGAAAAGTGCGCGAAACATTTCCACCGTTTCTGCATAATTCCAAAACGGTCCTGTATAATTCACGATCGCGCCGTTTACGCGCTCTGAAAATTTCGACTTCGATTCATCGACCTCGCGAACTTCACGCGTTACCGAACAAGACTTGTCAAACATTCGAACCACTGATATCGACTGAATGATAAAAAAATCGAATTTTCTTTTTTAGCATTTTCTTTAGCGCAAAAGAATTTCTTTGAATTAGTTGTTGTCTTCAGCACATACTGTCTTTGACCTTGAATGACCTTGAGTAATTATAGTCATTTAATTCATAATGAAAGGAATCATCTGCGGTGTGAATTAAATATTCTGCGTTCATGTTTCCCCTGTCTGTAACCTTCAATGACCTTGAGTAATTATACTCATTAAATTTCTAATGAAAGTAATTATCATCGTGAGTGTCTGGTTTAAGTATTCCGCGTTGATATTTAAAATTTTATTTTTTCCCTCTGTGTTTGACCTTAAATGACCTTGAGTAATTATAGTCTCCGAATTTCCTAACGAAAGTTTAAACTCCGTTTAAGAAAATGGAGGTGGCCTTGGGATCTCCAAAAAAAAAGAAACATAAAAACAAATACTTTTATTGGACCATTCCACTTTTTCCTGAAGACATTTGACGTAAAACGACAAAGGTACATGAGATGCAAACGTTAGGTGACTCACCCTGTACATAACCTGTTCTAATTTTATGTTATAGTTACTCATGCCAATGTCAATGTTATCTCCCATTGTAAAAATTGCATGTTAACTAGGTTATAGGTAAGTGTAAGCCAGGTGGTGGCTAATTATCTCGCATTTAATGCTAGAATGAACCGTTAATAAAAAAAAAATTGGCGGTGTTCTGAAAATATGCGCAAAAATTAAGGGTTTTATGGAAATTTCGGACAGTGTGGAGGAATTTTTCCGGGGTTTGAAGCAAGTTCGAAGCTGCGCGGGAGCTTGCTCTTGAGTTTGGGTTGAGTCCGGAGGGCGATCCGAGCGAAAAAAGCGTTCGAAATTGGAATGAATTATTTGCCCGTATTTTCGCGGGAACGCAAGTTACACAGGGAACTCCGACGTCGAACTGTTTTGAAGAAAAAGGTCGGTTCGCGTGGCCCCAATGCATCCTGACGGTGAAAGAAACGGGGAAGCCGGGGAGATTGCTGCTTGCCCCTGCATTGGGAGAAATCCAAAGAAACTTAGTTTCCCCGTGAAGAAACAACGCGCGTGAAAAACACATGGAGGATCTACATGGTGCCTTGGTATCCCGTTGGGACCACTTCTGTATCCTTCTTGCCAGATAAGCAGACGTCGGGCACGCTGGCAAAATAAATAGGTTGCGAACGTGTGGTACCTTACATATGAAAAAGGGCGTCTCGTGAATTCCCATCTGGATGCAAAGTCTGCCAACGCGTACGCCAGCTACGTGTGGAGGTGAGGACGCTTCATAATTAAACGAACGTTCGTTCCTTTTCCCTTAGGATATGGTTTACTGTAAATTAATGTACAGGGTGATTCAGTTAAGTGCGCCATATAAATTATTTGTCAGCTATTTGGAAGAATTGTTGAATCGAAAGTCGTATGATTACAACAGAAGCATACAGCGTAATAATTACAGGATCTTCCATTAAGAAATGTTATTTTAAATCGTGAAAAACGATGTTTTTTGTGAAATTTAAAATGACATCTCTTAATGGACCTCTTTATCATCTTGAGGGTACTTGATAATTGTTTGAATAATTTCCCGAATGAACATTCCTTCTCGCTATGAATCACTAAACTTTTTCATTCGTTCATACAGACCTGTATGTAAAACAATATTCTCCAAACAATTAGCGCAGACACTCCAGAATTTCCGAACAAAAACGCTAACAAACTTTTATTTGGATCTGAACTCGACGATTGCACTTCGAAATGGAAGTACTAAAATAATGGATTCTTCTATTTTTTGATCGTTTCGATTTTGACGAAGGTTTCAGAAATCATATTTGAAAAGTACCAATATTAACAAAATGATAAATGTTTAAATTAAACATATGAACACTATACCTACCAAATGTCGAAAGATTGAAATACATATTTTAGTCATGGCTGTGCCAAAGCACTTTTTATTTCAATTTTAAAATTGCTATTAATCTTACTATTTTTTTTAGTCACATTTTACGCGACAGAAGAAAAGAAATTTGATTTTTTATTTCTTAACAGTTTGTGAATTTCGAAAAAAGAACAAAAACGTAAGAAGTTTTGTGGTAAAAATTTGCAACGGCTGTAAATATGACAATATAGAAACAAAGGAACTGGAACATTAAACATATTCTCGAGATTTATTTAGAAGAAGTTTCATACAGTAATCAATATAAAGTCTTGCTAATCTGATAACACTCTAAACTTCAAAAATATGCACTAATCGCTTTCAACTAAAAAAATATTGCTTTAGTTTACAGTTATAGCAGTTCTACACAAAGCCTCCGAAAGATTTGTCTCCATTTGCGACACGGAAGCGGCTGCTGCGGTCGTACGAAACCAAAAAACCAAAAAGTTTCTTAATCTGTGTGAGTATGGCTATTGTCTATACCACAATAAAAACAATCCTGGCAGACCAAAAAACTGGTCTAAAAGGAATTGTTTCGATTTATAAAGTAAAGGATGTCTATGGTTTAATTTACGAAGCTCTTTCGTAAACGTGTACCTTTATTCAATATCGAGATTTAGTTTCAACGATAAAAAGACATTTGCTAAAAATATATGTAAAATCGCGAGCAACTGGTTCAGTCATGTGTCGTGTCAGTTACGTAATTAGAAAAATGTCATTTCATAAACTGTAGGTGGGCTTACCTCTCGTATCGCGAAAACGGAGTCACTTTTAAAACAGAATTTAAAAATGCTCATGAATGTGTAATGTTTATCAAGTCATATAGGGTAGTTTCCCAATCTGTTTCGACTCACAGCTTTTTCATCAACTGCTCCTGTTATCAAAACTTTCAACTTTGTAATTAACACAATTTTATAATGAAAATAAAAAATCAAAACATCTACAATCACTGTGCAATTAAAAAAGTAGTTATGCGAATCCTCTTAATTTCGCGAAATCTTCAATTTTTCGAATACAGTAGAACGTCGATTATCCGAACTAATTTCCGAATAAATTTCTATTTCGCTCCAGTTTGTTGCAAATCAGGTAGAAAATTTTTATTCTGCATAAAGATTCGCTGTCTAGTGATTATACATATTATATATATACAGTTAATGTTAATAAAACTTAATTGTCGAAGTAATCTTTAATTTTTCTTTTTTGAACTATCGAAGACTTTCTTTTTAGACAGTATATTGGTGAAGTACAGATCTACAGGGATACAAAAAATCGACAGCTGCCCCAGTACGAAGCCCTTGCAGGATTATATTCTCGTATTATAGACCATATATTCAACATGTCCTTTATCACATATTGATCTTATTCTACATGTTGGATTACATACGAATTTGATCTACTTGGCTGATAGTAGCAGCTCCTATTTTATTAGTCGTATAATAGCTAAACTTAGATTGGTTGGCACTAATATGAATAGAAAAGTTCACGTTTAAGGAAATTAGTAGAATAAGCCGTTTTACAGAAACGATCTCGTTCCACTGGCTCGCCTCAGAATGCAACTTACCCAAGCGACGTGGACGGATCTTAATTAAATTTAGGGAGGTAGTAATTCTTATAATATCTCGCCGAACATTTCAGAGACTATTACAATTAGAATGACTGTGTAAATGGCAAAGTTTTTAACTCGAATATTGATCCAAATTATCGAATATGCGTGAGTGAAGTTAAATACAAAATACATACATGTAGATAAATCAAATAAAAAAATTTAAAATTTACATTTAAAAGTGATTAAAATCTACTAGAGAGACATCAATAAAAAATTAATTATTCACATATTTTTTAAACAAATTATTTTTTTTTGATCAGTTTACATGAGAAGATTCGCCATTCAAAGACGCACAAATTGGATTTTGAAATTTTCGTCGAATACTTTCGGAGATATTTAATAAAATTTTTCCACCCCACCTTTGAAGACTATTTCCGCCCCTTGAAAGCTATAAAAAAATACGTGTCAAATATTTTTTTGAGTTCTATATCATACCAAAATTTCATTAAAATTGGCATGTTACGATTGGGTAACCTCGTCGGTGTAATAGAACCGTCTAAGTCTACTTTCCGTGCAGCGTAAAGTTCCTAATTTCAAGTGAATTTTTGCGTGCAGCTTCAAGGACGACATTCGCCACGCGCTATTATACGACGCACGTTCTACGACACGGCGAAGAGTAATGCTTTAACTGCTCCAATTAATTAAGAGCCGCGATCTTAAATAGCAAACTAGTTGTAACTACACAATATGGAGCCCCCTCGATTTACTTTTCCGCTGGCTTCAAACGCAACCGTAGTAGTACAGAGTGTTATTATGCCCCTTAGAATTCGTCTTAACGGGACTTTGGAAGTTCGTATCTTTGACGTAGCCTTACGGCGAGTTTGCAGTTCGCTAGGACCGCGCAGCTTGTTCACGGTGGAGCGCGCGTGGGAGCAAGAAACTGAGAACGTGGTGAAATTTACGAAGAGCCTCTGTTTAATTAGTCTCCACCGGTGTTGCGACTGCACCTTTTCCAATGCGGGTCCTTCAAAAGGAGCTATCGGCCCCAAAGAAATGCCCCGACGAGCTTCCACCGCACGATGCGTATTTACTAAACAATACACGTCACTTTTGTCCTGAGTTCGGGACACTCGCTAAGACCTGTCTCCCCGCTCTTCCGCCGCGACCCGGTCACGTGGCGCGTTCCGTGCCTCTCGTGCGTGCGTCACAACGTCACGTGACTAATCTGGTACTGGCAAAGTAGTTCCCCTCAAGCCCCCTGGTCCGGCGACAACACTGTATCGAGTTTGACTGGTTTCCAGGGAGAACCCTCTAGTGACGTGGATAAAATTTCACAGTTACGGTGGAGACCTCTGCGACAGTTACGAAAAGTAATAAGAAATGTACGATTAATAGGATTTGCAAAAAAATACTCCCATTCTACCCTTCCCCTTCTACGACGCTATTCCCCCTCCACCACGGCCCGGTTACGTCACGCGTTTCGTCCCTGTCGTGCGTGTTATGTCAGCAGAGTGGAACTACAAATTTTCGGGCCCCCTCCCGCAAAATATAATTTTGGGAGCCTAGAAAAAAGCAATTTATATTATGAAAGAAAACTTGTAATAAGTGAAAAATATGAAATATAAAAAAAGCAAGAAAATTACAAGATAATAAATGCCTAAAATTTTAGGCCGCCTCCGATTACGGGCCACCCGCGTTGCGGGGTCTTGCGGTATTGTAGTTCCAGTTCTGTATGAATCAATTCTTGTTGCGCATAGTATTCGAAACACTTTCAGTTTAAATCGTGGCCACCTCTGGTGCTCGTCTACTTAGAAGCGTTACGGTTTTCCTTCGAAGTGCTCGTAAAATTTTATGGAACTATCCAATCAGATGGGAGCACACTCGCGATTCTACTTGATCCCATCCGAACTGGCAACCGCCGCGCAAGCAAGTCGACGCTCGAGGAAGTAAGGATCGATTTAATGAAGTCATGATTTTACTTGACAATGTAAATCGGCCGAGCCATGCGAAGAATTCAATATCCTAACAATAGCACGGTCGGATCGATAAGTGGTATATATATATCGATAAGGGAGGAAGGGGACTAGGAAGTCCCGGAGTCTCGTCGGATTTCCCTGTACAGGCGGTAACGCTTGTTTGTCGCTCGTCCTGAAAAACTACCTCCGGAACCAGAAAGTCACGAATTTCGCTTCCGCTACCGCCGACATTTGTCCGTCCATGAATCGTCCCGGCTTTTGTTCTATTGACAATGAAACGCAGAACTGATTGGAAGCTGGCACCCACTCCGTGATCAATACACGTCACTCTTTTGACTAATATGGATACTGAATATCAGCAAATGGGTTCTCCTCCTCTATCGATAATTCCTACCACGGCTATCGACTTTTCTTCTACGGTAGAGCTCCTCCGTTTATGCGACACGGAAATTTTACCGAGTGCCCGAGCATACACGGTGGTTCGATACGCATCGTCTTCGCTGTTTTTACAAATACGAAAAAACTTTGTCAGTATAAAACGGACTGCAATACGGCAGCAACAGTTTTTTCGAGTGAAAGAGTTTCGGAAGTTTAAGTTTCCTTTTTTCGACAGAAATGTACTTTTCTCGATGCACTGCTCGTCAGTCTCTGTAAAAAAAAGCTATGTGTGTCGAAAAATTGATAATTTAAGAGATATTTCTAACTTTAATTTTGTTCGTTGTTTGAGCAATTCGTGTGTGGTCTTTGTACGTTATTGGTGCGTTAAAATTCTTTAAATATTCCATAAATGTGACAAGTTGATACTACACAATTTTTTGTTACGACACCTTGGGGGATTTTTAGGTTCTATTATTTATAGTGACTTATACAGATTAGCAAGATTTCAGGAAAGATTTTGGTCGAGCTTTTGGTTTCCTTGGTAGCAAAACTAGGTCTACCTTGTTTTTGGATCTGTTCGCCCATTTTATTTACCAAATATTAAATATTATAAATATTCAATTTTTTATCGATCGTAAAATGTTAAAATCTCTATTAATGTTTTTGGCACTCGGGTTCGATCAATTGTTACTATTTAATAGCATGTTCGCAATATATTTGTCAACGTTTCGGTCTTATTTTAGACCGTTTTCAAGAAAAATAATTGCGTCTGTGAAGTAATATTAAATATTATTCTTCGAACAATCAAAAGCCCTTTAAGACATCAAAAGAAACGCTAATAATTTTCCAAGCAGTGACTGTCAAGTAGAATAAAATACTATCAGCACTATCATACGACAAATTTGTTGTGTTTATTGCTATTCTGTGGTGAGCAGCTCGCCGATTTAAATTTTTCTCTCACTCAGAATAATCTGGCACGAAGACGTTTAAGAATCATTCATGTTGCGATAAATTAACGTAAGATAACAGCCAAGTTTGTTCGAATGTTACCTCTCGGTAGACCTACTTCTTTGATTAAGGAATTTCTCCTTTATTTATCTGGTCACGTAGCGTTCCTGCTTTACTCGTCCAACCACGTACGACTTCTATTCTACATGGAAAGTGTATGTATCTGATCCGTATCTACCTGTTTCATCGGATACAATGTCTGCTTTCGTATTGTAATTATACTCGTGTAGAATATATTCTACAGTTTAATTATACGGAGTTCATGTTCCGTTCCATCGATAAACCGGTATATTTACTTCCGTCATTTAAATCAACAAAGTGCGCTGCTTTTAACATTATGTACCTACCGCCAGACAACAAGAATATTAATAGCTTTTGGTCAGGCAAGAGCAGTGGAGCAGAGCTTGCGCAAACACGTGATACTAACATGATGTGTAGTCATACAAACGAAACAAATGATTGATCCTGTCAAAGTAGAATTGAACATTCTTGGAAATAAAATAAGGTATAGGTTATATCAGAATATTATAAAATACGAGTTACATAATATTAGATAATTATAATCCTATTTATTAGACAGCGGATCTTTATGCATTTATAGGAAAATTAAGTAAATGAAATTTAAAATTATTGGAAAATTTAAGTAAGGCCGAAGTAAGACTAATTTCTCCAGGAGTTGAAAATTGAAATATTTGACCTTCCTCGAGAAGAAACACTGCATGAAAAGCCCCCGCCAAGGCGTATCGGAAACATCTAAACAGATACAGCCACGGGACTCGGACTAATTAACCGGCGAAAGCAGCTAGACCAGATTCAATCAATCTTACGTGGCACGGCGTACAAGTTCTCGCAGAGTAGACACCGCCAGATGAATTTTCCCCAGATACGTTTTCATATAAAGTTCTGAACAATCCATTTAAAAGAGTTGGCCAAACTTTTCCACCGTTCTTCAAGTTCTAAACTCTATAGCCTTAAATCCTGACGCCGAGAAACATGGCGGTGCGTTACACGCCGACAAGAGGCAATTAACTTCTACAAGCCCGGATGAAGGTTGGATGGACGAGGGAAGGCGGCGGAACAACCGCTAACGAGTATTTAGAGGAAACGGACAATTGTGAGCGGCCGGGGGGGGGGGGGGGGGGGGGGGGGGGGGGGAGTCCGTGACGAAGCCGTGTCACGTTCCCTCGTTTTGAAACAATGACGTTCCAGTGGCTGCGGCCGCGGGGAAAGGGTATCAGATATCGTCACTATGTGACGCGCGGCCGCGGATGTATTTATTTGGAGGGTTTGCGGAAAGCCCTTAAGGGCTGCCTTTATTGCTGCCCGCTCTCTCGCTTTATTCGCTCTACGTGCCGGTAATCCGGACTTCTGATAGGGCCTCCGAGAACAGGCATTTCTTTAAGGCGCCCAACGCGCCGCTCGCGCTCGAATAGCCAATAAAAGTGTAGTAACGGATACCCCGTGTCTGCGATCAACTCGCTCCGGCCAGAAATTATCTCGAGACGTGCTACATCTACTACTCGCACTGCTTAACGTACTCGCGAATTTCTCCACGACCAGCTAATTCAAATATTTCTGCGAACTGCCCCGGTCATGCCGGGACGTCGCCATATTTGAAGTTGCCGATTGCAACGAAACTTCGCATAAACGTAGAATATCCGAAATTATTCTATTTTCTTGTACACGGTGTACAAGTGCGAGGACAATCAGTTTTTGCAGTTTTACGTGTAAGGGAAAGTGACCTCGAGCTTCATTTTGAAGGTCAAATATTTTTTGATCAATTGTTACTATTTAATAGCATGTTAAATATATTGCAAACATGCTACTAAATAGTAACAATTGATCGAACCCGAGCGCCGAATACATTAATACAGATCTTAACATTTTACGATCGATAAAAATTGAATATTTTTTGCAATGTATAGAATTCGTAACGATGTGTGTATCGAGTAAATCGTTCTCTTAAAAAACGACTTCAAAGTTTTGTAAATTACTTTTTTCCATATGTGTACAGGGTGTACGAAAATTATATGAACGTGGACGGCGGATTCTACGTGAGAAAATAAGTCGAAAGTATAGAATAAATTTTTTTTTCATCTGATATTGAACAGTTTAAAACGTTTTTTTTTTATGATAATATTTTGTGATTTGGTCAAACGAATTATTTCAGGAAGAATTTTCCACTGAAACGATAGTAGTTTTTTCTTTAAATTCGATGGCTTCACGTTACGTCAATTATGGACAAAGTTTATTTGGAATCGTTTGGTTATTACTCTGCTACAGAATAAAAAGAATCTTGCTTTATCATACACGCTGGATGGATATTCGATATTGGCCAACTAACCACACCGATCCTCTTTTGTAACCGAATAAACCGACGATATCAAGCCATGGAGTCCATTAAACCGAGTAACATTTGAATTGATGCGATGCACTGCAAGTTTTCAAATAACTAGAGCATGCCATCATTTTCTAGAGGTTAGATTCAGTATACGTGTCCATGTATGAAACTCAAATAGTACATCTATCTTCTCAGATAGGTCTAATAAATATTTCTGCAAAGTTTCGAAGTGGTGTCGAATGTTAAAGGAAGAAGAGGGGTAGAGATTATTTCGAAGAAACCATGGTGGACTTATATCGAAAGAAAACTGATCTTCGGAATGAACGTAATCAAACTGAGAAAGGACAACAGTCCTGCATCGAGGGAAGAATATTTCCGGCTGGGTCTGCCAATATCTCCGTTCCGCCATGGAGGTCTTTCAATTCCGGCAACACCGTAGCTGGGTGTCCAGAGGCCTCCGAGATTACCGTTATCTGAACGACGCCGTTGAAACTCAACACCCGCGCAATATATCTAACTGGCCAGTGCCTCACCTTTGACCCTGTAGCCGTGTATAACCGGTAAGACCTCACCCACACACCAGTCGGACGTACGAGTGCACGGAGCGCAGAAACGAGAAAGGCGAAAACGCGCGTGTGCACGCACACCAAAGGGTACCCTCTTTTATACTGGATTCAGGGGTTAACCGTCTCGCCCCCGACCCTCTTACCTGCTTCGCATGGAAAATAGCTGCTTCTTTGTCCTTACGTTCTCGCGCCAGTTATATATGCGTACAGGATGTTTCATAAAGTGCCACGTGCGTCTGGGGGTGAGGGAAGGCCCGAGGAATTCGTTGGAAAAATAACACGCTATCGCCGAGATGCGCGCAGAACTCTCCGGCTTTCTCTCGGATAGGATTAGGACGGGCGAAATGAGGAATTTTGTATGCCGCCGCTGAAATTCTGCGCTTCTTTGTCTCGTAATATACGAGGGAGTTACGGCGATTTACGGTTTCGCTAATATATTACATCGACTGGCCTTCTCCAGCCATTTTGGGGAGCATTTTTAAACGACCCTTTCGGCCTGGACGAACGCCCAATTTTCTGTTTTTCATTGGATTTTTATTCAACGCGAATTAAAAACAAAAAACAAATTTCCGTGTTTCCCGTGTTCGCGCGAGCTGTTTAACACTCCAAGTGCCGCGTTTCTGAGAAATACAATGGACAAAAAAAATTTGAAATTGAAATTTTGCGCACGTAAGTATTAATAACTTTTGATGGTTTTTTAAATGTTTGTAACGAGTTCAAAGATTCGTCAGGTTCGCGTGCTTTAGTATGTGCAGGAAGTAGAATAGGTCGGCCATGATCAGACGCATCAGACGATTCCTATCGAATAATATGCGTATTCGCTGTAGAATCTCCGATTTTAATTATAATAATTATTAAAATAATATAATAATTAAAATTGAAAAAAATCAGATAATTTTAATTTGACACTCGAGGGGTGCGTGAAGAGTGAAGTATTGGCTCATTTGTATTTACTTATAAAAATTGGAAGGCATTCACGTGACTTAAATTCTTTAATGAATATTTTCCAATAATTGCAGAAGAAGGTATCTGAAATCGGTCACTTTGATTAATTGAACAATTCTGATAGATTTCTCTCTTGAAAACGACTAAATGTAAAATTTAAATGCAAGTTCAGTAAGTCTACGAATTTGAAATTACGAAAAAATCTTAGCTATGATACTTTCTTTTTAATCAATACTAGATTTAAATAATCAATGGTATCTAAAACGAGCATACAATTGTTTCATTTCATTTTACTGCTGCGATTCGCTGATTAAATATTTCAAATGGTACGGGTATTAAAAATACACAAAGAAAGTCGAATTTTTACCCATAGAACGGAAGATTCTCTTTAAGGGAGATAATGGAACAAATGTGACGCGTTTCTCGGTTTAAATTTTATCCCGAGTGAATTGTCGGCCGCGCGGCATTTAATTATATAATTTAAAATATGAAATTAGAAAGATGGAAAAGAATTTGACTAAATGTGATTTAAATTACTGATAAAAGTGTCCGAGGGGAAATGAATCCAATTATAAATGTATTTATATGATTATTAGTTATATATTAATATAATAATAATACGACTTATATATTAATATTTGCATAAGGATGTTTCGATTGATTTTTAGTTCGCACGGAAACTGATTTTTCAAACATGTTTACCATTGGTTGCACGTAACGAACTTTCCGTATCATGTGCAACATTTAATTTCGAAAGTTACTTACTGATCTGACGCCGCAGTAATTAAGTATCATTGAATATTTCCATCGCGAATTCGACTGTTTTAATGCGTTTCCCGATAAAACAGCACAAGCCATGAATCAATGAATATTTTCTTTCTCGCATGCTTTCCACAGCGAAATGAATCCTCATTGACGATTGGAGAATTATACCCGCGCTGGAAGGCAAGAAGCATTGGTCCAATATAAATGAAAACCAATAAATCGTTTTTTAGGAAAGAATTAAAATAAATAAAATACCAGAAAAGTAATTCTTACAGTACCATGTAACAAAGGACAACATTTAAAAAATAAACCTACAATCCTGCGAAATGTCTTCATTAAATCAAAAATCAATAATTGTAAAATGTAAAAACAGACAACTTTGAGAAAAATCTACAATCTCATCCTGAACGCATTCTTTATGCAATCGTAAATATCAGAGATATTTGTTAATTTTTCATTTTTCATAACACGAGAGATATTTCGACTAAAAGTTATACACGAAACATTGCTTTCTAGTTTTTTGTTACAATTTTTCCAAATTTCTATTTTGATTTATTTTATCATTGCATTTTCTTTTTTCTATGTCCGCATTAATCCATTTCACCGAAGAGAGATATCGTTCTCGATACGAGGAGCAAGTTGAATGGTAAATTTCGTGAATATGATTTGTTCTACGAATTTTCGCGAGTTTATCGCGTCAACCCGTTTCCGCCAGAAAATAGACGGGATGAAATAAGTTCCGTTCAATGGAAATTCCAATGTTGACGGCCGCTAGAACAGATATGAAATTTCCCGGGTAAACTCCTAGCTTCAATTATTTTATTGCCGGTTGCCGACAGCATCCGAAACTTTCGGAACGAGAATTGGTTAGGAGACCGCTCAGCGTTAATAAATGTTTGTATAAACTCGTGTTCACGAAAAATGCCGAAAAAAAATCACCCGATACAGGAGTTTTGCAATTTCGTGCACGATATATAAATCAGCCGTGTACAGTAATTTGTTAAGTGAAAGTATTTTTGGAAGTCTTCAATAAAAACAGAGTCTAGACTACGGATCTTTATACAAAATAGAAATTGTATTTCTCTCTATAGTGGTAAAAAATGTATTTTATACTCTTACATTCTGGTAATCTTTTAATTAAATGAAATGCACAAAATCCGCACTGAAATTATACGTCATCATAGTGAAAAATCTTACTGAAATATCTCGAAGAAAGAAGACACGACCCAGTTCCCATCGATAATCCCCGACACAATTAAAGGAAATGAATGAATGCGCCTCATTAGTCGGCTTAGCCCCGGTGTCGCCTATCAGAAAGCCTTGGCACAGGTCTCCCGATGGCGATTTGCATCGGCAGGAAATACAGCGTGGGCTCGAAGGCAGTGTCCATATTTTGATCGGGATCGTAGCGTCGCCTCGAGTCGATGGAATGAATAGTCACCGGCGCAGGGGCGGCCGATAATTCCACAAATCGCGGTAACGAGGAGCGACACCGTGGACGTCGAAGTGGCGCTGGTAACAGCGGGAAATCCGAGCGGAAGAGCATAAACTCGCAATCAACCGAGACCGAAGACGTTCTCGTGTGCAGGTCGAAGTCCGGACGGTTGAACCGGGGTGCCGCGTTCGTATTCCGTCTCTGGGCTCCGGGTTTCTGGGCTCTCGGTTCTCGATTCTGGGTTGCGGGCTCGGGGGTTCCGGGGTTCGAGTTCGGCCCGTGCCGGTAGTCGGGGCCGCGTGTTCGACTTGCTGAGTAAGCAAACATTTGCATCGTGACACACACGGATCACCTCGCGCCGCGCTGAGTTTACTTTCCAGATTCGCGTGTATATGCGCGCAGACAGCTTACCCCGGGGAAATCGGATTATAAGCGGATGCATGGTCCGGCGAGCCGATTGCCGCACCTCCTCCCCCCACTCCTCCTCTATTCGCCTATCCCCTCCCTCCCCCTCCCGCTCCCAGCCGCTGAACCAGACGGAAGTTCCATGTCTATCAATTAAGACCGATCTGCCGGTTGGTCGGACACCCGGGCCGCGGCTTGGTCAATTTTCCGCAATTATTTCTCGACGTTGCCCTCATCCATATTTATCTGCTTATTTGTTCGGCGTCGGGCGCTGATGGACGAAGCGGATGTAATTCCCCCGGACGACATCGATCTCTCGATGAGCTGGCCCCGTCCGATTCGATTATTCGTCTCGAGCATCCGGTTTTCCCCGATGTTTTATCCATGATTTTTTTTGGGAATACAGCTTCTTCACAGGGAACGCGTGTTTCCACTAATTTTTCTCAGCGGAATGTACCTGTCAGATTATCGTTTATATCATTCCACACGATTCATTTTGATAATCGCAATTCAAGCAAGAACGCGGAATCGCCAGATCAGGACTTTTGACCCAACTCTACATTCCCCTTCTACGACGCTACTGCCTCACGTTCCGCCCGGTCACGTGACGTCTTTCTTCTCTGGCCTACATACGTCACAATGGCACGTGACAATATTTATTTTTGCTATTTGTTTGTTTAGAAATCTGGGGGTCATCTTCATTTTTTTTTTAACACCTACGATGATAGTCTCTTTCGTTAGGAATTCAATGACTGTGATTACTCAAGGTTATTCAAGGTCACAGTCAGAGTATTTAAAATGGGAGAATTAAGAGTAGAAAAAATTTGGTTTTTTAGAGCTGGGAATATCCCATTGCGGAAGCATTCACAGTGAATTTCACGTTTCTGGTCTTAAATAACCTTGAATCACCTTGAATATGAAAAATAAGTTACTATTATCTCCCTAAAAGATCATAATTTCATTATACAAAATCAATTTAAATTAAAAAATTTTTTAAATACATATCAAAGCTCGTAAATTAGATAAATTAGATGGTATACGAGTTAATGATGTTTCAGAGAAGTATTAATAAAATGATGGATTCTTTTTCTTTTATCAAGATCACGAAAAATTTCAAGTAACTGGAAACAGCAAGTATACGTGTAACTAAAGTTTGTCACTATGTTTTCGTGCATTTAAAAAATATGTAATTATGAATCTAATGAGTCTAATCACGAATAGACAAGCATATATTCATGTTCATACTAATGTTGTATGGTTAATGGAGCTGTCAACAATGAAAACATGAATGCTTACAGTAATAGCCACTTGATTTATTTGATCGAATACGTTTTTCGCCAGTGATGGGTGCGGGTGGAAGGTCACGTGTTTAGTTGACTGCCTCAGTTACACCGGGAGGGGAATCTCTAATTTTTTAAATAAAGGTATACAGTACGATATTCTACGGGGAAACAGTTCGATTTTAATAGCTGTTTGAAAGGTAAACACGCGGTACGTGTTAAAAGCGACTGTTAAACAGAAAATGAAAACCATCGGGCGGGAGGGGTGGGGGGTGCAGAAACGTTAAAGCGTGTATCAATATTTCCGATGCCTGGGTTTAATCAGCGCGCCGATATTCATCCGTAAACGAGACCAATGCGCACACACGTCGGTCACAACACATAGTGCAAACATTTAAATCGCCAATATTTCGCGTTTGTTCACCCCGCAAAATATGCCGGAACACGCATCAACGTCGATTCCGATCGCATAATACAATAAAGGGTGGTGCGTCGCCGCGGCGGCGTCGGCGGCGATCGTAAAAATTGAATCCGCGGCACGTAAAGGATTTGGAACGCCTAAATTGTTTAACAACCACGCGTCCCGGTACCGATGAAAACTCGAACCCGATTAATTTAACGTTCGTAATCCTTTGTGGAACGGTAAACCGCGAACGAGCGCGCTCGGTGTCTCTTGTATGCATTGTAACCGGATAAAATGTTCCAGAGGTGGAGGGGGGAACAATCTCGCGTCGGTTCTTCATTTCGCCGGGGACTCTGCCACGAGAATCAGAAACGAAATTAATTAACCCGCCGAAATTCAATTAACAGCAGTCGCCGCCGGTAAACCTCCGCGAGCTGAATCCGCTGAAATGATCGGGGCACGAAGAAAAGTAGCGACCGCCCTCGGACGAACAGCACAGAGGAAAAAAGGGTGAGCGGAAAAGAGAACGGTCGCCAGAGAGGCCGGTCCCGATTTCAATTATACTTCTCGCCGATTAAATTAGACCAATGATCGCAGATAATACGGGCTCGGTATGCGCGTGTTCGACGACGATCGATTAACGCTACGTCGTTATTAACTGAAAAACGACCAAGCACCATGTACCCGGCTCGATCCAATTGTTTGTTCGGGGAAATGAAGAAACAGTAAATCGGCGAGGTGGTGGTCGAACGCGAGGAACCGGAAACACGATTACACCGCCGCGCCATGCCGAGGAGGAGATTGATCTGTTCGGTTTCAATTCTACGACCATTCTCCCCACAAAATGGAGTTTTAAATCACTTCTGGCAAACTTCATTTTCATATTTAGGTAAGATTTTGTTCGATTACACTGTTCAACAAATTTCAATTTTTTTGGGGATTTCGATTCTCACTATGTCCTTAATTTTTCTCTTAGACGCACAGTTTTTGAGAAATTTGAGTTTGAAAAAAAATATATTTTTCAACTTTGAACAAATATTGTGATGTTATTCTAAAAGATATTGAATTGATCTTTACAGGAAAAGATTCCTTACACTTTCCCGAATACAGTGATGTCCAATATTAATACATTACGATTAGATCCAATATTAATACAATACGAGAAAAGAAAGAATAGAATTGAATCCATAAAGGTGACAGTACCATCGCTGTCATAATGTGTATAATGCACATGATTTCTTAACACTTTATACTTAAATTGTAGTATATTCCAGTATATTTTACTATATTGCAATATATTCCAGTGAATCCTACTAAAATGTAGTATATTCCAGTATATTTTACTATACTGCAATATATTCCAGTATTATGTTCTAATAAATTGTAGTACATTCTCCAGTATATTTTGCTATATTGTAGTATCTACTTACGTAGTCCACACAAATGATAATTTTGAATATGTTCACGTTCACTGGCGAACAATCATGCCAACCAAACACTTTTCCTCGCAATAATGCTTCTTCCGCCCCAACTGTCGACCGTATTGTATGGAACGTTTCAGTGGGTTCTGTTTCTACAATAGTTGCAACCTGATAATAATACGTTGTGCAATGGGAATTGGCACTATCTGCTCACTGATCGTTACAGCTATTGAGTAAACGGCTAAGCAGAGTATCACGTGGCGTTGTTCGAGCGTGAGACATGTCTACTTGAATTTCCACTTGGTCTCATGTAGATAAGGACGACTGTGTAGTTCTACGTCACAAAGTTCTGTTAATATTTAGCTGACCCTCGTTCGTGCATTATAGTGCTTAAGATGCAGTTGAATTGTAACATAATTTAGAGCTTGAAAGGTCAAAGGATTATTCTGTTAAATGAATGGTAATAATCTAGAGCAGGGACGACCTCTCTGATTTCAATGTTCTTGAACTGTATTTTCAAGGTCAACTTTGTAAATCTAAAATATTTTGTAATATAAAAAATAATATTCTTTAACGTAGACAATGGCTCGAAATGATGAATATCAGATTCTTTATTTTGCAAATGTCGAGATTGTAAAAATGTTTTTATACTTTAACATATTTTGTAAAAATAATCGTAATTTTGAAAAGGCAACGCCGATTAGTCAGCTTCGGCGCTCGGCTGTTTGATCGTTAACATCATAAATCTTCTCGGTTCTTGTTTCCCGAACAAATTGCTTCGATTTAACCTAATTTTCGCGGTAACCGAGTCTCACCGGTCAACGCGTTGAACAGCGTGTTAAAACGGGCGCGCGTACCGTTTAATAAAAATAATACATCCTTTGCTGTGCGCAGCGCAACGCGTAACATTTCCCGAGAGGACTGACGCGGTAAACTAGAAACGGTCATTAATCACCTGTCGACTATTACCAATCTACGATCAGCAGTCACGTGTGTGCACGAACATGTTGCGTGTGTGGAGAGCAACGAGGTAAGCAGCGTTGCGTGTTATCGATCAATTTCGGGATGACAGGGAGCCGTAGAACTTCGGGTTGCATCTCACGGAGCCGGAAGACGCGTCACCCCGAAACGGAAGCGGAGGCGTCGAAGAATCCCAGCGGCATTGTTGCGCTCGCGGAAAAAGATTTCTGTCGTTCGGCTCGGCTCCGACGAACACCGATCAAATATTGACTGCCGTAATGACGTTTCCCCGTCGTTCTACCCTATCCTCCGACCCATCTGCCGCCCCTCTAGCGCGCGATCCTTCCGTTTCATTAATCCCAACCCGCGCCGAGCCGAGCCGAGCCGAGGCCGAGGCCGAGCCGGAAAAATTCTTAGCGTGCACACACGAGGATACCTACCCAGAGCATCGGAGTTACTCCTACACCTTCGGCTTCTCGTTCGAACTTTGCTCCGTGAGACGGGTATACGCTGAGCAATTACCGCGATCGTTTCTTCTCCCTCGTCCACCCCCTCGGCGATGCGACCGAGAACGAGTCGCGATGTTTAACCACAGAGAACGTACAGTTGCTCGCGAAAGTATTCGCAGAGCCGTTCGAAAGCAACGTTTCTTTTCTGATTATTATTTCAAAATTCTCGATAGGGATTTCTTATACAGGTACCTAAACTTTTTTACAAAGTAGGATATTTTTCATCGCTGTTCGAGAATCACCTTGAGTCCAGATCATTGGAGACGTCTTAAAACGTTTTAGTAGATAGTGCATAGAAAATTGGGAATCGTTCTATGTTTTAAATATACAGTTGACCTTCATATGTCCTCTATTCTCATTAAGAAAAACTTCCGAAAAAATTGATGAACATTGTACCTGACGGCATACACGACGACGAATTTTACCAGAATTTTTGGCTGTAAAATCGATTTTTAAAAAATTACTGAAGCTTAAAACTGCCGATTTTATATTGAAGTTAACAGATGACCACGTTTAAATTTTTGTGGTCATCTTATTATGATTATTTTTCTCAAATTTTTCAGAGCAGGCAAACATATTTTTAAAAAAATTAAAAACTCCAAGAAATGTAAATATTTTTCATGGAAGTTTTACGAATATGACCTTCAACTTTTTAAATGAAATGCTATACGTTTTTTTAATGTCACGCGAAAGCGTGGGGCAGGACGAATTCACTCACTTCCAAGGTCATGCAAGGTCAGAAATAAGAGAAATATGTAGAAAATTTCGCAACAGGAAACGAAACTTAACATTTTCAAATAAGGAATTCTGTACGAGAAACGAAATTCCGCGTGAGTCTGTGAAGCTGGAGAACGCTATTATCATTCAATACTAAGGTAGTCTACGATCGTTAAGACGGTTAATTAGAGCGACGGGAAGGCCTGTTGTACGCGGAACGCCGTCATTAAAGCGACGTCCACAAAAGAAAACACTTCCGATGATCGTAATTAATTCTCCTCCGCTAAAGAAGTGGCTGCGGCGCGACTTCGTCGTAAACTGGAAAACGCCGTCGTTTTAGTGGCTTAAAGGTTAAAAATCGACGGTTTACGTGCGATATGGCAGCCGCAGAAATTTGCACGATGACAATTTTCGCTCGGGCGCGCCATAACTCGGTTATAAGTCGTAAAGTTCGCGGGAGACCGTGAAGATTCGAGGACCGTGGACGATGCAAATGCGTCGAAAATTACAGCGACGCGCAAATTGTTGCGATAACAAGTTCCACGCGGAATTGCCGGGGTTGGGGGCTGGAGGTGGGGGGCGGCACGAAGATTCTCGACTTCCGGTTTATGCGTCCGGCTTGGTGGCCTCGTCCCCGTCGTTAACTTCCGCTTTTTCAACCACGTAAACGCTTTCTTTCGCGTCGCCCGCCCCTCCGCCAACGGATAGCCAGTTCATTAACTCGATGCTTGATCGCCGATGATAATGCGCTCCGCTTAAATTCACGCGGCGTCTTTACAATACAAATACCCTCTTTATTACAGATTCGTTACCAGTGAATTTTTATGCAAAATAATAAACGGTCGCGTTCGTCGTAAGACACAGGTGGCAAATTAAAAATTTGTTCTTCTTTTAATTATTACACTGACACCAATATACTGACGTCCTTCAATATTTTTAATATGACAACCATTTTATACCATTTTTATCATAAATGCATGAAACCCGAAGTCTGTTATACTTTTTGTGGCTTAAAATAAATCATCGCATGAAGAAATGCCTGTTCACTGCTGCCATTATCCAACGCGTATACGTAAGAAAATGAAACTTCACCGCGGTGCATTAATTTTCTTTCAGCCGAAGCTGCGATTGAGTTAGCGAACTAAATGCGGGGCACTGAGATATTCTCGTCCTCCGGAATCACTTTCTAATAGCGTGTATTCCAAGATTCCCAGGGCGTCTTAAGTTCTGATCCTCAGGAGGAAGAATGAAACTTCCTCTGAACTGTGAATTGATTAAACGCATAGATACGCTGCTACATCCCTAATCCATTAATAGTCCCTGGAACCATCGCGTAGGCTGTAGAGCGTACATTGCCATAAATTGACAGGAAGAATACGCAACTTAGTATGTTATTTAATAGAAACTTCAAACACTCTGAACCAGTTAATCAGAGAGTTAATCGAGATATCCGACTGTTTTCCAGCAGAAAATTAATTTTATAGATTTCTAAATGATCTCGAAGAATTTTATATACAATTCAAACTGTATTAAAATAAACATTTATTTGATAATCTGCAAAATTGTTTCTTGATTTCTCAGTAGTAATTGATCGAACCGTAGCGCCGAGAACGTTAAACATTTATTATTAACAATAATACGATCGATATAAGACACATATTGTTCGTATTAAATATTGAAACGCGTACCATAATTTATGAAGTCAATATTGCTGGAGCTGACGATAGCATTAAATTGTTTTTTCCATGTTTTCAAAGTGTTCTAAGTCGCATCGATTGTCAATGAATATTTGTATTGAATGTGAGACAGAAAAATACATTCGGCGATTGTCCTACTTCGCCCGTGGCAGGACTATCCTGCGAGCCAGATGAAACGAATCGCCATAAGCTTGTGGTGGAGTGTCGCTTATTGTCATTACGACACGAAAATAGATCCAAACTGGTCTTCAGTTTTTCTGCATCGTCTATCGCGACACTGACAGAGCTGGGAGTCGTTCATCATCGAATCGCGGCTCGACGATACGTGCGCGCATACGTGTCAACCCCCCGCAGGAAGAAAACTTCGATCGGCGGCCACTCAATCTTGTTTTTTTCCGTCGCTGGGCTGGCTGGCATCGAGTGCTGTTTTTCGTCGGTTAATCGAAACTTCCAAGGAGTAAGAATGATCGGTCATATTCGACAGAGCGAACGACAACAGATGTCTCTATATTCGCTGAAAAAACGTTCGACGATTGCATGCTGCGGTTTTTCGGGCTCGTGGAAAAATCTCGTCCAGTTGAGAGAGACGAAGGTCCGCAGGATTCTAATAAAAACGGTAAGAAGATCCAAGATTGGTGGAGAAGATCAAAAATAAAGGAAGAGCGGGCGAACTTGTCGACTAGCCTCTTCTCCTCGTAGATTTCGATGGGACTTTCTCGAATCACTTTCCTTTGACCTACAAATAAGAGGAGAAATAGAAATATTTTTTCGGCCAGACCGCGGTGACCTTGAAAAAATACAGGTCACTGTGGAAATTTGTGAAAAAGCTTATCCTCGGGGATTGCGACGAGATCTTTTTTCTATTTGTTTTCTTTTTTGTGATGTATATCGTCGAAAAATAATAAAAAATTGAACCCCAGTGACGTTGAGAAAAATAAATGTGAACTCGTCGAAAAGCTACGACCTCGCCGGTTTGGAGTTAGGGTCGCAATCATGCATACCAATATCCTGTGTAATCGTTATTAACAAATTTCATCCTTTGGGTATACAGATATCCTTCATTAACAAAGACAATTTGTTGCCAAAAGTCGAACCATTTTCTAAAATTTATACGTATTTTACAAATGTTTTTCTTTCTGCAAATACGTTTAAAATAAATTTCCAAAATTATTCCAGCTATTTCCACTTTGTTGCAATTCCGGTAGAAAATTTTTATTTCACATAAAGATCTGCTGTCTATTTATTATTTATTGTAAGAAAAAAAGATATTTTTCCCACTGATCTATGTTTCCTACGATGGACTCAGAAAATTGTTCAAATTATTGAAAGAAAAGATTTTCCACTGATTTTTCTTTCCCACGAAAACGTTTATTTTTTGCAAAAAGATCCGTAGTCTACTTGCGACCGTGAAATTCCTATTCAACGGGAGAGCGAGCCATTGGTTCTCGAAGCGTGACGATGCGTTTCCGTGGAAAGCAATCAACACGTTTCTCGGGGAGAATTATTAACACGTCGCAATCGTTCCGCGAGAAAATAAAATCGACCGACTGGTTGTGCGCGGGGGAGGCTCGCGGCACAAGCTCTTCGTCGGTTTTTCTCCGTCAGAGAACGGTGGAACTTTCAGAAACGGGTATTTCGCGTCCGGGGCAAGTCATCGTTCCGTGTCGATCGCACGGTAAATTGCGTTTCGGACGAAAGCGCCATTAATCTCGACGCGCGACACCGATTCCCGTGGGCAGAAGCGGCGCACCGCGTTTCCCGTGTTTCACCGGCGCGGGACGGCGCGGGACGGCGCGAGCTTTCCGCTGCGACGCCTTTGTTTTCGCCTGGTCCTGCTCGTTTCCGTAATTTGAAGAAACGTGACGCTTCCCCGTGTCGTCGCTCCAGGCATAACGCTACGACGAACACCCCCCCCCACCGTTCTCCTGAACGGAAGGTGCAATACGTGGCGCGGAAATTATCGCAATTTTTCATTTTGCGTACGTACGCGACGCAAACCGGTCGACCCATTTTTTCTCTCTTGTCAGTGTTGTTTCTAGAAAGTTCGTTTTAAAGTCGCGTCGAGATCACGCGTCACAATAAAATCCCTTAATTTTTCATATTCTGAAAATTGTTTAACCGCTGCGTGAACACTCACGCGTACACCGTAACAAATTGTCAGCTCACCGCCTCTTAACCATTAGCAGTCGAGTGGCGACTCAGAGTCTGTACCATTACTTAAAATATTGTTTATATTATTGAGTATGTTGGTATCTAATCAATTACTAAACATTTAAGTAGTGTATGAGATATTATATCAATTTCGTATCTATAAAATGAAGAAAAATAATATAGAACGGAATTATTCTAGGTTTGAAGAAATGTTTAATTTTCAAGTTAAAATAGCTCCGAGTGCAAAGGGTTAATCGTTATTTTACTAACAAAACATAAAAATGTTGATTACGTAATATATTTTGGTTGTCCTTAAATTATTCCTACAATTTTGTAAAAATAAGTCGGATCTTTCTTAATATGTTTAATAGGTCGACAATAATATAACAGTATCTTTAAATTTTTCCAATATTTCCAAACATCCGCTGTCTAGTAATGAAATAAAAATGATTAAGTGTCATTATTTTCACTTTAAAAAATTCGTCACTGGCGAAATAAGGAAAATGGTAAAATAAAGAGATCGATTTTTCAAAAAAATGGTACTCCTGGAATACTCTCAGAGTTTCACAATGTGAACAAAAGTGCCATCGTGATAAAAAATGTCACATTGCATAGTGGTAACGCGTAACTAAAATTTTAATCTCGTTTTCTCACGTTTTAAATTCTCTTTAAAACTAAGAAATTACCACTCCACATATACCAACATAAATAGTAATTTTTCGTGGAGACGACGTTTCGTACGAACGTGATGCAGGAGACCGCGAAGGCGATAGAAATTAATCCGACCGGACTCGCGAGAACAAATATCCGCCGAGCAAATCGAAGTCTCGTCTCGACTGTTCTCTTCGTAATGAAAACATTCTGGGAATGTCCCGGCTGGATCTCGCGTAGCCACACGAAAGAATAAACTGGATCTCTTTTAACAAGCGTTGCAATAATAAATTGCGATTGCTCGAACGGAAGGGTAAATACCGGTGGAAAATTGAAGATAAATATATTTTTAACGCAACTTGCAGCGTTCGTTACAACGTGTTAGAGAACGAGCCCGTGTATGCGAACCCCGCTCCTTTTTTCCTCTCAGAATTGCACCCTAGTGGGCAATAAGAGACATCGCAATCATCATCCTCTGTCCATACTGGGAAAAACAAACGCGTTACAATGATCCAGCTGCAAAACAGTGCTGAAGCGAGTTGCAGAGTCGATGATGTAAACCGACTATCAAACTAACAAAAAATTGCTACGTTCTTCCACTTTGTTTAAAACAAGGTCATTTTGTAGCTTCCTTCAAAGTGGACATCGTGCTAATTAAAAAATTTCACAGCTATACGTGCAAAATAAAAATTGTCCAAATCAGTTGTAAGACACAAAAGTTAAATAAAAGTACATTTCTCCTTTGAGTAATGTTAATCAGTCGAAAACAGTATTCTTGACCAGGCCATTTTTATCATAAATCAACGGTTAATTTACGTCACGTAAAATACAAAATTGTGGTCATCAAACGCAGTTGTGATTTAATGAAAATTTCAATTATTAAAAAAAAATAATTTGTTACTTGTCGTCACGTTAAACAAAAAATTATGGTCTGGGTTAGGTTAGTTCCTCCATGCGATATTACGTTCGATTCAGTTGTGATTTATTTATTTATTATTGCTTTAAACCAAATGGTTTATACAGCAAGTACAATATTATTACATATATCTGTGATTTAATGAAAATTTCAATTCTTTAAAAAAATAATTGTTAATTGTCGTCACGTGAAACTATGGCCGTTGTATTCACGCGAGGCTTAGTAGCGGACGTGTTCAGAACGTCGATTTCGGAATTTTCTGGATAAATGATTTGCACGTAAACGTTCACACGTTTACTTTCAAAGTAACCGGTCCGTGTAGAAGTTTAGTCGTACTACTTATCGGCGAATCCCTGGAAAATACGAGTCGAAGGGCGGGATCTAATCATCGAGCCGCCCGAAGGGTCGAAGAGAGGGAGGGTACAAGGTTTTCGGAGTCAATGACTCTCTGTCGCGTCTACCTCCCCTGGCGACTGGATACCTGTCAGCCGGGATTACCGTTTTTGTCATTCCTGTCACGTGTGCGTCTCTCTTTCAGACTCCTCCACCCCTTTCGCTGCTATCTTTTCACCCACCCAGAGGCTTTTTCCGCGAGGGAAATATTCCAGAAAGAAAGGGAAAACGTTCCTCGAACTTCTGACGTGTTCGATTGCACGGTGATTCGTTTTCACTGGCTGAAAGTCAATTTTCGATGTTCAACATTTTGAAAAACTTTTATTATTATTTTTATATTTAATATTTTTGCATTTTTCTCATTCATTTCGCAAGAGAAAAAGGTAACCTTAGGGAAGGATGCTTTTTTAAATTCGACACAATTTGACGGATGACAAGAGAAGTTATCGAACCTGGTAAACTCAAAAAAATTACGGAACTTTGCACACAAGTAGTGTAATTTTAATGCCTAACACAATTCTACTTTTTTCGTGCTGCTTCTCGCATTAAAGGAATGAAATCAGCCATTGAAAAAAAGTAATTAAAAAGGTTTTTTACACAATTTAATAAACACAATAATACCATGCAACTTTCGTTTAAACTTTTTTTTAAATATCATTTGTTCTTGTTTAGATATTTCAGGAAAAAGAAAATATTGAAACTTTTTCAAGTGCTGATTTCACCCTTTCACCGCGAGAAGTATATAAATATAATTAGGCTGTGAAGTTTTATGCATTTATAATTTAGAAAAGTTTAAAAAAAACTGAAATATAATTTTCATCTAGTTTAGCTTCACAAAGGCTATTACCATTGAAAATAAGACTTTGATTTCATTTTGTATACAAAAATTGAACTTAAAAACGAACTTATACTGTGACTTGCAATTATATAGTTATTCAATAAAGTAGTAAATAAAAATCTGTGATCCACGGCCGCACTGAACACGTCTACCTCTGCATACAAATATTGCAAACTGCAAACATGCGTCACTGTTAAGCCACTTTGTGCAGGCTCGACTGGGGGTATATTATTAATAAACTGCAGATTTTGTGTATTTATGGCATGCACAGGTATGCCAATACAATAAATTTCGAATGTCCATGTAGGTTCAATAAATGTTCCACCATGTTTGTAACTAAATAATGTTACAAAACCAATATCTCGAAAAGTAAAAATTTGTGCAAATGTTCATAGTTTAATGACAAAGTACACATACAAACGAAAACTCTAGATGAAAGTAGTCTATTTGTTAGTTTGAAGAATTAGTTGTGAGTTGTATTAAGTACTTGCTTATTCTTCTACAATTATTCTAATAAACTGCTTAATTTAAACATTATAATAAAAATCGTAGGAAATCTCAATAAATCCAATCCTGTCATTATGATAAATATTACGCCTGACAGTTCGAGTGTTAAACAAATGGAAGTGTCACTCGTAGCCTATCTTTTCGTAATATTTATATTGCAATTTCCCAGTAACATTATCATCGATATTTAATTCCCAAGGACAAGCTAAGCTTTGATGCAGACGTCTGTGAAAGTGTTTATAAACGAATGCTGGTAAACGTTTAAACGACAATTGAGGTATAAACATATCGCGTTGTCATGTTCGTGCGACGTTCAATTGTTGAATTATTGTGCGATGCCACTTTGTTCTGAAGTTTAACAAGGAATCTCCGGGCCGGAAGCAGATTTCAATTTCGCATTAGCCCCCGGGGAGCTACATTTGCACGATATCGAATCGCGTGACGTCTACGGGAACGCGATACGCTCAAGGCTTGACAGATGTAGTGGGCATTAACTGTCTTTTGCTCCTGTTACTCCCCCATCCTTCACTTAGCTCCTTTTCGTTCCACTAGTTGGCCAGGAACGGCAAAGTTTCTTTTCAGGCCCGGTTTCACGTCGACCGACGCGACGGCTGATCAATTTCGCCCCGATCGCGTCCCGTTAAACTCGTCGTTCCAGCGGCGAGTAAGTTTCGATTTCGATCATAATGGCCGCGAGACAAAGAAATCGTCGACCGGGGGGTCGCAAGTCGAGAGCCGTTCGACTTCGCCAGAGATAAGATATCCGTTTTCTCGTACGGTTCTCGAGATGTTTCAGAATGTTTCGGACTGTTGCTCGCGTTCAGTAGACCTTTCAAGCCAGATTTCGAAGGGGAAACTTCAGGGAATGTTGACCATATTTTTTTTTTTAATTAAATCAGCCCATCATCGAAAAAAAGAATTTGTTTACATTGTTGAATATTATAAAATTAGTTAGCGAGGTTGAAAAAATTATTTTACGATAGATTCTTTGTGAATAAAATAAAAGAAAATGTAGCTCAATCGGACAAACAATTCATGAGATAAAAAAGCCTGTTTTTGCCAAAATACGCAAAAATTGCAAGCTTCGAAGGTCTGTAACTTCTAAAAAAATTCTACGTTATTGTATGTTAAATAGCCTATGATTTAATTAATTATATATGAAATGTCTGAGATGTATATCATTTATAATAATTGCTTCTTGATGTTCTTCGTCGAGCGAGCGCTTTAATTGATTGGAAGTTTAAAATTGTTTCTCTGGACACTCTAGAGGGCTAAGAATAACAGCGACTTTTCTAAATAGCACGAATAGTTATCCTAAAACTGGGTAACAGCCGAGACCGGAATTGTAATTACGATAATTATGGATCTACAGACCTATCATCGCGCCAAATTTCGTTGAAATCACTGGGAGCTATATTCGGTATATTCCCCTTGTAGGTTCCAAGCGGAAAAATACATTTTGAGCCTGTCACGCGAGAAACGAATTAATTTTTTTTTCACCGATGGAGCGTGCAACGACAACCATTAACGGTGTACGCCGGGCAGAAACGGCTGTATTGGCAGCCGTTTCAGTTCGGTAATGATCACGCCGGCAATTTAATAGCCGTGTAATTAACATGTGGAGCACATCCGGAATGCGCTGCGCCATTAATGAACGGAATCGAGGAAGATTAAACAAATTTCGGTCGAGTTATCGCGTACTTTGGCGTGTTGCTCGAAAATTTTTTTCCCGGATTCCCAGTTTCCACCAGCGTTGGGCAAGTTCCATGAAATCTCCCATACAATGCGTCCATCAAATTGCACGATGAGACCAAATCTTCCGAACGACGACGAGATTTTTATGCGGACTAAAAAGCTTTTCAAGAAAAAATGATTCCTTGGCTTAATAATTTTAGAAAGTAGATCACAACGTAGCAGTATTCGGAAATTTTTTCTACGCTTTCCCCGTTTTAAATATTCAATTTTTTATCGATCGTAAAATGTTAAAATCTGTATTTAATTTTATAAAAATAGTTAATTTTATATAAATTAAATAGAATTAAGTATTTTAAATGTTTGTAGGGGCATTTATTAAAATCTGTATTAATGTTTTCGGCGCTCGGGTTCAATTGTTACTATTTAATAGCATGTTTGCAATATATTTATCAACGGTTCAGTCTTATTTTAGACCATTTTCAAGAAAAATAATTGCGTCTGTGAACTAATAACGTTTTCTTTTAATATATATTATTGAATTGTGGGTTGAAAAACAGTAGAGAAAGGTACCACTAACAATACTCACTTGCTATATGTGAAAAGAATTAGGACATATTTTTAAGGAACAGAAAAAACCTAAAATACAACCATGGTTTTGTGGGATAAAATAATTTTATCCCCGTTTTACATTTTCATTTTAGATGCATTAAATCTACAGTCTAGTAACAATAAAATAACAGCTTGTAGCGATGTTGAAAACTTCGTTAAATATTTCAGAAAACCGAGTTCAGAAGACGCTACAAACGCAGCAAAATGTACTTCCATGCTTCACTGTATACATTCAACAATTTTCGTGTAGTCTCCTATCTAGTTAGGCTACCAGTCACGGGACACCCCGTACATGTGTACGAATTCATAGGGTGTGCCGCGTGTACACAAGCACTCGTGTTCGAGCAGGAGAATAGGCCATCGAAGGGCTCCGCGATAATAAGGCGGAATTGCGGTGGCTATTTTCGACGCATTAATTTTTCACCGCTTACGTATAGTCGTGTTAGGCTAAGCATGAATTATGAACACATTACGGCCGGGATACAAATTGATTTATGGTCGCCGCGTCGCGCCGTGCATACCTAATATCCCTAGGCGATATTCTTCAGCCGTGGTGCAAGGCAGGGCGGGTCAGGGAATACGATTAATCTGCATAGCAGATCGCGTCAGATTCGCTAATAGCGCTTTTATGATATTCCGTCGTGAGCTTTACTGTCTTCGGCATCTTCGCAAGTAAAAGAATCACCTGAATCGAGAAAATTCGCAAACCATCCGGAACAATCATGTACAAGGGGCTGGGGGAGGGGGTGTAATTAGATCTCGTACATTTTTCGAGCAAAATGAAAGAAAAAATTGGTCCACATAAGTATTTGTGAAATTTTATTGATTTTTGAAAGATAAGTATGCAAATATTTTAACAGTTTACAACATATCACAAATAGCATTCCTAGAAAATTTTAGATTCGTCAGCTTTTTATTTCCGTTTTTCTCAGCCTCTGGCGCATTTGCAGCCTATACACAGAGGACAAGGTTAATACAGTTTTCCTTCCTTATAAGTCGATGTCTCGATCTCGAATGGGCTGAGACGTAACAGCAAAGTGGTCGGCCGTACAGCAATTCTATACACAATTGTACGTCAATTTAATTTTTGTATATGACCATTGCTTGGGGGAATGCAGTGGCGGAACTAGAAATTTTCGCCCCCTCAGCAAAATATAATTTTGGGCTCCCCCCCTATAATTTAACTTACTTTAGGAATAATTATAGTCAAATTGCTTATTATCTAATAAATGTAAAAATTTTGCCCACCTGGAGTTCAATTTAAATTAGGGATAAGTTTAGTAAAATTACAAGATTATGAATATAAAAATTTTGTTCCCCCCCCTGGAATTTAATTGAAATTAGGGGCAATTTTAGTACAATTAGAAGATAATAGATGTAAAAATTTTGGGACCCCTCCGCGTAGCAGGGGCTTGCGGTATTGTAGTTCCGTCCCTGGAGGAATGACTCTTTCGACGTATTGCGTAAAATTTTTTAACCTCAAAAGAGAGGATATAATTTTTATACACCCTGTACAATACCAATTTTCATGGGATGATGAATGTTCACAAAAATATACAGGGTGACACGAGCGGAAAGACGCGGAGGTGATTTAGGGATTAACCGACACGCTGTCGACACAGTGTTAACATCTGGAGTCGAGTCCTGTTTGATTTCCTGTGGGCACACAGCTTTGCCCGGATCGCCGTCATCCGAATGTTAATCTCTGCTTGGCACGTGATTGGTTTTATCAGCGGACACTGACCAGCCAAGGCTGTTCTTCGAGATAGCAGTACCTACACCGCCCTACGTAAGATGGCCGTCGGTTCTCTGTTATCAGAGCACACAGTGGAAATAGAACCCGCGCGAGCGACCACTCTGTTGTTTCGATTTCTGCGGAACTTGGCACCGGCGAAATTAACAGCAAATCGTGACGGACATCTGCTCTCGGCGATCCTACGTCTCCCGGCACGAATAATCCTCCACGACTGCGACGTGCCCATATACGAACGAGGTATGAATAAAATGCACAACGCGGCTGTTTGCCTTCGACTAATTTGAATACCCTTCCCGTTGTTTGCCAATGGACTAGTTTCCTTGCAATTGCGTTCCGGCCCCGAAACGACACGCGCAATTTCCTTATTTTGATAACCCAGTTCTCCGATGTGGAGCATTCGAATCCGCGGCCGCCAAGCTACGTGTGCGTTCGCGCCGCATTTGCCAATTTTCATTAATGCAGAATACTTCGGCGAACAAATTTTTTTTATTCAACTTACAGGTCTCGATTAAATCGATTTTTAATACAATACGCGCCCCCCGTGAAAATATTCCTATAGCGTTCGTATAAATGAAAAATAATGGGATCGCAGAAGGGGAGACAAATGAATATTAAATACGAGAAATCACGTTCCATCAATTTATTAACAAAACAATCATTCAACGAAAATGGTCGTTCAGTTTGTTTGTAACAGCCGTTCATTATGCAAATGGACTCCACTTTTGCAAACAAATTCGATTTGTTTTCGACGATTCTAGTTAACCAGAAATTATAATTTATTATCAATTTTCGAAATTAGTATTATTATATTGTTGATCAATATAATATTGGTTAATCGCTGAAAGAGCAGAATCATTTACTACGAAAGTGGGCCAAGTCCGTTTGCTATGAATTATTGTCTAGCAATTTGGTCGAGTTGCGGAGTGCCTCCACTATAGATGACGTAGAGATGATATTCCTCACAGTGGGTGTAAAAAGTATTTGTACAGCATTGAATACATTGTACAGCATTGTATAGCATTGAATACAGGAATAACATTTTCAGGACACATGCTATCGAACAACATAAAATAACCAGCAAATTGTAATTGGTCACGTCTGTGTTGCATAGGACAGCATAGATAATTGAAAATTAATTTTATCGCAACAATTGATTTTACCATATCGATTACAGTATTCAAAATCCGTTTAAAGTCGCATTTATTTGAATAAAATTTTGAAAATCGACGAACCCTGTTCACCCCAGTCGAACACAAGTTGAAACGTTCGCGCGCGAGCAAACAAAAATGATTTCGACCGAACAAAATAGTTAGAAAGCGACAACTATTCCGAGCGGAACTCGGTCTACGCGAAACAGTAATTCCATATGCGCCGCGCTAATGGAAACCGAGTACTCGACGCGAACGTTCCGATAACGAAGTCACGGATCGAAACACAACAGAACGAAAGAAAAAAAAAATAGAAAAAAAAAAACAGTTATTCCACACTTCCGAGCAAGCGTTACGAACAGTATCGTCTGTTTAGGCTCGCAACGGTATGCCCATTGACATCCGACAAATAATACTACTGTAAATATGAGAACGGTTCGTTAGAGCAGTTATTTAGTGCGGATTAACCGGGGGAAACGCAGCGAACAGAGAGCGGCCGCGCGCGGCGGAAGAGGAAAATAAGCGGGGAAAGAGAGGCTGTGTTTGTAGTAGGGACAAACAATAAAATACACATATCGACAGTCTTCGGTTGCATGGAACAGTAGGTCGTGGCGAGGAGGGTTGGCGGGGCAGGTGGCGGAGCGAAACAAAAAAAAAAAGCGATTCCCCAGGCAGCGGGAGCGTTCGCTCGTGTTTTTCGGAGTCAGTCTCGTTAGAAGGCCATTTTTATCGACAACGGGGGATTTTTACAGTCGCGGTCGCGCGCGAGCCAACATTTCGAGCGTGGCGCTGCGCTGGTCTCGTTTTAACGGTGTAGCAGTTCCCGGCGGGGCAGGAGCCGTGCGCGCCCGGCGTCATTGCCGGAATTACATTTCGTTACGTGCTCCGCGTGCTCTTTTTCGCCGCTCCGTAAACGGAATACGTGTCGCTATCTACTTCCACGCACCCGACATTATACCGCCCACGTGTCCCGAGACGTGCGCCACCGCGCCATTGCGAGAAAGAACACGACGCCGCGCGAATAGAGATGCTTTTTGTTCTCGCGATTGTTTCCGCGATCCGATCCGCATCCACTTCCGTTTCCGGTGGAAATTCAGGAAATTTTCAGCAGTGTCGTGGGCCGAACGCTCACGGTTCTGATGAGAGCAGAAAAATCAGCATTTATGGTGACTCGAAAATTCTAAACTGCTGACCAAAATGATGAGTTTACTTCGTTTTTGGATTATTTATTAATAGATGGATCTTTATGCAAAATTAAAGATTTTCACAGAAGCCAATTTTTAACAATTTTCATAAATTGAAAATAACATGGACGTTCTTAAATTGGTTTAATGTTTTTAACGTTTTTAATTTCGTTCACCTATTTTTGTCATAAATCCGCAGTCTATTTATTATCGTAGTTAAAACTGCTGGGGACTTAAAGGAAGGCTTCTAAAGTGATTTTTAAACACTTCTTTTTAGAACATCTATTGGTAGGATGCGTTTATATCGAAATTGAGTCAACGAAATTTAAAATTATTTATTATTATTTTTCATCTATTAATGTTATTAAGGGTAGAAATAATGTTGGGGGTGTTTCTACATGTATATATAAATCGAAAAAGAGGAGTAACACTTTTTCGTTTGACCCCTCGTTTTCGAGGAAGTCGAGTTTAAATTGCAGGAAGTAGAATAGATCGGCCATAGTCAGACGTGTCAGACGATTCCTATCGAATAGCACAAGTATTGCATTCACGAACTCCATGTTCTCGAAAACGAAGCTTCGGATGAAAAAATTTTACTCGATATTTTCGACTTATTTTCTCACGTAAAATCACCATGGCTGTATCATCAATAGCAGGACACCGTGTATATACAGTGACTCTCACTAATATTCGGACACTCTTAAAAAGACGATAACTTTTTGGACTATACGACTTGGATATTTTTTTTTTGGAGAAGTTAGAACAATTGATTTCTTAAAGTAAAGTGAAAAGAATTTTTTAAAAATTGCAATTGATCGGAAATGCAACTGTTTTATGTGGGCTTATATTGAAAATTTAGAAAACACGTTTTATAGATCTGTATTGTTAAACATATTCTAAAAGTTTCATCGAAATCGGTCAACATTGTTACTCGAAGAGCGACACGGTTTTCGAAGAAGTATGATGTCCTGGTAACAATAAAACCGTTGTAGTAAGCGGATGTAGGACTCGATATGTACCGTTTGTAAAAAGACAGATTCGAAACTGACTGAAGACTACCATTATTGAAGATTTGTTGTGAAGACTTCAAGAGTCTCGCGGAGTTTTCCGATAAAAAGTTTCACCGCTCAAGTTACAAAAACAAATCAAGAAAGTTGGTATATCGATTCGGGAGCTACGGATCATATCACTCGAAACAAAAAATAGCTCCACGGTTTCAAAGGGGATCGTGAACAGACGATATCCGTTGCGGATACCACGATCCTCCATACGACGGGAAGTGGAGATGCGAGCGCAAAATTTAAAAGTCGGTCGGAATACAAAAACATTTCGAACGTTTCACATACGCCAACGTTAATAAAGTTTTATAATCGCTACACTGTGGATCTTTATGCATTTATAGCAAAATTGAATAGATGAAATTAAAAATTGTCGGAAAATTTTGAAAATTTAAGGAATTGATCATAATTAACCTCGGATCTTCATGCAAAATAAATGTTGCCGGACACAGAAGCCATATAAAATTGATTTCTATATTAACAATTTTAGTAAATCGACAATAATATATGATTTATAGAGATTTCAATACTGTTCCCTTGAAAAGTGACAGATTAAAAATGAAAAAGACACACTGAAAATTCCACAGAAAAATCAGGATACTCGTTCGAATATGTGTCTACCGAAATGTCTTATCATCAACAGTTCGAGCAATGCGAATAACAGAACAGGTGACGTTTCGTGGTTTCGCGTATTGCCATCGCCGTCGATCACAGGAAATTTTCTTGATCCGTCGCGTCGCGTCGCGTGCATTCGACATTGCTGTGAACGCAATCGTTCACACCGAGTACGTCGACGGAAACTTGGCGCAACAATCGATGGGAAGCCCGAGATTGCTGGAAGGGAAAATTGTTGAGAGGCTTCGCGACGGTTTCCACGAGGTATGCGCCGCGCGTGTACCCTGAAAGCGAAATTCCGTTGGCAACCGCCGGAATCGCGACACTTCGAGAACGTCACCTTTGCGCGTTCAATTATAACGCCGTAAGATACGTCTTTACCGCCGACTATGCGTCAATGCGGTCTTTATCGCGGTTTCGACGATACGCGTTCCACGTACACTGCGGTGCATAATACTGTCAGCCATGTTTTTGCAGATTTTATCCATCTCGACATCAACCATATGTTACTCTTAGTGATTTTAATAGAGGGAACATGTTGGCAACTTCAATTTTTTAAATATTCAAACAATTTTGAATTCTATGTATTTAATTTTGCAATTTTTTATATTTAATAAAAATAAATGTAAGTATAAAGAAATACATTTAAAACCGCTTGAAATTTCCAAGCGAACTCGATGGTAACCACATATTTAAGAAAATAAATATCTGATATTTATAAAAATAGATATAAAAATAAAGAAATAAAATTTAAATTCACTTGAAATTTCCAAGCAAACGCGATGTTAACCACATATTTAAGAAAATAAATATCTGATATTTACGAAAGTAGATATCTTATATTTATGAAATATAAAAATAAAGAAATACATTTAAAATCACTTGAAATTTCCAAACGAACTCGATGTTAACCACATATTTAAGAAAATAAGTATTTGATATTTATAAAATTAGATATAAAAATAAAGAAATAAATTCACTTGAAATTTCCAAGCAAACGCGATGTTAACCACATATTTAAGAAAATAAATATCTGATATTTACGTAAGTAGATATCTTATATTTATAAAATATAAAAATAAAGAAATACATTTAAAATCACTTGAAATTTCCAAGCGAACTCGATGTTAACAATTCTTCCATGGCAATGTATCGGGAGCCCGGCGAGTAAAGTAAGGGTCGACGTTCGGAGCGAGCAGAATACGATTCATCTTCCCTTAATCGCATCGCGGTAACGAATCGGGCCACAAAGGGAGAGGCGGTTTAATTTACGCGCGCAAGCGGATTCATCTGAGAGAGTCACGGGGAGCCGGAAACCCCATCCGCGAATGATACCCGCGACTGAAACTTCGAACTCGTTGAAAAATTTACAACACGCCGTTAGCTATTGGCGGCGGTTTGACTAGAAGAGAGAGGAGAAACTGGATCAGGTGGGGATAGGATGAGCTTTTCACGGGGGAAACGTGTTATCCCTTTTCTTCCTGCTCTTTGATCCCGTAATCAGTCCTTTGTTCCGGAGCCGCCACTCGGATACGTTTCCCTTGTAAATGAGTCGGTGATTCGAGCGTTCCTTTTATTAAGCATGCAAATATGAAATCGCGGGGGCATCGTCGCGCGCGCGATCCCACTTTGTCAGCCGGAATACGGCGACGATGGGGTAGCACTGCGTCGCGACGACGGAATTAACCCTCTTGCGGTTATCCGCATTACCCTCGAATACCGCTGCTTCGAGGAAAATTCAGCCGGGAAAGTTCCTTGTTCGCTCTAGGCCACCGATGCACCGCGCCGCCTCAAATTTACACAACGCCGCGAACTTTTACGAAAATCCGTAAGCGAAAGTTCGCCATCCCGCGATGCGAACGCGCCCGAGCTCTTTGTTAATTCTTTCGAGGCGGATGCACCAGCCGGATCATGTTGTAGGGTAACAATTTTAGCTTCGAGACAAGTTTCTGGAAGTCGATAACGAATTCCCATGGCGACTTGACTCCTCATACTTGCTTAAAAGATCGTCGAAAGAATGCTAATCGAAAGACAATCAAAATAGAAAGCAATAAATAACCTGTTGAGAGGTTACTTCAGACTCTCTGTTAACAATAAAAATTGAGGGCATCAGTTGGAGATACTGTCAATAACTCTAGGGTTAAGGTAATTTTTGCAAATTTCTTTGAGTAGAAGGATTTTATTGAAGATAACTATTTTTTCCAACTCTTAGATTAAAATTTACTTTTTATTACTACAATAAAAATTTGTACAATTACAGTCTCGTTATTTTTTTAAAGCATTTTAATCGATTTTAGTGCTTGATAGATTTATTGTTTAATAGGATCTCGTAATTATTTATCAATTTTTATTAGACTGGACATGTCCCGTGCCTAGTAGTCGCGTAAATGTACGGACCTGGGTTCGCAGCTAAGGGAATTTTAAAGTGTCTAAAAGGTAAAGGATTTTTTCGACTTGGTATAGCGGTCTGGAATTTACACAACGCCGCGAACTTTTATGAAAATCCGCAGGCGGAAGTTCGTCCACCCCGCGATGCAAACGCTCCCGAGCTCTTTGTTAATTCTTTGGTCGGCGAGGTCGTCGGATGCACGAGTCGGATGATGTTAAAGGGTAACAATTTTAGATAGAAATCTGAGCGGGCGGAGAGCGTTTCGGGTTACTTAAATTTAGATCGCCGACGAAAGATACCGGTCGGAAACGTTACGGTCGAGATACCGAGGCAGCGAAAAAGGAAAAGAAGGATTAATAAATTGTTCTTTGTGCTTCGTTATTCGCGGCTTCCTCCTCCGTGGAGGTCGTTCTTCTTGGATTTAATATTCGAAGGAAACGAAACGACATCGGGATAACGGTGACTGTTATTTTTCGACAGTGGTTTTTAGTTGACACGCTATTATTATTAGCAGTACTGATTAATAGACAGGACTTTACGTCACAAGTACAACAAAATCATTTTCTACTCCAGTTTATTGCAATTCGGATAAATAATTTTTATGTTGCTTAAACATCCGCTGTCTAATCAATTCGTGGACTATATACTAATCGAATTTGTTAACATTTAGTATCTTTTTACATTTAGATCTATACTGGGTGTTAAATAAAATATTGTGAAATTGTATACTTACACCGGTTTTAATCTATAAATTACACTATATACAGTAATTCATCGATAATTGTCTAAAATACCTAAACGATAATTGTCTAGTCGCCTACCCATTCCACTTGAAGACCGTCCTTTATAAAGAAATGCATAGCATTCCACTTAAAAGATTGAAGGTCACCTTCACTTCTAAAAGAATTACAGACACATTGCTTGCAAAAAACAGTATAGCTTATTCCTCCCCTATTTTTTTCAAATGTTAACTATGTGCAAGAAAAATTCAGAACACCCTGTATGTCCGCCGCTGGATGTGTACACCGTGTGTAAACTGTGTGTACACACATAGTGCGTGACCCAATTTCGACATTAACGACAGAAGTTAGTTAGACCGTGGGGCAACCGTACAGTGTGATTAAATCGTGCAGAAAAGCTATTACCCTAACAGGCTTCAAAGAAGAAGATTACGGGCAGAAATCGTGTGAAATCGAAGCACGCTCGATTCCCCGACAGCCCCGTGTTTGCGTTTCAGCGTAGACCTCGGGCCGGATCCAGGTGAAGCAAGATAATCCCCGGTGAAAGCCACTTACGGAGTGGTGTATGGTACTTTAACTTGTTATTATACAAGTTCTCGTGCCGGCGCGGCGCTTAAATAAGCCAGCGGCCTGTTGAAAAGGGGACGAAAAACGGGACACGCCTTAGCTCGGCGCAGCGTGAAGATTTAACGAACGCTTAACGAGCTGTTGGTAACTAAAGAAATAACCTCGACTGTCGAGCTAAGCAATCTAGTTATCATCTCTTCGTACCCCCGCAGGGAATAATAATTACAATGGGAAGACCGTGGCTGGATGGAGGAAACTTCGGCCCTGCTCCTCCCCTGTATTTCTCCGTTGTTTATTTTTTTCGAAAGTTGGCTTGTTTATATTATTTAGTTAGGGGAGGGCAGTGGCCGACCGTTATCTTTATTAAACGACGGAAAAACGAAGACAACGACGAACGCAAGATCGACTCGAGACATTCAGGAAGAAACTTTCCAGTGTCAGAGATTTAAAATCTCCACTGAATTGATTTAGCTGGCCTGGAATAGCTTGGTAATTGTTTAATGAGCTGCTCATTATATTAAGCTTTATCGAGCCTATTGCGGTTTTCCGCTCTTTCTGGACTCGATGCACAATTTAATTTCTTTCAAACTATTTAATCATTTAGCGCGGTAGCCTCCGTAACTCGGAGATGGGAAACTCATTTTCTGAAATATCTTGAAAAGAAGACGAGATCGAGAAAAATGTGAACATACTTTTCAAAGCTTTTAGTATTGTTAACGTAGATTATACATCGAGATAATAATATTTATAAATAAAAATATTATAATCAAGATAACAAAATATGAAAATGTTTTATTAGCATACTAACAGTTTATTAACACTCTCATTATTTATTATTGCTCAGTCCATAGTTTCGCAGTTTACTTAAAGATAGTCAAATTAATTTTATAATATGCAGAGAATACTTGAATTTCTTCTCCTTAATTATTTTATAAAGTTTTTACAACAAATTACTCTTATCTTTAAAACGCAGCAACATATTTTCAAGACGTACGTTAGTAACAATGTTTCTCCAAGTTATTAAAAATTTGTTTAGCGAATGTGTTTCGTTCATTTAATTGTTGGAGAAACGCAGAATTGTTTCTAGCGCATCAGCAAGAATTCGTTCGTTCTTCTTGACAAAACAAGTTCAACAACAGCACACTTGCCGCAGACTTTAATTAACAACCGGTTGTTGATTTTTTTATTGTTCCCCGTGAAAACATTTAGCCAGAAGTTTTCTTCCGTTTTATTTTTGTTTCGGACCAGGAAAAAGCTTTAATTCTGAAACTCGTACCGCGGTGGGTAATGATAAACGACCACAACTGCGTGAAACCGTAAAGTGTATTTCATGCGTCGAGCAGTTCTGCCTGGAAATTATCGCGAATGTGTCGCGAACACTGCCACCCCATTCCCACCCCCTCCCACCGTAAGAACCGCAAGCATAACGTAGTTTTATTGCAGTCACAATTTCGGCTGTACGAACATCCAAGTGCTTCAAGTTTATCTAAATAAGTTCTTTCCGGCTTTACTGAGAAAACAGCTACATTACGTTTGGTAAGCGCATACGAAAATTAACCTGTCCCGATGATTTCCTGATCCGTTGTTAACAAGAAGTGCTAAAAGTGAATATTTTATATTACTCTGTAGAAATAAGAAGGATGCATTTATTCCGATTTTTAGTGACTTTAAGAAGTTTAAAATTTAAAAATGCTAGAGTATAAAATTTATTTAGTCACTAAAAATCGGAATAAATTTGAAAATTGAAATTTGAAATTTGAAAATTGAACCTATTGCCTTATTCCGAGTTTTAATGATTTTCAGAATAATGTATGCCCAAAGAAATATTAGTTTGACACAAGAATAATTACGGTCTCTCGTCTCTCTAATGAAGCGGCTGACTCCTTCATGACTGCGTGTCGTTCGATGACGCGACTGTTCGAAATTTCCTTGCCGACAATTTCGGAAAAGGAGCACGTTTGCCACAGTCGTGACGGCGCGGTATAGGGAAGAAAACGTGGTCCGCGTTTCCCGCGACCGAGTAACACGGAAAAAGTCAAGAACTGCGAGGTTTCACGAAATATGTCAAACAGGGATGAGAAATATTGACTTCAATATTTATAGAGGCGAATCTTGGGATCCAAGTGCACCCTATCGCTGGCATACATCTTCTTCGACCCGCGCACTCGGGAAGGGAAATCTTGTTACCTTCCGTCACATGCTGACTTCATACTGTGTCCAATTTGGGGGATGAATATAATAAATTCTTCCATAAATTCGCAGTATTAATGAATTGTTCAGAAGAGTACAATTTAATACAAAGTATAGATTTCATGTGATTTGTTATTAATTAACCTCATTTCACGTTGCTATTCCAGAATAAATTTCACTGAATACGCATTTAATTCGTCGGAAAGGAATTAAACCATATCAATTAGTATCGCTATTCATTTATTATTTCATAAGTATATGTCCCATTAGAAAAGTAAAACTTTTTTAAATAATATGAGCATTGTGGAAATAATAGAAATGTTAATACTACGTATAAAATGTTTATATGAGATTTCTTTTAAGGAAATCAGTATTCTACTTTCAATATAACTGCACGAAATTGTTTGTAAACTATTAATCTATTAAACTATTATCTTGCATTATTTCTAATTGCAGATCAGAAGGCATAAAAATGTCTTTTATGTATTAACATTTTCATTCATAGTAATGCAATATAATAACACTATTTAAAATGCATTCTATTTATAGGACACTTATAGGGAAATTCGAATCTTGCGTTAATTTTGGGACACCCTTTATAACAGTTCTCGCGCGTCGAAGGTTAGAACACGTCGAATGAAAACGGCGCGGGATTACCAGAGAGACGAGGGAATATCCTTCGAAGGAGACAGAAAAGTTCGCGGACGTTTAACTTCTCTGCTCTTCTTCGGTATCTACGGGCACTCGTAAAGTAGCTCCACGGGAACCGATCGTCTGCCGTTCTGACAGATTATAAGGGTGCGCCAACTGCGAGAACTGACGAACAGAGTCCGACGATATTAGAATCTGATTCAAAACTGAATCGGCCGCTAATGGAATTGACTATTATAAGTTTGTGTGCCGAGGCTAAAGCTTTGAGCCGCAACTCAGAAGGCTAAGCGAGAGCTGGAAACCATTGCTCAAGCGCAATGGAAACTCTGGTAATGGATACCTTCCTTTATTCAAACATCCCCACACCGATGTTTCTGATTGTTTGCCCTTGCGGTGGTTAATTGGGGTAATCTTTCGGATGGCGTGTAACAGTTCCCGTAGAACGGGAAAATCAAATTCTGCAACTGATTCGTTGATGGACTGTTTGCTCCAAAATTCAAGCAGTCCACGTTTTTATCAAAATTTTATCATTGGTATCTAGAGTGTGTTTCACGATGAAATATTTTCGTTATTTCAAACGGTACGCGAAAAGGTTTAATATAAAAGTTATAACATTTAAAGAATATCGCTAAAATAAAGGTCACTTTCGTTTTTTTTCTTTTTAATGGAATTAGTTGTTTTCAGTCATCCTAACAATCTGCGAATATCTAAACAATCCAACTCGAGTAGCATCTACAGGAGAAAGTAGTTCAATGACCTTAACAACATATCTCAAGGTCATCAAAATGACGAGGAGAAGTTATCTATGTAATTATTAAAGAAAAAAGAACACGAAAGTAACCTTGATATCTCCTTTACACCTGCCAAAAAATTACCATATTGTTTGTTGCTTCGAATCCTGTAAACTTTCGTTTGAAAAATGCTCGCGTATTGTTTAAAATAAACGAGGATATATCGGGCGGATAGAGTGCGCGGGACACACTGTATTTCACCGCATTGCTTACACGCCAATGATAAATGCAGATTCTTCTCCGTGCCGCAATCGCTAGCCTCTTCTCGTTCGTCGGCCTCGAACCCCCGCTATCCAGCCCGAGGCAATCGCTGAAGCAATCTCGACTTCTTATTGATTGCAGCTCAAGCAACTCGTGCGTGTAAGGGTCTGAAGCCAGTCGAACGCTATCCTCGGGATTTTAAAATGGTTCCCTCGAATTGAACAAGGGGACGCCAACGGAAATTATTCCACCGAGGATTGTTTTGATTCCTGTGACTTTTTCTTCCCTATCACATTCTCTATCCCGTATGAATCGACGTTTTCAAGGTTCAGGTAATCCTCGGTTTCTAACATTGCTAACAGTAACAGTAGCGCGGGACCTGTCAAAATGGCGGAATCTAGATTTTTTAATTTATGAGTCTTTACATTCTATACATATTATTAGACAGCGGATTTTATACGGGAAGCTACAATTTTTTTACGTCACCTTTTAGGGGATACCGAGACGAATTCGGCAAGCATCACAATAAATTTACTTTTCATGTCACCATTTTGAGTCGATTCAATTAAGGTAAATAATATTGTTTTAATATTTCTTTGGTTTAGATAAAGAGGAAATACTTTTTATCTTGTCTCAGCATCTCCTGAAAGATGAGTGGGAAAAATTGTAGGTTTACCTATAAAAAGTGAAGGTATGAAGGCTTGATATCTCTGGAAAAAAGGGTTGATAAAAGATTTTGTACCATCACCTTAAAGCTCTCCTCGAACCATGTTATTTTAGCCAAAAAAATTTCTGATTGAACCACTAACAGCAGAATAATCTAAGCTGAACCTTCGTGGTTGACTCTGTATCTAAAGAAACAATAATATTCGTAAAATCACGACTACTGCGTATTTTGAGGAGAAGTCTTTTCGGTTCTTGAAAACTGGTTCGATGTATCCATGCAAGGAGATCGCCTATATGGAACCCCATATTTTTTCCCATGATGTACAATAAGTTTAAGCGAGCCCTTCGACTTTTCAAGTGTTCTGGGATATCAGCGGAGATAGACTAGGGAGAAAGTCGGGGATACAAAAGGGTCTTCGTAGCTGCGGGACGATTCCGTTTGATCTACGAAAGAGCCGTAGTCGGGCGTGTGTACGTGCGCACACGTGGAAATGTTTCCCCCCGGCATGGGCGCGCGCAAAGGGTGGCGGAAAACAAGTTTATGACGCGGAATGGGAATTGATGTCTCGTAAAGCTTGCTCAGCACATAGTGGTTTCGATGTGATATAGCTTGTTAATGTATTTAGATCTGCCTCTGTGCGAGTAAATCTCTGTACAGACAAATTCGATCCGGTTGCAGGTGGACTGTCTTCGTGTTGCATATCATTACTGCCTCTTAATGGTCCCGGCAACAACTATAATTACGGATAATATAACTTGGACCCAACTGAAACGCCATTAAGGCACGTTATAGACGCCGCATATACGTGTATACGGTCTAAACATCGGTGCTGCGTAGACACCAATGGAGAAAAAGTGTCTAAATCAAAGATTTCCAATTTTCTGATGCACGCGTCGAGCTGTAATCAGTAGACTGCGGATGTTCATGCGATTTTCAATTTTTGTAGACTAATTCCAAGATAGTGGAAAGATATAACATTCTATTTTCAATCGGAACAGACTTTGTGGATCCAAAACAAATAGAAATCGTACTATCGAATTTTGTATTCTAGCATTTTTTGAAAATTTTCATACGGCATAAATGCATAAAGCGGTCTAGTAATTAGTAGGCTGCGGGTTTTATGCATTTATGACAAAGATGAAATTTAAAATAGCAGGAACATTAGTAGAACATTAGTAGAAAATTTTAATTTTGCACAAAAATCAGCAGTCTAGAAATAATACTTTGAACTCGACATGATCGAGGAAATGTCCGAAACTTTTGTGACTGAGCATACTTTATCAGTAAGAATATTACTGATCTTACAATTAGTTATGAAGGAATTATTTTTTATCACAGTGATAGTGGAAAACCATAGCTGCAAAGCAAATTCGGTCACCCATTTTTCTACGAGTATTAAGACGTTCGAGTATTTCGCAGGTTTAAATTTTCATAAAATGAAAGCATGCTTACAATCTATTTCTACCTAAAAAAAAAGAAAAATTCGGGAAAATATTCCACCGAATTCTTTTACGATAATATGTCTACGGGGCGCGATAAAATCCATAATCCCATTTCGCGTATAATATTCTATATTCATTATTCGGTATAGCTTTTGATACTTCCTTTATACGCGAAATGTAACAGGAACACACCTGTATTGCGCGTCCGCAAACGTTTTCAGTATGGAAGCGCGGTTTAATTGGTTCAGCGATTAATTGACCACGGGCCGCGAATAATTTAATAAACATTAAACACGCGCCGATTCCGTGCTAATAAATATTGAATCGAGCGAGCAGAGGAAAACCAATGTATTCGTGGCTAATGGATATGTCACACCGAATTAGAGGTCACAAAGTGGATTCGATGCTGAAAAGTTAGTGGAACGTGTGGCGAGCCTAGTTACATTAGAAAAGGGAAAAAAGCAGACGAACAATCGGCGTAGAAGTTTTGAATGACTCACCGGTGACCTTGATTTGGTAGGGCAACTGGGCGCGCCACGTGTCCTGCATTTTCCGATCAGGTGCGACGCATCGATACTCCCCAGCTTCTTGATAAACGACCCGACTCAGAGCCAGTGGACCGGGACCACCAACTGGATCCATTCCAGGACCGTGTCCCCAGCAACCGCCGTCGCACTCCAAAGTCACAGCGCCGCCGATCTGCACTTCCATCTTCCGGGACTCGGTCGCCTCACCGTTCAAGGCTTCCGCTTCCGTTTCCATGTCTGGGTCATCTGCGTGTGTTATTGATTTCGATAAATACGCTACGCTGCTGAATCTACAATTTTTATCCGATATACAGTGGCTCCCATTGATATTCGCACGCTCTTAAAAAAAAAAATTTTTTTTGAACTTTTTCGAGAAGTTAGAGCAATTAGTTTACTAAATGATGCGATAAGAAATTTTTTCAAAAATTGCAGTTGCACGGAATTGTCGACAATTTTCTCTGAAACATACTAAAAGTTGCGTTTTACAATTTTTTTATGTGGATCTATATCGGAAATTTAAAAACTACGTTTCGTGGACCTGTGTCAATTGTGAAAGTTTCACCGAAAAATTTTTTTTAATACGTGCTATACATCATTTCCCGTAGATTTTTTCACGCTGATTTCAAATCTGGTTTCAAAATTTGTCTACGACATCAGGATTTTGCAAAAAATCTATTTTTGTGACAAGAAACTATGGGATTATATTTATTTTTTGTTCAAAAAAATAGATTTTTTGTAAAATCCTGATGTAGACAAATTTTGAAACCAGATTTGAAATCAGTGTGAAAAAATCTACTGGAAATGATGTATAGCATGTATTAATAAAAAAATTTTTCCGCGCGAGGTATTGAAAAACCACAATCTTCTTGAAATTGTACAAGTTTAACAAATTTTATCAAGGTCAAAAAACGTTCGTACCATAATCTCCCTATTTTCCCATATTCTACAAAGTTTCAGCTACAATTTAAAAAAAATTTCATCGCTCTATCTCATCTCTATCGAAAGTTCTTTGATTTTGTCGCCGATTTCATCAGAATTGCCCACTGTGCGTCATAGGAGGGGAGTGGGTGACAAGTTTTAATCTGGCGAGACTGGTTTGAAGTCATCGAAGACGCTATAAATTTCCCCGGTGTCGGTTTATCGCGGTAAATTAAAAATTTCAATTTTTCCCCGAACCGGAGTCCTCGCGATCACGATTTTCAAGCACGCGACGTACATACTTATCCGCGGGTATCTTAAAGCGATCTCGGTATCCGACGGCGTTGTCATCGATATCGTGGAAGGAGCGACGCATCAAGAATCAGACGCACGTACGGAGGATAAAGTTAAGGGTATAAGTGGCGGTACCACGTGTGGGGGTTTTGCGAAATCTTTTCTCGGAGTCAGCGGAGCCGCGACGCACAGTGGTCGATAAGTACGAAAACCGAGACAAGAAGTAGAAAACAAGAAATTATTTCAGGAAGATTTTCGTATAATTTGATTGCTTAATATCTGATACGCGTGTCTGATAAAGTTTGATAAAAAATTTTGTCGTCTCATAAGTTCGTGACTATTGTTCTACTATTTGTGTATGAAGCATACCTTTAAAGTTTACGAAAACTCTCTCTCACTGTCTCTCTCTCTCTCAACTAATATCTTGCAGCATTTATCGCTCTATGTTTATACGAAGCGTGGATATAACAAACATATCCGCGGCACGAACTTACGAGACGACCGTAATATTTTCGATTCATTTATAACTGAGAAAGTTCAGATAATCGAAAATTATTTCGATTTTAACCCTTAGCACTCGAGCACCCTTTAAAAATTGCTGTACCATTATTCAAAATATTGTTTACATTATTAAATAAGTTGGTATCTAGTCAATTACTAAACATTTAAGTATTTGACGAGGTATTATATCAATTTCATATGCATAAAATGAAGAAAAAAAATATAGAACGGAATTATTCTAGATAGAAAGAAACGTTTAATACAGTCAAATTAATACAGCTCCGAGTGCAAAGGGTTAATACTTATTATTATTTTCTCGATAACGATGCAAAAACGAGCAAGTCTCTAAAAGACTTTTTGTCTTAGTTTTTCGGTCCCCTGCACGCTCCTGAAGTTTTGCCATTTAAATTCGGGACACCCTGTATATTTCTATTCTGTCGAACTGGTTGCGAAACTGAAAATACGGTTTCAACGTTAAACCAGGTCAAAGTGACCGGTGAAAGATTTTCTATTCTTCAATCATTTAATAGAGATCGTGGAATGAATTTAATTGGAAAATCCCATCATAATCAATGGCGATGTTGAGTGATTGCTTGACGAGAACGATACATCTATCTACGCAGATTAACGGACGCGTTAAATTATATAATACGCGAATAAAATGAAACTTCCAAGGCGCACACTGATTTCTCTCCCACTTCTTCCACGTTTCTGCTCCAATTCCACCCACGGAATTATACGGCCGCGATCGTTTGCTCTCGAGCTAACGCTGTGTCCACAATTACGAAGGGAAAGGGTGTGGACGGAGGTGGTGGATGTCGTGCCGGGGGTATCTCTTCGCCGAGGAATTAGAGTCGGAAGGGTGGTAGATTTCGTTCCTCGTGGCGCGGAAACAAGGACGGAATGAAAAATAAGACGAAGAAAACGGGTCTTGTGGTGGGAGAGGGTGGAGGGTGGGGGCTTAAAAAAGAAGGGGATGCGGCCGGGAGAGTAGGAGGGTCGGAGAAAGAGCAGTCCTTTGAGTTAGCAAGCTGATCCTCCGGCTCATCCTATAACAAAACAAAGGGATCAAAGTGGTGGATGCGACGATAGGAGGCTTTTACACCCACCCCCACCTCCGAACCGCCCCCGACTCTAGTGCCTCGGTCCGCCTGCAGCCCGACTATACCTCGTTTGTCTTGTAGTTTGTTCGGAATTTTAACGGCAAACAGTCCCGACGCTATAACAAACACCACCCCTGGTCCGGCACGGGGGGAACTTCCACTTTTTCTTCGTTACACTCGCCTATACGGTTCCTGCTTTTTAATGGTGATTCTCGTTACTCACGAATTTGATCTATCGTTGAGCCGGGAATCCCAAACCGACGCGACGCGCACGCTTTGATACTTCGCATATCGGCAACGTTTTCACCTCTGTTCCATCAACCGTTCGCCACGCGAATTCGAATTTTTCCGACAAGTCCCGAGGAATCCAATTTGTTCGACAAGAGAAACGGAAAGGCGGAGAGTCGAATTTCAACAATTCACTAGTAATTCGATGCTGTTTAGATCGAGGAACATCTTCCGTTTGTTTACACAATTCCGTGTGAATATACAGTTACGAATTGGAATTTTATTTCGAAGCTACAGTGGATTTTTTTATCAATATCTGCATCTTGTAAAAATTAGGGAAGTGAGGAAGCTACAAAAGTGGAACAATGAAACAAGTTTTAAAAGTTTTGTAAAAAAATTGTAATAATTTCACAGAGGTGGGAAGAAATTTTGTTGCCTGTCTACGTTAATGCTTAAATATTTTAAAGGAAACTACAGATTCGTATCTAATAGATTTTATTCTGAAGGGTTCCCAAAGTAATACTGCCTAGCACATGACAACCAAAATCATCAATTTGTTTGGAATTTTGACTTGCGCCACTTTCGTAATCACCAGTACAAATGGCAAACATTCATTCATTTTGGATGTGTCGTGATTAGCTAAATTGGTTGGGTGAAATATAAAACAGGATCAGTAGAAATTTAGAATATCGTCATGTTGTTCTTACCGTAACAAAGCCATTAACACGTTCACAGATGTACCATGGGTGGTACAAATAAGACTGTAGAACGACCACGTCGCGAACGTGTTAAGGGATGAGATCAATGTTTGCCTTTACTACTGCTTCCCACGAGTAACGCAAAACATTTTTACTTCGCATAATGATCTGCAGCGAAGTCGTAATCTATCCCGGAGATCGATCGAACAGACAAACTAAAATCATTAAAAATCAATTTCCGAGTGGACCGCGGTCAATGGATTCCTCTTCGCAGCGGTGTGTTCAATTTAAGCGCGTGTCCCCCAACAATCGGAAGGAATTGCCGCACCGTTTAAAACCCGACCCGACGTTATCCGTGGATAAGTAATCCGACCGGGAGATTCGAACAGGACGTGGTAGCGCTGTAATCGATAATTCCTACGGAGGTTGGTTGGTTTATAGGTACTCTCGAGCCATCTAAATTGCGTAGAGATTAGGTGCTCGGAAACCCGTATCCAGGATCGTCGGTTGAGGGTGCAAACGGAAACTGGGAGGACAGGGGATGGATAGAGAAACTGAAGAGGGGAGCGCAGGGTCGAGCGAGATGGCGACGAAGGGACGAAGGGGCTCGAGAGTTTCGTAGAGATGGGGGAGAGAGAGCCAGCCGACCATCCTACCCGGTGGTTATAATGGCAAGATGGAAGGACTGGGGGCCATCGTAGGAAATTTGCAAATTTTCACGACAGGGCACGGATAATTTCCGGTTGGCTCGGTGGCTTCCGCTCTTGACAAATGACTGTGGTTTCCGGTTATCGGCTGCGACGACGACCCCCTTCGCATTCCGAATTAGCAGGAATGTCTGGCCCGCTGTCGCTCCCCCGAGAACGGATAGACAATACTCTTTCGGATGCAGCACGCGCGATCGGTTGTTGCTTTTTTGCCACGATTCGAAACGAATCGTGGTTCAATCCCGGAGTCAATGACCTTACTTTGATACCAACGAGATTAGCATTGTATTTACATTTGTTAGAATGCGGAAGCGTGGAAATTACTCGGCTCGGAATCCCGTCTTTTCACGGTTTATCTACGCCTTCGAAAGTAGGGATCAAGTGAAATTTTTAAGAAACTGTAGAAAAACACGTGTCATTTTAAGTAGGACAGGTACATGTGTATCATTTCGCATGTATTTAGTTACATATTAATAAATGATTGACATCAATGTTTTAAAAATTACACGAATTAAAAGTAGGAAACATTAATGGACGGGTGACTTGAAGGTTTACTTGAGATGACACGTACAGGGTGTATGAGGGATTCTATATTTCTGGATCGGTGGAGAACTGTTAAAAAAATTGACTGGAAAATTAACTTTGCCCCTTTCTTTTAAGATTAAAAAATTTTTTATACACCACATAACTTTTATACACCCTGTACATGTGTATTTAAATACACGTGGAGAATTCATTCACGAAATATGCAGGATATTTAATGATAGAAAAAAGCAAGCCGACAAAACTCGAAAATATCAAACAAAAAGTTTGTAAAATAAATTCACGTGAAGTGATAATATCAAGATAAAATGAAAATATAAATACAGGTTTCGTCGACGAGAGAAACAAGGACTTCATTTTACCCGTTATTGCATATTTTCTCTTCTGTAGTTAAAAAACTGCAATCTTCTCCTGTGTTAGTAGATTAATGTAATTAAAAACGAAACAGTTTCTCTGTTTATTTATTCGAGTCGAGTATTACTGTTTATTAAAATACGAAAGCACATTAATAGGGACATGCTCACAAATGGAAACCCAGTAGAGTTCGGCGGTAGCAGTGAAAGGGTTAAAACGAGGCCGCGGCCAAGCGACGATTGGGCTATCGATCTACTCACAGCGCACGTTGAGAAAATAACCGATGCTGGTGAATATGCCGAGCATGTGCCTGGTGTAACATTTGTACCAGCCGCTCTCGGCGCGGCTGATTTTTGTGAAGTTCAGCCATCCGTCGTCGCTCTGCTCGACGGGCGGTCCATTGTCTGAAACACAAACGTGGAGGTTGGTGGGTATACGCGAATTAACTCGCTGGAAACATCGCGCGGTGAAACGTCGTCGTCGTCCGAGCGAGCCGCCGCTCTCTTCTCCGCGTGATGTCGCCGCGTGTTCCCGCGGGTTTCCCGTGGGTTCCCGCGGGTTTCCCGCGGGTTCGCGCAGCTAGCTGGCTACCGATTAAGCGGCTGGAATTACGCGGTCGGCACTGGCGCGGCGCCAGAACGACGCGGCCACGGAGAAAGAGGACACGCGGCGGCCGGCTCCACGTTATTGTCCTTTGAAAAATTCCGCTACGCGCAAAATTACGCACCGTCGCGTCGCGTCGGCTCAGAATAAATACCAGCATGTCAGCTTGTTATACTAACGTATTATCCCGACGCGTTCCCACCGCCTTCCGTTCATGAAATGAATTCGTACGATCGAATTGTTTCGTTTGCGAAATCCATCTGGGCAAATTCCTGGTGCAGGGTATTTTTGATAATTATTTCACCGCTGTTGCAATTAGTCGATTGTAACTTTATCTGAAAATTAAATCTTGCAACCAGCGCGTTCGATACTTATTTTTGGCGGTATGATGCATCTCAAATGGTTCTATTGGTTCAGTTACGAAAGCATATGGTACCATTTTTCAGTAAATTATGAAGTTGTTAGAATAGGTTTTAACTTATTGCTTTTTTCTAAAGAAGGGGAGAATTTTCGTTAAGGACTAGGACCCGAAGATTTTTACGACACCATAAGATTTGTTTGCGCGTGCGCTCTCCGGATCCTAATCCCCAAAATTCTTGTTAAATCACGTTCCCTCGAGATAATGACACATTATAAAAAGACACTCGACAAATGACCCATGCGCCGATTGCCCACATCTTGACCCGGGCCCTCTGCTCTCTCTTCCTATAAATATTTCGGAAGATGCATTAACAGGATCGATTGGTTCATTTGAGTTTTTTCCACTTAGATCGTTTATTTATTCCACCGCGTTATGGACGATATAAGTGTGCTTCATACGAAGGTAGTCAATATCGGTAAATAATTTAATTTACGAATCAGTCGTGGCAAAAGCGTTGCAATAAATCCTAGGGTTAACGACGTCCAGTAATCCGAGCTCGAGATCGTATCGATTTTATTCCGTTTAATCAAATTAGCGCACGCGATTCGTCTATCTACCCTGTGAAACTTCCTGCTCCTCTCTCTCTCTCATTCTCTCTCTCTTGCGAGCGAAGGAAGAGCCGAAGAAACAAATAAAGGCGAAAGGAAAAAAGCCGGCGCGACGGGAAAAGGGATACTTGGTCGAGTTATCCGAATAGAAAAGAGAGAGAGAGAGAGAGAGAGAGAGAGAGAGAGAGAGAGAGAGAGAGAGGAGCAGGAAGTTTCTATCCTCGAAAGGATAGAGAGGGGTGAGAGGGAAGGATCGCGTTTCATCAAAGTCGTCCGCAAAACTTTCATTCGGTTGTAAGCTTTTTTCGTGATCGCTGTTTTAGCTTATCTCCCAATGTGATTTGACTGCTTCAAAGCTGGCTTCAGTGGAACTGTCAGATCGACTAATTCGAAACTACGGGCGGAGTGCTGTTCCAGCAAAATCTAGCTTTGCCTCTCTCGAAAATCAAAGGTCTGACCATTAAGTGTTTATTCGTAGGAAAGATAAATGTCAGGGTTGTTTTGATAAGATCAATCACTTCGAGAGTTCGTACTCCGCAATTTGAAAATCCAGAATATTCTTCACCGTTCGAACTTTCGTTATCATTAGACAGCGGATGTTTATGCAAAATACAAATTATTTACCTGATTTGCAACATACTGGAGTAAGACAGAAATTTTGTTGTTTCTTAATATGTTTAATAGGTTGAAAATAATACAACAGTATCTGTAAATTCTACTAATGTTTTTACTGTTTTAAATTACACCTGCTCATTTTTGTCATAAATATATAAAATTCGCTGTTTAATTATTATGTAATACTATCCGTGAGGCAATTATTTGATCGAACAATTCGATCGAATTTTGCTATAAACGCATAAAAATCCTAGTACTGAAATTAAACAACAATAGTGTTGACAATCCTGATATAGAATAACATGCTGCCACTCAAAGGATTACATTGTGTAACTCCGAGAGAAATTGTATTTCTGCTAAATCATAGTAGTCAATCACTAATTCCTCGGATTTGAACAAGAACAATTAAGCTGACACCGTAGTCCAACTAATCCGAGATATTTTGCATTAAAGTTATTTCCCTAGAAATTGTCCCTAATTGAAACAGTGCTAGATAAAAATGCTGATAATTTTACGATTAAACGATGTTTCGGTAAAACAAAAATTGAGAGTTATAAAATAATAACTCTAGTACGGATCTCTGTAATTACTACGTTGAAATTGTTATAATTTCTTTTTTCCTCAGTTAGGGCCAACAAAAAATTTTCTATTAAAATATTAAAACATATTCTATTAAAATAACTTTAAAGCCATCCAATAACGTTAAATAATTAATTCTACAGATTAGATCAATAAATATATTGATATTCTTTTAAATTGGCAAAGAAATCAAATATTTAAGTTTAAAATGCGACGTTATTACGAACAAAATCTATGTACCGAGCTTTCATCATCAATTTCTGAGGTAACAGTTGCTCTGTTAAAAGTTCCGGCGAGGTTTCTTGTAAAACTTTTCACGGCGAAGGCCAGTTTGGTGGAAAGTTTTTTTAAACACATCGCCGAAGAGTATGAAATCCGTGGAAGTGACAAAACAACATTTCTTCGTATTACGAAGGCCTAGTTTTTAAACTGTACTTTGGTCACAGTAAATTCCGAAAGACACGACGATTATGAACTTGAGAGTCTGCCAATAGGAGATTGGGTTCCGGTGGATCAGTTTGATAAATCCCTTTCGAGGATGATCCAGACCTTGCCCTCGATGCGATTCGACGAGGAGCAAGATTTAGCTGTCGGATTTAGTAGTTTGAAGGTACGCCGTCCTCCCGAATGTGGAGCAGCAGCGTTGACAGGGCGCGGCGCGGCGCTGCGGCGGGACGAAAGCGAGCCGAAGAGGAAAATGAGACCGAACAAGGCGGATGAAACGTTCGCTGCCGTGTTGTATTCCCGGTCGACGGAATTTTCGAGCGAAACTTTTATGCGTCCCCGCATAACGGTCCCTGGGGGATGACGGGATAGGGTGGCCTGGTCGCTGGGGTTGCTCGACTAAATAGCGAACTGGCCGAGGGCTGCGACGCTGCCAAAACACGGCCGATTGTGTTAACGATATCTATAGCCACGACGACCAACAAGATGCTATTTTCTATGAAATAGGAGAGCGGCTCGTCACTTGGACCGAAAAACACCACGTTTTCGGGCTAGCTATCGTGCAGGATTCCGGCTATTTGGCCGGGAAACAAACGAACCCGTCTGAAACCGAATCTGGTGGACACTAATTGTAAGAAGACACACGCTCCACAGCGCAAGATGAGTTGCGTGCGACGTACCAGGATGAAACAGCGCGATACAATTGCGCTCCGAGGTTTCTAATTTTCGGTCTGCTTGAATATGTCAGGGGAATCGCGGCGTCGAGGTGTTTTACCGTTGGCCGTGCGATTCCTCCACGACTTTGCTGGATTTAGGTCGTCTTTAATATAGCAACGGTCTTGCGTAAATTTATCTCGAATATTATGCACCGGTCGTAGTTATTTCACTGTTCTGAAGATTCACGAGCAACTGCGCGATATTACTGCACAGGGTGTCTGGTTCAAGTTTGTCACCCGTTATTATTTCTTTATACAGATATACGAAAATGTTTGGTGTACAATTTTATAACACATTGCTGTTCGTAAGCAAAATATGACCTTGAGATGACCTTCACCTACACGGACTTATATCCCCTTCAAAATAACTGTACGGCGGATCTTCGAGAAGAAATTGGTTGGATGAAATATAAAGCAGTGAAAGACCAGACTTTAAGAATATTGTAATATTTCTTTTAATATAACAAAGTCATTAAGGGATGAAATAAACTTTTATTTTATTCCTACTTCTCAAAATCAATACACTTTTATTTTGCACAAAGATCCGCAGTCTATTTGGCGGGGACATATGTCTGTGTGGATGAAGGTCATCCCAAGGTCAAATTTTCTTTACGAACAGTAATCTCTTTTCAGATGGAATGACCTATCCGCTGCATGGAGTTAAATAGTGATGCAATGGTCAACGACCAAAACCGGTTCTCGTGCCTCGGTAAGGGGATGCCATACAAGATCATTCTTTTAAACGTATAGGAAGGGTTGATTGAAAAATTAACTTGTCCTCTTTTCCATCGGCAGTACAAGCTCAGATAGCGAGACCATCGCTCGCGTTAAATGGCGCCCTAATCCTGTGGCACCCCCATGCTCTCGCGCCGCCAATGATCGGGCGGCGATAACTCGCGACAAATGAATTTATCCAGCCAATTTGTTCCTCGTCGCATTACGAGCGGCGAGAGAGATTGTTCAGGAAATTGGCCGGCAAATCTTGCTCGCGGTGGAAAAACCTTCCCGGTTAATGAGGAACGGCAACATTCGATAAATCGTGTTCGAGATGAAGGGAGCGCGTTCTGGCAGGTGCGCGCCAGTTATCCTATTAAATATTCAATTATTTCTGGCTTCCACTCCTGACGTCGAGGATCCGGGACGATTGCGGCGCGTCGGGTTCCAGGCGGTTGAGGAGGAGGGCTTAATCCCTATTCATAGACTGAATCCAGTGATTTCGAATAAATTCTTTCGGCGTTCCGCGAAATCTGCTGCAATTAAAATACTTTAATATCCTTTGAAGCACGTACCCGCTCCAGGCGATGCTTCCTTCCGACCACATCTCCTATCCAGCCCGACTCGCCTTGCCGCGTTTTTCGACCCCGAGTTCCAACCCCTCCCCGCCCTTCCCACCCCCTCTTTCCATTCCACCGGCCGACTCGATTCAGCCCCTCCCCTTCCGCCTCACCCAATTTCTTTTTGGAACCGGTGCTCTTATTAAACGTCCCAATCCGGATGCCTCGAGGTATCGGGGGAGCACGTTCGTTTTCCTTCAAAGCGCCCTTTATCACCGGCGAACTCGCAGATATTTTGACCATTCTTCTCTCGGCGATATATCATACGTCCCCGGGAACTGCAGTTTTTCCCCGTCGTAGAGCGTGTAATGTTACTGCTAGTTCGAGAATCATGTCGATAGTTCGCGAACGACCCTCTTTCGCTTTTTTTTGTTCTTCTCTGTTTCTCTCCAGCCCGTGGATATAAATGAGAAGGCCAAGGAACGGGCGACGATGATGAGCTTCGAAGCGGAGAGAAACCCATTTGCTTGCATCCTCTCTGACACAGTGGTGGATGAAATGTGTTTTTGGAAAAATATTCGAATTGTGTCGACTCGTGGTTTATTTTCCTTCTCAAATACGAAATGCATTTTATTCGATCGTTGAACTTGGGTCATTTCAGCTCAGAATTACAAACACTCCAGCTAAATTTAAAATTATGAGAAAAATTAGTAGGTCTAACTGAAAGCAGTAAAAATATTATTTTCAATCTGCTAAACATATCAAGGAAGAAAATTTCTGTTTCACTCGAGTTTGTTGGAATTTTCAGGTAGAACATTTTTATTTTGCATAAAGATCCGTTGTCTAATTAGAATTACATCATTTTTATTAAATAAAATAGAAGACGAACGTTCAATTTCGAGAAGTAGGTTGGAAAGGAAAGTCATGCTTGCCCCGAAATCGTCAAGAACATCCGGCTCGCGAGGGTCTCGAGACATTCTTAAATGCTTTTTTTTTAATGTTGCAAGCACGAGTTCATCGAACGGATGAAAAATCGTCTATAGACCGCTGTCATTCATCGACGATCCGATCAATATGTAATGATCGCTATAAAGTGCGTCGGCCGGGGCCGAGGATATTTTAAATGAAAGGAAGGATAAATTTATCACGGGCCCGTCGAACGATTTATCACGACGATACATTCGAGCTACGGACGTTCCGGAGAACGTACGAGGGCGTCAGCTGCGGGAAACCGCTCTAGGGGAAGTATACCCCCATCCGATCATTGTTCATACGAAGCTAGCATATAATGCGACGCCACCCGGAGTCAAATATATATCTATTATATGCAGAGTGCGATCCCATTTCAGTTTTTCCCGTGATCCAACGACGAATTCCCTTCGACGGGGACCACCCTACGCGTTCATGTACCCAGGAGAGGAAAAAGTGACAACAACGTCTGTTCCTCGTAATGTTGAGTAAAGAGAATGGTTTTATCTTGTTCACCAGCAGCCGAAAGTTTTAAATCATAGAAACGCTTCGAGCAAATAAATGATAGAGGACAGTGATTTTTTTCCAATTTCGAAAAAAGAATTCTTACAAAGAATTCTAACAAATTTTTTTTTAATTAGATCGTTCGATTTGGATTTTATTTTGGAAAGTTCTCTAGAGAGAGAAATTTTGTAGAAATTTGGAACGGTCAAAATTCCGGAGAGAGACAGGTTGCTTTTTAAAAGAATTTTTAATAGGTTTTCTAAGAACTACGAACTGTTCTACACGAAAAAATACGTTGAAAATATCGAATGAATTTTTTTCATTTGACGAACACTAAAAATATACAAACACGAAAAATATATAAATCGTATAATTTTGATTGTTTACACTTTCAAAAAATAACATACCTACTTCCAATGCCCATAAATATGTGTGCAACATTTTAATGCAAAAAGTTTCTGTGAAAAAATTTCTGGTACCGGTCAAAAAATAATACTCAAGATCAGAATACTCAAGTGTTGTTTTGGAAATACTGGATCGTTCAAATTCGAGTGTCGTTTATTAAAACGAAAGTTTTTATCTTATTCGTTGGTCAATTGCACGACTCTTTATGCACATTTACGAAAAACGATCTGCTAACGATATCCCGTTCGAACAGTATTTGCGCAGTGTTAAGAATTTTTCGGTTTACCGTTTTTATCGACAATAATCCTCCGGGCCGGATGTTCAGTAATAACAGGTCGTTCATCATATTTCTTATCACTCTCACCTAGCTGATCATGGCGGAAAGTGACGGGTGCAGCTGCTCTCAGCATTTCGTGTAACTCAATAACGAAACTAACGAGGCTTGTACGATTAACTCGAAGTTCGATAAATTTCATCGCTTTCACTCCGGGAAATGGAATTCTTCCGAAGAGAATGCGCGCTCTACCTTCAATTTTGATTATCTAACGCGACGTGAACTTTCTCCCTCTATTACGAGCACTTCCGACAGCGTTCCACCGAAGAGAGATCGAATTACGGTCGGATCATCTTCGCCCCCGTCTAGCTCGATATAAATGATTCGATCATTCAAATTATCGAGCACGGAGAGAGATATTGTTCATTGAATAGAAACATAGAAACCATTGCAATTACAACTATAGGGAACTTTCCTACATACGGACGCTTTTTCATAAATAAATGAAAAGATCGCTTTATTTTTCTTCATCCGCGTTATTAGAAATCAAAATAAAATGAAAAATAATCAGCATTTCCGTAATAATTAATTGAAATTAACATTATACTTCGGTTACATGGTTTGTAAGAATTTGCAGAGTGTCCCCAAGTATCGGACACAGTAAAAATTATTAATTTTAACATTAATTAACATTTTTGGCAGCCTGAACATTGATTCTACTAAACAGCAACGCAGATTGTCCACTGATGCGTTTGTCTCGATTTAAAATTCTAGCAAACTCAAGCTTATTTTTAAAATAACAAACAACAAATATTTAAATATTTTAGCAATAGTGTAGTATTAATTTGACTCGTTGAAATTACTAATAAATAGACTGTGGATGCTTTTATGAAGAAATTGGCTGGGTGAAAAATAAAACAGTAAAAGATTAGAAAAATCTAAGAATATTGTTACGATGTTTTCAATGTACAAAATCTATTAAAGTATGACACAATCCTTGCAAAATATTTTTATAAAGTTTATACAGTTCTTGTATCATATTTATATGAATTGTAATTGATGCAGACAACTTTTATTTTGGGCAAAAAATCCGCAGTCTACTTATAATGTTTATAATAAAAAAGGACAGTCCAAGAACTTAGAAATACACGTTTTGAGTCAAATTGGAAAATGAAGTTATTTTTATTAACTCTACCTAATAGCAAAATGATGTATTTGTAAATATTTTTTAACTTCAAATACGCGAATTATTCGAGTCAATTGATTCGAGAGAAAAGATTTGTTCGTTTAATTTAGAAATTTTTATTTTTTAAAAGCTATGGTCTGCAGTACAAAGAAATCATTAAAAATGAGATATGTAGCTTCATATTACGTAACACGTCTGAATATGTATATTATAGTATGTCTAAAATATACTGCACATGTAGGTATACGTACGTCTAGCTGCATTATGCGTCATAGAAGAGAGACATATTGTTCTCATACATCGTAGTGCATATTTAACATTTCATGTCCATTTAATATGACTACTATTGTCCCTTTCGGTACCATAACACGATACTGAATTACCACACCAGTCATTTCGTATTCTTCTGAGTATGTATACATGGCTAATAATTAAAAATGATTAAAGTAGCCCAAAAATAAATAAAAGTAGCCTAAAAAATTTTCTATAGTTGTTATGTAAGTCTATCATATTTTCGATGGATAAATGAAATGAATAATTCTACCGAAAGGAAATGAGAAGAATTTAATACCGTGACCGTGTCTCCCCCTTTAAGCGGAACAACGTTGTACTATATTTAATAACCCAAGGAATAACAGAGCGTACACAATTAAACTTGCTCTACTTTGTGTCCGCAGGCATTAATTTTAACTTTATTAAGTTCGAACTACCACAGATTGAAATATCTAACATCCGGGAAATACAAGGTTGTTATTACATTAACAACAACATTAAAGAATAATTTAGAAAAATCTAACTTTTTATTAACAACTCGAAGAGTTACTTTATTTAAAAAATTCAATTTTCTTGTTAATTGCCAACTTATCCTCGATTTTAATAAAAATATCACTTTCGAGACATTTGCATGAAATTTTTCAGAATAAAGTGAACATTCAATATCGAGACCTTTACTTTTTCCTACGCAAATGCGACTAATAACAATTTTCAAAAACAATTATTTACACATTAGCTGGTAAACTAATCCTTCTAACTTCGCCAAAAAATTCAACTCGTATGGTCCAATTTTAAAAAAGTTTTAAAGAGTGTATGACCACTTTTCACACTCACTGTACGTGAAATACTTCCTCTTTTCTAAACCAAGCAGATCTACGATATCGTCTGTTCGTTGATCGAACATACGAACCTGGATCATTCAAGGAGAGTGTATCAAGTTTCGTAAGTTCGGCCTATTCTTCCCCAAACGCTCGGTAGATCAATTTTATTATGCTCGCCGTATGGAAGCTCGCGACGGGATCAAGAACCGGTGCTATCGTAACTTTAATGGATACTTGGAGCGCCGGATGAGACACGGTCGAACACCGGCGAATTCGAAAAAACGGTAGTGCCGTAAAAAGTTCGCCGGGGCAGCCGATGCGTTTAACGAATGTAATGGCTTCGCCTCGCTTAAACCGCGCTCGGTCTAATCAAGAAAGTGGTCTCCGAGGGTTTTCGCGAGCCTGAAAATCCTCGCCTCGCCTTCCCCTTTCGGCCCCCATTCTCGGCCTTTCTTCTTCTACCACGTCTCATTCTTTCACCTTCACAGTGTACGAGTTAGCCTGATTGACGACGAATAAAGGAAATTATACCGCGGCGATCTTTTATTTGTCGCCTTACAGTCAGCCGGAACCGCGAAATAGCTGGACGAATACCCCAAAATTTTTTGGTTTCAGTTTTAGCTTTTCTAACGAGGACAGGTCACAGTGATCGTCGATTTTAAACATTTCCTGGTTAACCCAGTGCAAAAATAAGCAGACCCATGTCCGAGATTTTTTGATAATATTGACTATTTATGAAGATCTAAAATATAAGATTTAAAATATCTTGATATACTCCAGATATTATCCATGTGATAATTTTTCAGTACGCAACAAAACTGACATCCGACAGATCTATTTTTTCCGACGTGAACCAAGTTTGCTTTCCGAGTAATTCACATTAGCATTTATAAAATATTCATATTTTTTTAATCATACCAACCTACACACTGTCCAGTTTTTGCGCCAATGAATAAATAACAAGATTCGAAAGAAAGAAAAAAGAAAATGGAAACAAAGCAAAACACGTAGAAATAACAAAAAAAAATTATTAGAGTCCACATAAAAAAGTTGTAAGTTTTTAGCATATTCTCTGTAATTCCAATTGCAATTTTTCAAAAGATTTCTTTTCCACGTAAGCTAATTGTTCTAACTTCTAAAAAAAATCCCCGGTCGTACGGGCCAGTATTAAAAAAGTTCTCGTCTTCTTACGAGTGTCCGAGTATTAAAATTAAAGCTACCACTGCCTGGTAGTCTGTTTTATATTTTTGATTTCGCAATTATTGAAATTATGAAGTTACTTACATGGATTCGATAAATTCTTTTATCCAAGCGCACATTGGAATAAAACTTGCACAAAATCTAAATAAATAGAGCCTTGTCATTTTTATAAATCTAAAACATTTGAATCGCTTTCACTGCTCGGTTAGCGTTAATAAGAGTGATTGTATGTAGGAAACAGGCGATGCCCCGACGTTTCCTCCCTCATTTGCTCCGTCTCCCCTCGAGCAGCGTGATCCTTCTCGGCGCGAGCGTTTCCCAGCAGCTCGATACATCAGAAAGGAAATCGAAAAACCGTCAGCAGCGTTCGTATCGAGCGTCTCGTTCGCCTATCGGCGCTCGGGGTTTCAGAATCGAGCAATCAAGTTGCAAATCACGCGGTCCGGCCCCGAATCGTTATCGCCGACGCCGTTCGTAGCGCGAATCGAGCCCAAAAACACGGTGCAGGGGGCTCGTGCATCACACTCAGGAGAGAATGAATCTGCAGTAGCCGGTCCGGGAGCGCCGTTACACGCCGACTTGGCCGTCGAAAAGTACGTCCATTAAAACAAACGTTAATTCCCCGGGCTGGACGCGTAATAGCTCGCGGCGCGGCCATTACGTAAAGCTACACGTACAATCCCAGCCGTAAGTACTGAAACTGTTTTTGGGAGAGCAAAAACGCTGAACAATCATTGCGAAATTATTAAAGATTCTGGAAACATCGTCCAGTAAATATGTATCCAATAAATAATGTTTCCGCTAACCGGGTGAAAGCAGAAATTAGCGGAAATTAACAATTACTCGTAATTAACGCTCGGTAAAGTTTTACATATTTTTATACAGGCTACCAGGTATTATTACCTCGATTTAGAAAGTAAATTTAAATTTTAAGTAAAAATGCTTAAATTTATTTAAGGGACGATATAAGACCCTATATAAATTTATTAATTCATTAATGTAAATTATTTTGTTGGGGTGATATTTAAATTTAATAAACTTTAAATGTTATAATCATAGATTAATGTAAATTAATAATGAGATTTAAATAAAAATTAATTACATAATTATTACGAGAGATTAAGTCAAGGACTCATGAAGGTCACCTTTGATTTGTTAAATATCTATACAGTAGCTCTTTAGTTTCTATAAATAAGTGTTGCTCTGCTGGAAAGTGCTGAATTTAGTAGCTATTTTAATTAAAATATTACAAAGAAAACCTTGGACAAAGAATGAAGTTTACGCAGAAGCTTTGATTGTGAAATATAAAACAGTAAAACGTTAGAAAATTCTAACAGTATTATTATGACGTTGTCAATGTAAAAAATCTATCAAGTGATAAAATGAATTCTTATTTAACTCCTGCTGCTCGCAATCGTCGCAAAACATTTTGAGTTTGTGTAAAGATCCCCAGTCTGCTATACGAATAAAATTTATTTGATGAAAGCCTGGTATAAATAGATGACAAAATATACACCAAGAGAAAAAGAATATTTTTATGTTTTTTGCAATCCTACATTTTTGTATTGTGGAAATTTTCTAAAAATTAATACTAAAATTATTTATTATCCACGAAAATGAACGATAACAATATTTTACTAAAATTTACACTGTGAAAAAGACTAAGTTTTTGAGATGTGACAAGCAAGTTGCATTAGAATGCAAATTCCATCGAGTTTTTGATTTTTTTAAATTAATTATGTTAGTTTACCGAGCGTGCTCTGCACATAGTACAGTATCAGTCATGTTAAATTCGTTTTGAAACAGTAAAACTTGTTTGCGTCTTCTCCCATTGGAATTCTCATACTTCTGGTCGGCAATGTACTCGCATGGACATTTCGTACAGTCTGTACAGATATAGGGGTCGTGGGACACATAACGCTGAATCTGGGTTAATGTCGTCCCTGGACAAGGTTACACCGACGCGAACCGGAAATCCTCTGGATGGTCGATTACGTTTTATCGACTATTGGGCTTTTGTTAAATCCGGAATTGCCTTGTACCTATTTCGTGCAATATGCATTGTCTGTATGACTGTATGAACTACAGTCACATAATCACATTGTATTGTGGACTATGCCAACGTCGTACGATGAATACGCGGGTTTCGGTGAAAAATACGAAGCTTTTGTTCCGTCAATTTTAAATTTCCTCGGCGAGAACAGATCGAGACCCTTTTCCAATAAAATTCTGTTCACATGTACGAGCTTTCAGCATTCGTATTAATCTAACATCAAAGGGCCTAGTCTGCTAAGCGGGTGAAAAACACCCTTCAACCCTATACCTTGCCCGTAAGGGTTGTTACCGGGATAAAACGAAAAACCAGTTTTTGTCCCGTTTTTCCAATACATAAACATTTATAAATTCCGAAAAGAATCTGACACATTTAGCATATCGAACCGTATATTGCAAAATTTTTTCCGATTTTTTATTGGCGAGCTCCGGTTGTAAAAAATGAAACGCACGAAAAAATTCAACGACAACACACGTTTCATATTGAAGCTTAAAAGCGACCTCCCTGGGAAATAATTTAATAATTAATGTATTGTCATCAACGCTATCTCCAATTTTTTTTTTACATTTTTTGCTAGGCTGCATCATAGTTCAGCAAAATAAAACTCAATTTTTTTAACGTCTTTTTTTTCCAGCGAGAATAGAGTCGATCATAAAAATATGAAGACAGAGTTATAGTAAAGAAATATGTACAACATTATTAGTACATATATATATGTATACATATTATATGTACAACAGTATTAGTGAAATATCGGTTCGAATCAGAAATAATATCTAAAATTGTTTATTTATTACTTATTTAGTACTCTTTCTAGATAATTTAAGTCACCGATGTCTACGTTTATAAAGTTCTTTGTATTTCTTGACACTTTTATTCTCTTTATCTTATGAATACGTACAACAGTATTAGTGGAACATCGGTGTGATTTAGAAATGACTGCATCAAAGGTCCAGAGCTCCGCAGGTGTCCGAGGGCAGAAGTTACGAATCGCACATTTCATATTCAACGACCTAATAACTTGGATTTATGAGTACCTATCGACCTCGGTGGCATCCCTAAAGATCAGCGGAGTAGCAGTTAACCGTACTTAGAGGGTGCCGCAGTGAACAGTACAAGCGGCAATATTTTGGCGTTCGTTAGGAACGCGCCTTGAGCGAAAATTCTGTTACACAGAGAAGTGCATTGGAATTTACGGATCCGCCAGGAGACTCAAAGGCGTAGAAAGAGGAAAGGAGACCACGTCTGGGACCGCTTAAAGGGGGGAAATTATAGGAGGGCTTTAAATATTTATCAAGCCGTCGGCCAGTCTACTGTCACCGAGCTTGACAAAGAACAAGAGACTGCTAATGAATCCAGTCGGCCGGCAATAATTTCTTTGTTCCTGTTCTCCTTGGCGAATCGAATGGAATTTAAGGGACGGTGACGCGGCCCTAAAACTTTCCCATTTACGCGGTATTCATTAAATTTCCGCCGGAAATTTTCCGGTTCGATTTACTTTGAAGTCAATCGTGAAACAAATTGTTAAATTGTTAGAGTTACTGAAATTAGTTAATGATTACCCAAATTAACAAATGTACACTGACGGCTCAAAAAATGGAAATAAATTCTTATTTATGCCACTGAACATTTTCTCAAATTTTTCCAGTGAAGCATACGCCAGTCTCCAGTCTTTAATATACAGGGTGCGGCCGAATAATATGTACAAACGAGTAGGAGGTGATTCATTGAGAAAATAAGAAGAAAATATCGAAGAAAATTTTTTAATCCGAAGCTCCTTTCAGATAGGAATCGTCTGACGCGTCTGATCATGGTCGATCTATTCTACTTCCTGCGTACACTAAAGCAGAGGAAGCCGGCTTAAACCCGACTTTTTCGAAAACGTTTGCATCTCAAATGTTTTTGCTGTTTTTAAAGGTACGTCCAATGTTTTCAGGATAAAGTTGAATGGTTCAATGGGGCTCATATTTGTTTTTACGCTGTTTTTATAGAGATTTCAAGGTCACCAGTATTTTTTAAAACGTGAACATCGCCTTTTAAACATATACGGTGAAAGTTCCTTTCATTAGGAATTCAGCGACTATAATTACTCAAGGTTATCCAAGGTCACAGACAGAGAAAACTATATGATTTGAAATATGAGCACACAATACTTAACCCAGACCTAAGCTAGTCACCTACGATGATAGTTCCTTTCATTAGGAATTCAGAAATACACATAGAAAAAACAAACGTTACAATTTAGAACCAGCATGGTTGCACATACACCGTGGTCACTAATAACCTGCGAAGGGGCATGTGACCTGGATAGTTCGATAAAAAACAAATTATTCGCGGATACGGCGTACCAGAACCTTTTCTAGCCTTGTCCTACCTCCTTCGCTCTGTCTCTCTTTTCGTCGTTTTTCGTCCTGAAAGTTCGTTTCGTTCTTGAAAGGCCGGGCGCATCGTTGTACCGACCACTTCAGCGTCGCGATATCGATTACTGTGGGTTCGTGGACGAGGATGGGTGGAAAAATGCGACGAACGAATTCGAGCGAGCCAACGACGTTTGCGTTGGTACAAGGAGATTTCCAATTATCGAAAATAAGTCGGTGAAACGCTTCGAAAGCGAAATCTCGACGGAGTTTCATTGATTTCGGTTGAAAAAGAAAAAAAGAGGGAGAGAGAGAGATAACGGCACGACAGGAGAAAGAAGCGAACGCAGAGCGTAGAATTTTAATCTTGACGAAGCATTCACAACACGGGATTAGAGAGAAGAAAGCCATGCCTCGGCTGCCTTCCCTCGCGAAAGAAAATATCTGCCGCGCGTACTTATCCTCGATGAGAGGGTTCGCAGAGAAGAGGGTCGATTATTTATTGTTCCGAGCTGACTGTACGCCCCGGCGCGCGGCGCGGCGTTGGTGCTACTACTTTATCAATTGCCAGGCCAGAGTAATATGACTACGGGATTTATCGTTTTGTTTGCTGATGAGTTGAAAGTTACCCCCCGGGGAGCGAAGGATGGCAGTAATAGGCCGGAAATTAATATTAAGATAGCCGGAATCGAAGCGGAACGAAGAAAATTAAGAAGAACGATCCGACTTTGAGCGTAGCCTTGCGCATAACTTTCTAACTAGCCCATTCGGTAAATGAAGTGCAGTTTCCACCGAACGTATCGGGTAATTTGATAACAGCGAACATTGCTCATTAAAATTGCAACAAAAGCTCCCACTGATTGGAGAAGCGACCGAGCGATAGGCAATTCCTTGTCCTGATACTAATTGGCAGGTGAACAAGAATTTCCAACATGCGGTGCTCCGTTGTTAACCCCCGATGGACACATTTAATCCTTACTGGTTTGTCTTAATATGGGCTTTTAGTTTATACGATACCAATAGAAAGTTTTCTTTCTTGTTGTTTTCAGAGACACGTTAAATGGCTTGCGGACACAGTTGAATGGTAAAATGGAGTTCACAAGATATCAACAAAATTTTTGTCATTTTTTTTAGAGATATCAAGGTCACATTAATTTTTTAATGGAACCGTCCTTTTTCAAACGCCTACAATGATAGTCCCTTTCATTACGAATTCAGTGACTATAATTATTTATGGTCATTCAAGGTCACGGAGTAGTAAACATGTTTTATTTGGTTTATATTTCCTGCAATGGATGAAGAAAATCTTCTATTTTGCTTAAAAATCCGCAGTCTAATATTTGCAATGCTAAACTTTTGCCCGGGACAGAAGATCGCAAACCAAGGTGGAGGTTTGATACTAAATCCACCACTGCCGGTCAAATAACCGATTTTACATCTTTCATTTTACGATTATTGAAATTATGAAGTTACTTGCGTGGAAATTGATTCGATGGATTGTTTTCTCCAAGCACATATTGAAATAAATATTGCACAAAATCCACATGAATAGAGTCTTGTAATTTTTATAAGATAAAACATTTCGCTTTTAGTGCTCGGTAGGTTTAATGTTAATAATGTTAACAATAGATTCCGAAGGATCGAGTGAAATATTAGCAATATTTGAAATATTTTACGGTTTTGATTCGTTCGAAATGGAGCTGGAATTTTTCCGCGTGTGTAACGCAGCGACGCGTCGCGAAATATTTTTCGCGATACAGAGAGAACGAAACATCGAATCAGGCGTCATTGTTGTCACTTACCGCGCTGCCAGATCGGCGTGCTGGCCGGATTGCTGTCCACCTCGCATTTCAGGCTGACGGACATCCCCTCGACGATCGGAATTCCAAAACCAGGTAAACGCGTTATCGCGAACGACGGAGTATCTGAAACAGGTATTAAGCAATTACTGTCAGCGCCTACGATATCGATGGCTGTGCCGATTGCATCGAGATGATCAACGATAAGAGTATTATGTATTCTATTTCCAAGAGACAATCAAACGGAGAAACACTCTTTTTAATCGTAATCGCGAATTGAACACTGTGGATCTTCATGGAAAATCGCATTTTCGCATATTAATAAAAAGTTCATTCAGGAATAAATTAATTAATTAAAATCGATTTATGAATGTTATTAACTTTAGCTACCGTACGCGTTTCCTTATATTTTTCAATTTATCTGCGACATAACTAGACCAGTTGAATGAACATTATTAATATTCGACAAAAAAGTAATATTTACGATTCCCTTTTCTTGTTAGAATTTATAAAGTAATTCTTTTAAATGAATTTCTCAAAAACAACATGAAAAAATTCATTTAAAAGAATTTTTTTTAAATTTGTCTGGTTCGACAATTTTCCTTGTTAGTAAAAGCGTTCATTGAGATTACTAACATCCTCTACGGTTTATAGTATTATCCTCTAAAAATCTGAATTGGCATTAGTTCGGTCGCGATGGATTTAATTAAAAAATTACGAGCGAATCGATGAAAAAATAAATTAAGGTTACGGGAACTAGAAAGCGGGGAGAGCACAATCAGGAGTGGGTGTGAAGCTTTTGAAGCAACCTTCGCCCGGGTGACGCGACACGAGTGGCAGGCAGAAGTCGTTTGCGACTGAAAGGTTTCAGTCACTATCTCCGCATGCTTCGGAGAGAATACACGGGTGTTCGAAAAGCGAGTTCGAAAAATGCGGGACGAGTTCTCGGAGCCCCGTCTTTTTCACATGAATCTGTACACGTGCAGATTGGATAACAGAGGAAAACAACGGGGAAACTCGAGAGCATGGGCAACGAGTTTTTTGAGAGCCGCGAATTCGCTGACACAGGAACGCGGCACGTAATTTGATAGATGACAAGACATTTCTGTAGCTGCGCGCAGGATTAGTCAACAGCGTTTTATATCAGGACTTGTTAACACAACGAGCTGTCCGTGGGAATGAACGTGTCCCTTTTTTAGGGAGACGCGGCCGAGGCGAAATATAGAATGTATCTACACGTTTAAACAGTTTATCAAATGCAACGAACAAGGATTTTTACGAGACGCGATCAAGTTTATGCGGTATTTTTATGATCGAATGCCGCCGTGAGATCGATTTTGCATTTTTCTGGTTTCGACGAAATAGCAGCCCGGCGGGCATGGCTGACACGAATGCTACAATACAGTAGACGGTGAAAATTTATTAGTAGCTCAGGATCACGCGTGGACAACCTGGTGATTCTAGTGATTTCATTTAATTCAATGATTTTCATTATGACTGCAGGCTTATTAATTATACTCAATATTTAATAAGATTCTGTCCAGATATTTTTATTTGATTTTAATGATCGTTTCAAATCATTTATGACTAGACAGCGAAAGAGAAATTTATTTTCTTTCATAATATGTTTGATAGAATAAAAATAATGTAATAGTATTTTTAAATTCGTCTAATGTTTTTACTGTTTAAATCCGCTTAAGTCAACATTTATTTTGTGAGTTGAGGTTTGATTGAAGTTAAGTTGAAGTTAATGTTCACTCTTTCAGTTGAAATTAAATAAGAAAATGTTCTTCTGCGTGTCCCATACTCGTATTTCTTAAAGAATGATAGATTCCACTGAACCCCAACACTCTAGTTATCATATTGTTTATCAAAGTGACGTAGATATAGTAATTTTGTTCGACAATGCATGGTCAGGGCTTATAGCCTTAACGCAAATTGCATAATAATGTAGCATCGTGGAATTCCGTTGTTAGTCAGCCTCGAACATAAGCTCAGGCAAGAGGATTTGAAATGTGTTCCCTATTCAAACAAGTTTAGTACTCTAGTGTCCGAAGCCCTCAAATTAGGCTTTCAAATAATACTGACATCAACACTACAAGTTTATCAGACATTTAATCAAGCTTCTCACTTCAGGGATACAATCGAGAATAATTTGTTAAAATGAATAAAACTTAAGATTCATTAAGATTCTTATTTAGTATTAACATTTTGCATCGATATCTTTTCTGTAATGAAAGTTTAACTCATAGTTTTTACTTGACTTTTTTTATTCCATTACCAATATTCTTCTTTCCACCGAAAATTTTTCGAAAAGTATTTAATAATTTCGTGATATTTTAATTTTGAAAACTAGTATTACATTTGTTCTCGTCTCGAAAGAATTATCAAAAATTACTTTCTTTCTCATTGTCTAGTATTAATGCCGAGAAGATTACTTCCTTTATAAAATTCTTATAAAAGAATATTACAGCAGTACTGCCTACAAACTCCGGAAGAAAAACCTCACGATACTTTTTTTTTTCTCCTCGGGATAATACCATAAGTTCTGAGAGTATACCTTCTCATTTATAAAACAAAGATAATAAAATTATCTTTGGTTATCCTACCAAGAAGTAAAAAGCTCCTTCATTTAAACAGTGGCTTATAAGCGCATTCAAACTTTATACAGTAGAGACTCCCGTATGCGAATTAATAGGGAGACACAAGTGACCGAATAGTGGAATTTTCAGATAATAGAATAATTACTTTCTTTTGCATTAAACTTCATTTATTCAAGTAGAAATTAACAAAATTGACAGTTTCTTTCAACATCTAAGCGTCCCATACTTTTTAGCCGCTAAGACACATGAATTTTCTCAACGCCATGGATTCTTGCTAATTTCGTTGCACTTTTCACCACTTGCAAGATCATTAATGATTTTGTATTTCTCTTCAATACTTAAAACTATACGTTTTCGTTTAGTTGCCATTGTGATACCGTTCTCTGCTTCAGACTGAATAGCTGAGGTCCTACCGTGATAACCTTCGCGTGACCTCGAGTAAAAAAAGTTAACCCTTAGTACTCGAGTGACGACTCAGACAAACAAAATATTGTTTATATTATTGAATATTTTTGAGGTATTATATCAATTTCATATCCATAAAATGAAGAAAAATAATATAGAATGGAATTATTCTATAGGTTGGAAGAAATGTTTAATTTTCAAGTTAAAATAGCTCCGAGTGCATAATAATAAAAGAACTCTCGTAGAAGGATTAATGAATGAAATATACAGTGAATCCCATTAAATTTTTTTCAAAAACACTTTTCAACAAAAAACGAACTAACTTTCTCAACAAAAAAATCCAATTCGAATGATGCAATATTAAAAAAGGATATAGTCTTGATAAGAGTGTCCGAATACTAGTGGCATTTATATTTAACGTTAGATCTCCGAAGTGATTTACCCAGGCCCGAATTAGCGCTCCGCCGAAACAAGAATAGCATTCGCCAGCGTGAACCGTCTCGCGGTGGTTGTAAAAGCGAGCGGGCGAAAAGAGCAGACATAAAGAAGAGAAATAAGAAGACGAACAAGAGAAGGAGAAGACAAAATGGTAAAAATAAGAGGAATCGGGCGACACTGCAATAACCAGGACGCCGACGGGAGCGTGGGCGTGGGAAACGGGGACGGCGACAGCCACGGACATCAAACCTACTAATCGAGCAAACGGAACTATGGCTCTGACGGACGACGAGCCATCCCTTCTCCGACACCCTCCTGTCTCGTGTACCAACTACCAACGACGTTCCTTCGCGTCATTAACGACCCGGCCTCGAACCGGGCGACAGAACCCGCTCGTATCCAGATCGTCCGACGTGTACACATGTACGCGTAACAGGGATTCCTCCGCGAGAACGTCGCCTCGCCTCGCCTCGCGTCGCGTCGCGTCGCGTCGCGTCGGGGCCGATAGCGATTCAAGCGAACGAACGAGCTTCGACCACAGTTTTGAGGCCGCGAGTAATTAACGAACGCTCGAGGACAGTGAAGATTTTACGATCGCTGGGTTCTCGTTAAAAACTCTCCCCCTCCAACCTCGTTCCGTTGCGACGACGCGCAACGGGACAAAGCCTGGCGCCTTCCCGCGCGAAATCAAAGCTACTGGCGCCGGCTGACCGCTTCGTCACGGTCGTTTTGTCGGTCGACTTGTTAAGCACTGGCCTCGCTTCGATACCTTGGAAAAAATTAAGGTAATTATTTACATTAGGGGCTTCCTCGCCGATTTTGATGACCTTGAAATATGTTGTCAAGGTCATGATTCTGAACAACTTCTTTCTATACATGTTACCGCCGCTCAGCTTTAGTTTCCGAAATATTCGTAAAAAAGTTTCATTAACAAAAGACACCCTGGATTTCCCCATTTTTTAAACGATTTTTACAGAAAAGAACAAAGTATATTTTTATTGTTCAAATTATGCTCACACTTATTTTAAAATTGTTCAGTTTATTTACTATATATATGAATGAAATAAACGTAAAAATGGATAGAATAAAATTAAAAAATTAAAATAATTAAAATCCGTTGAAATTATAAATAATCGGTTTTTAACACCAGAAACTCCTAGTCTTTTGTACGAAAAATTAATGATGCTCATTTAAAGTCATAAAACGTATTCAAAGAGCTAGAATATAGAGTTTCGAAAGTAATGGTTTAAAACTGCAATTATATGTGTGTTAACGTAATAGCCCGCGCACCTTTCGAAAACTGAAATATTTCAGTATATTTTTCTTGGTATAATTATGCAAAAAACAATTTGGTACTTCATCATATTTGCGCAAATTTTTACGATTCAAACATTCGTGAACGGTGTAATTTAAAGTCGACTCTGTGCAGTAGTCGTTCAAATTTATTTTTTTAAAACGCAAAGGATCCAATTTGAAATTAACAAGAGGGTGTTGCGGTGACTTAAACATGTAAAAACTTAATTTGTCGACTTCAATTTAGAATGCATTTGTAGAATTCTTTCATTTGAAAGATTCACCTCGGTATCTCTTAGCCATGACAGTTATTTAAAAATTTTAATTCCATACCGAAAAATTATTCTGCGGTAAATGAATTATCAAAAAATGGCTAAATATAGCTGCAAAGTTAAAAAAACAACGTGAATGTTTTTGAACGTTTTAAACGTAAATGAATTAAACATATACAAATTATAAATAAATAAGAAACAATCGAAACAATATCGAATATCATACAGACTCGGTTTTATTTATGGTGGAGCTGCAACAAACAATTGCTAAAAATCGATTATATTGTTTTGTAATAAAAGTGTTTATACTTTGAAGCAGCGAGCAGAAGAACGTTTACTAGATGGCCAAATTTTATTGCCGCTCTTATTAACGCTCTTGTACACTTCGCCGTAAACGTGCTCTCTGCCAATAAGATATTATTGTTGTTTACTTTAACGAAACATAATACAGTGAAGAGTGAACAGCGAAGATCTGATATTCAGCAGAATTATTTCGGATAAAGCTCCCGCTAGCGTGTAAAATTTAATTAAACCACCAGCAAAATACAATAAAATAACGTTGTTCGTTAAATTAATTAACGGAACGGTCAACGTACACACAAAATGGAGCAGTATCGCGCGAGTAAATTTGTTGGACTACATCTCGATGCAGAAGAGATTTTTACGCTAAAAAGAAAATTTCCAACAAAATGTCCGCACAGAGCGCGTCCGGTTTATCTGAAAAGTATTAGGTGTACAATGAAAACATTCCATAGAAATTTGTAAGAAAACGTGTAGGTATTACTTCCACAAATATTTTAACAACTGCTTGCAATTCCTTTTATATCTCCGGGGGTGTAGGAAACACTTTCTATTTTTCATTTCCATACTTGCTCTCTGAAAAATCGATAGCGTTTGCAACGTTACTGTTCAGAATACATTTCGAAAGGCATACTTTAAATTCTCGTTACAGATAAAAAAGTTAAAAATCCCGAGCTTCACTTTTTTAGTTAAAATTCCGAGCAATAGCAATTTCAAAAAAAAAAAAAATGGTCACCTACCCTTCTAGCATCTCGAAGAAACAAAAAAGTTATTAAGAGGAGTCCACGTCATTTAGTCAAATTTTTAACACTAAACATACGGCATAATTTGCCATATAAAAATAACAAGAAATTTTATTTGAACTTTCTGCACTCTGCAAGCCGTTCTCCCGATGTTAACTTTGACAATAATTATTCGGAAACTGAGGAACCGCGGCGTGTGACTCCTAGTGGATCAGGATGATGGGAAGACGGATCGTCACGTGGTGTCGAGGTCACGGAATTAATTGATGGTTGCAGGAAGAAGAGGTCGGAACGAAGAAATGGAGACGAATCGGGCCAGGAGAAAGAGAGGATGATTCAATGGAGGGGTGGAGGAGGAGGAGAGAGAGAGCGAGAGAGAAGCGAAACGGAGAGGAGAAAAAAGGAGAGCGAGAGGCTTTTCCTCGCTTCGACTACCGGATGGCTCCAAGTTATTCACTCGGCTATAATAGTGCGGTGCTGAGACAATGCAAGCTTAATGAAAGCCACCCTCCGTCCTCTTCTGAACCTATCGTTCCCTTCGGCCTCCTCATCGTTGTCTCCCTCTGTCCCGGTCCCTTCGTGTCTCGGTGCGCGTCTCGGTGGCTGTTACTCGATGCCGACGCTAACGCCTGCCGCTACCGACGACGACGCGGCTGCAGCCTCGGCGCACTGGCGTAAACACCAAACAAAGCAAACAATGCGACACAGAAGTGTCCCACAGACCTCGATCGCTTAATGAGAACTTTAAAGCGCCTCCGCAAACTACCAGTCTGTCTGTTTCAGACAGGACCGCCACCACAGACACTGCAGGTATACGTGTACGCGTTGCACTCTGCATGTGACCGTGCATCTGCCAATACGTCCGCGACAATCGTTAAAGTGTGCGCTGGACGATTCTTTCCAATCTTTCTGGACGGACAATCATACAGGACCGAATGATATGTGCAAGCTGGCACGCGAGTTCATTATGAGAATATAAGATAAAAATATGGAATACAATTCTTTCGTCCGAAACTTCGTCTCCGAGAAAGTCGTGAAACGGAGAGTTGAAAGAGTTTGAAAATTGCTGCGAGCACGCGTCCTACTCTGTAAGAATCGTCTGACGCGTCCGATCATTGCCAACCAATTCTACTTGCTGCCTATACTGTAGCGCGCGGATTTTTAAACTCGATTTTCTCGGAAACGAGGCGGCGAACGAAAAAAATGTTATTCCTGATTTTCGATTTATTTAAATATCAGAAATAAACACGAGTTGTTACACCCCACCGAGCCTATCCTCATTTATGCCACGGGAACCTCGGACGACCGACTGAGCCGGCAACTCCTCAAGTTACCGTCACACACTTAATAATTATGACGAAAGTGAGTAGATTGAATTTATAATACTAAGTCAGAATACTATATACATTGTTGGTTACATAAGGAAGCAATTTACATATTTATATTGCTCGTTCCATTTGTAAACAAAATAAACCTCTACAGATGTTTCAAATGCTGTAATAAAAACAAAATTAAGAATATCGATGTTACATTTGTATAAACCAGAGAGAACGTCCCGGAGCAGTAATTGGAATAATAATAATATTAATGGCAATAACATCGTCTTCTATGCACGCAACGTAACGAAGTAAAGGTAATACAAGCTAAAAAGGATTTAAAGCTGGTAAAGAACGAATGAATAAAATTGGAATACGGGCAAATAAAAAACAAACAAAAATTTAATTGCAGCGCAAGTGAAATAAATAAAACACAATGACCACGGTAAATGAAATGCTGCGATATAAATATAGAACGACTAAAGCATGGATGCTTGTGGTAGTATCACACCCATATCGTATTGTCATTATACAAGTCGCCATAGCCGAAGGAGGTCACGGGAATGTCTCCTTTGTTTTTAATGACATGAAAAATGTTGCTTAACGGGTTATTTCTTTTTCAGTTCCTCAATGACATCGCTATTTTTGTCAGGCGAGTTTTATATTTTTTCGTACGACCTTAAACACAAATAATGTAATTAAAACTCGCAAGTCATTGTTACGATGAAGTCACATTCCTGTACGTGACAAACACTAATTACGAGATTCATCATTATTTTTCATCGCAATGGGATACTTCTAACTTCAGTTCTTTTTAGGAAAAATGTCTAATGAGTTGGGAATAATTACAATTTTACGTTCAAGGTCATGTGTAGGTCATCAGGGTTTTGATGGTAAAGAAAAAGGAGAAAAAAATAATACTATCAGTTTTATTATAATAATTTCAATATAATCCAGTTTATTTACGATTACCGAATTTTTATGAGAAATAAAAATTTCTTATTTAAGACGAATTTTAAAAAGAATTTCAGAATATTTGTATAATATTGTCAAATTATTAAGAGACGAAATATATTTTTATTTAAGCTTGTCCTGTTTCGTATTTCACTTACTTATTTTTCTCATAAACGCAGAAAATCTGCTGTCGATTTACAATAATTAACTAAATTCACTTGCGAAAATTTAAATGAATTCGTTCCTCCTGTTTTGTATATTCCGATAAAGACTAACGCTTCAAAAAACACTCAATCTCGAATTTTAATAAAGGCGTAATTACTTAGCGGATCTTCACAGAAATTGGCAGGTGCACAAAATAATTTTCCAAAACAACCGTCGAGGGGATTGTTAATTACAAAATAGCGTATAATCTTAATTGATCCTCATTAAAACTTGCTTCCTAAAATATCCATAACATCCAGAGTGTAATTATAATATTTTCAAACAAAAACAAATGCGGGTTCGTCCGTATCTCTAATTTCTGCTAAGTAAGCAATTTAATATGTATTCACCATTAAATTCTCTGCTAACGATACGAAAATTTCTATTACGATGTTCAAGAACTTATAGTCTTGTTTCATAATTTTATACGAAGTTATAGACGAAGATGCAACCCCTTCAAAAACTCGCGAAACTTGGAATTATAGCACGAACCTTTAAAGAATTGGACCGTTAAAAATGTATTATTTATTATTCTTTCATTAAACTATAAAACTTCATATGAGATTGTTAGTAGCATGCACATAACTGTTAATATTACAAGATTAACTTAGAATCTAGTATAGAATACAACTCTAAAGGTACAAACAGTGAATTAACAGTGAGTTAATATATTATAATTATAAAGTTTTTCGAACTTTGTTTTTATTGCAATGTATAGCCAATCCAAAAACGATCAACTTTTCTTTAAAATACTTTTTGTCAGATTATCTCAAGTACTTGATAAATCGTGAAAAGTTTTACGCGGAACACCATGTATAATAAATATTATAATAACAATAATTGACCTCGAAAAGATAACTCTTAAAATTCAAGACCAATCTAATAGTTAGTAAAAATAACTTGTGTTTATCGCTGTTACACGAGACTTTCCGCGAGGAAGAAAACACATAGCGCAGCGCGACGGATAGATTGCCGTGTTAACAATCACAAATAAATCGATAGCTGCCAGCACAAAGTTTGGCATCGACCCCGGGTCCCAAAACCCGGAGAACCGTAACACCGTGTGCGCTGTGGCAAGTCCTTTCGGTCGATCGAAAATAAAAAAAAAAGGAGGGAACCGTAAAAGGGAAAAATATTTTAGATCGGAGGGATTCCCTTTGACCGCGAAACAGTCGACGCGAATAGCTATCTCGGGATACAAATTACAGGCATCTGCGAAGCTGCGGTCGAATTCGTAGGTTCGTTTCTGGTCCGCGTAACGTAACCGACTCCGGTTGATGGTGTTGGTGGTGGATGGGGGGTGTGCGATGTCTCGTGGAGCCACCCCTTTTTATTTCCCCCTTCGCCGCCGGTGTGTATAGGTCTGTTTAACGGCCCGTGTAAGGTTTACGACCGTTCCGGCTTGATCGGGAGGAAGAATTTCCTTTGAGGAAGAGAGAGACTCTTTTTCTTTGGGTAGCCGCGGCGGGGCCCCGGCCCGCCTCCTTGCGTCGTTCGCGTGCAAAAATCTGCCATCCCGGTCCGTCTTACGTTAATTCACGGCGGGCGTGAAGGGAATTGCGCGGGACAGAGCGGCGAAATAGAGCAGGAATTTCGCGTCGAACGAGTCCCAGACGTACGATTTATCGGGCACCGAGCAAACGAGAGACCGCCGCGACGCGGCCGAATACCTTAGCTAACGACGCCGATGCCAATCCTGCGTGGCTCCGTGTGTCTGCACACGGCGACCCAAACGTTCCAAATTGTGTCAGCAAGTTCTACCACCGCGAAAAGAAAAGTTTATATTTTGTAGTTGCAGAAGTTTTCCCCGTTTATTACGTCGTCCCATAAGTTCGTGCCGCGGATATGTCTATTCTTTCCGCGTATTGTATAAACATAGAGCGATAAGGATTAGAGTTGAGAGAGAGAGATGAATAGACGAGATTAACTTTTTTCGTAAACTTTAAAGGTATGCTTCATATACTAATTTAAATAGTAGAACGATAAGCGGCAGGGACTTGTGAAAAATCTAATAACAGTGTAATGTTGTGTTCAGTCTAAAAATACTATTAGAGGATCAACTGAATTTTTATTTAACCGCTGCTTACCACAATCACTGCTCAAGATTTTCATTTTGCAGAACGATCCGCAGTCCATTAATGGATGTCGGAACTAATACAGTTTTGGTCCGATATAAGGCGACGGTGTTTCATCCGAAACAAGGAAATCGCTATCCCGTTTTGTTCTTTTGAATCTCTTCTTTCGTTTAAATAGTACTGACCCTGTATAATGGAAAACTGTTGTCTCAGATTAATGAAATTTTCAAGGTTTTATGATTGATACACATAAAAAAATTTAATTAAATTGAATATTTCCAATTGAGCCGGCCAAGTCAGCAAAAATGGTGCGAGTTAAAACAGTTGATCGTTGGATAATGAAGAATTAAGTAAAAGTTCTGTAAAACACAATGGTAGCCAAGCTATGCTAAAATTTTATTACAATTATTTTCTGTAATGACAGAACCGCCTTACGATTAGCGACTTACATCGCTGTTGCATTAAACAGCTCAATTATTCGACGGTACGGTAAAAAAGCTGATATATAGTACGTTTCATGGGTTCATAAGAGACCCTAGTGTGCCATTAAATTATAAAGTACCAGGATTCATGGTGTGGAAATAAGAATATGTTAATAGAAGCACCGATAAAGGCACTTGGAGTTAACTGTATTACTTTTAATTCCGTAGATATGACAGTGAATAAAAAATTGAACGTCATTCGTATATTTAACACATATTTACATTTGAAGATTGCCTCAGCACGGTTTCAATCTACCACAGCTGTTATAAGAAATATTTATTGTAGGAATAATTCTGTTGTCCAATCGACGAAATTTAAACCAGCAAACAATAAACCATTATTTCATTCAGCGCATCTGGGCTTCTTCAAATTCGAAACTTTCTCGATGTTAGCTAAACACTAAGATGGAGTTTGAATTCAGTTCGTACCATTACCTCCAGCTGACTCGCGGAGCGATATCGTTATAAATATACCGTTAGAAACAGAAGTTGAAAACAGTTACAATATCGATTTCTGTTCTGGAAACAGCTTCAAAGAATCGTTGTTTTCTATAACAGTTGTGGAGAACCGAAATACATGAAGATATCGGTTTCATATCGGTTCTACAGGGTGATCCACCCAAATGTGACCACCTAAATATCTCCTTCATTTGTGATGACTAGACAGCGGAGTTTTATGCAAAATAAAATGTTCATATAATACACCATTTGCATAGAAAGGAAGTTAAATAAAGATTTATTTCTTATGTAAATAATTTTAATTGATTGATAGTAACGTCTCTATGTTTTTAAATTTTTTTAATGTTTTCACCGTTTTAAGTGATGCAAACATTTTTTATATGAGTGATGGCTTTTCGCAGGTTCAATGTCACCTTGACTCACCTTTAGAAAAGCATAAAGCATAGCAAAAGTGAAATAAAAATTCATTTCTTTATATAAAAGTTATAGCACAGTATTAAAAATTATTACAACTCGTTAACCTTTCGATTGACAATTTAAAATGTTGTAACGATTTCCGTGTGTAGTTGAAGGAAGGCGGTTTACATTTTACAAAATCATGTAACTCGGACTTGTAAACAAGGTAAAGGGATAAAGTTTTTATTGAATCGCGTGGCGACAGCCGCGTTGTGCGTTTTCATGGGTACGTGGATTACATTGGTGGCACGCAACGGTTACCTCGTAACCAACTTTAAGTTCTAGTTTATTGGATCAGTGTTGACCGCGCTGGAAGACTAAGCCCCTGAAACGCGTACGACGAACAAAGGGTCCGGGATTGTTGTCGTTTTCGATTGTTTGCGCAAACGCGAGACCGTCCGCTCGGCTGTACGAAATTTATCACGAACGACTCATTCCGCAAGCATCACGTCCCCGGTTCGTATGAAAATGTAAGGATTTATGCGGATCAACGCAACGTGGGTCGAGGTCAACTTGTACCGAAGGAAGTTTATGGCTGTAGTATCAGCGTGGCCGTGCATCTACGAGAAGATACACAGAATATGTGATACCGCCGCAAACTTTATGACGGATTAAACTAGTAATGATGCGGCGCAAATATTGTAACGCCTTGATTAGATGGGAGCAGCCTGTGACGTAGCATTTATTTTCGGATAATGCTCGAAGCATAGTGGAACAATACACTATACTTGCGCTGTTGCAACAACTTGTGGTAAAACCGAAGCCCACATTCCCATTACTTTTGCAATTTCGATTTTTATTTTAACACTAAACCTACCGGTCAAATGACCGGTTTTATATTTTTCATTTTACAATTATTGAAATTATAAAGTTACTAAATTGAAATAAAATATTGAAATAAAAATTACACTAAATCTAAGCGAATAGAGCCTTGTCATTTTTATAATCTAAAACATTTTAATCGCTTTTAGTGCTCGGTAGCGTTAAATACCCATGGACACAATATTAATTGATCTATCACTTGTTCCGTCACTTTTAACAGCTCTTCACTATTGTTTGCATATTTCATAATATTTAGAATCACCAGGTATATATAAATTTAGTCTTCTGTCAATATTCTCTTATTAAATTTATACACAGCATTAATAATGAAATTGTTTATTTATGCCCCGTCTAGACTGACAGATAATTGTCTGAAAAAAGAATTGCACAAAAAAATCCGAAGATTATCATTGTAATTGTAACTCATTGTGCATGGACCATTGGAAAAGACAATTAATTGAAAAAGACAAATAAAGTAAAAGATTTTCCAACAATGTTTAGTTCTCGAAAGAAAAACTTAATATCGCAGAATGCACGAATCGAGCATAATACAAGGCTGGAAGCACTCAGACTGGATATGTCCTGAAAACGTACATAAGTGACTTCGAGCGAGTAGTAAATCGTAATCGAAAGTTCATGCTGTTTCTTGGTACTAACTTTGTAGGTATCCTCTAAGGTATTACCCGCTCTGCGTCACGATAGTCGTGCTAGCTAGCTAAACATTCTCGTGTTTCTACCTAATTACCAAGTGTCAAGTAAGCTTCATAAAGCTTCTATTAATCTTACTCTTGCGCGTTGAAATTCATGGAGTGTGCGAAAGCGTTTTTAAATCAACTCACTTCATCCTCGAAGATCTTAAATTTATGGTTTGTTGAATGTTGGGATTATTCGTTGACTGAAATTAATTTTTATAGCTATATAGGAACAATGAAATTTTATTAGCATAAGAAAAATACAAAATAATTAGAAGAATTACATGAAATTTCACTTTCCGTTAGTATAATTTTCATAAATAGAGGATAAAATAGGATCAGCAGTACTACAATCGATGCAATAATTTTACATATGTTATATTATATTGTTACATTAGTAATTTTCAGTTCTTGTGATATTAATTTAATAGCTTTGATTTTGCAATTTCAATTTCAACGTCCATTGAACATCAAATTGTTCGAATTGTCCACAATTACAGCTCAGTAATTTAACACTAAATTTTGTCTTTTACAATTCGTGATTTCATAGAAATTTTTAGGGCTCGGTAATTCTAGTGTTCAAGTAGAAAATAATATTTCCAACAAATCTACTTCTAATTGATTTTATTGCTGAAGAAATATATTTTCTTCGAATTTAAAATAACCAGGTGTGTTGTGAACACGCACAGCGAAACGACCTTATTACTGTTAACGAAACCGATCACTGCGGAGGCCATTATCAGAATCATGCAACGTCATAGGAACAGGATATTGAGGTTTGATTGACATTCGAACCATCGATAAGCGAGGAACACCGCTTACGTTACAGAGATGGGCGCTTTCATCGGAAATCAATTGTTAGGAGTACAAGTCAACGACTTACGGGCCATGTAAGCGCCGCTGTTTGACTATGTACAGACCCGTACTACTAATTTTGGTGCACAGGAAACGGGCAGCTATAAGGATCTCTCTATGAGTCGGCCGTTCCAATTGCGATTGATATTATCCAGTAATTTCATAGTTCACAGCTGATGATATTGATACCATCGCATCGATACTATGCGTTCTATAATGTGTTCTCATTAGCTAATGACAAGTGTTAGACGTATTGTCAATTTAAGTTTATTGTTAGCATATTCTTCATGTTTTCAAGAGGAAATTCATTAAATCTGTAATCTTATTTGGTACTTGTTTTTAGTCTTAACTATAATAATTATATAATATATAAAGATATAAAGTATAGGTACACTCCTATGCAATACTAATGTTTATATCAATAGAATCCTATTTTTAAAAAAACAACAGGAAGCATGAACATGTTAAGTTATGTTTTTTCAAGAATAATATCTCAGAAGGTCAGTTGATGGTCAACAAATGGTTAGATTTGTGTTCTCATTAGTTGTAACGTTGCAATAATGAGAATACACCTTACCATTTATATAAATAAAACATTTTTCTGCTTTCACGTTTTCTCGTATAATACTTTTCGGGCTAGCACATATTTACTAATTTCTAATTACTAGTTTTAAAGGTGTGGTCGAAGCTTGGGTTATAGATTTCTTGGCGAGGAGAGATGCAGGGAAAGGGTTCTGTGACCTTGAAAACAGATTGATCGTTATCGATTGAATTTTTCATCACAAAAAGGTAAGTGTAATTTAAAACAGTAAAAACAATATAAGAATTTGAAAAAACTATCATATTATTTTCAACCTAATAAACATATTAAGAAAGATAATGAATACAAATTTTACTTGAGTTTGTTGGAATTTAAATAGAAAATTTTTATTTTGCATGAAGATCCGCTGTCTAGTGATTACTATTTCGATTACAATTGATTTCTTGATTGTTATTTCTGATTATTGCGTACAGCTTCGATTATTACAGTGATAATTGACATTTCGAAGTTACCATGGTTCCAGTTGATAGATTACTTTATCTTTGACGGTGTGAGTACTGTGCAAGTATAAAAATATACTTACTTGATTTAGATGAGAGATACCACGGAATTTCAAAACTATGGAAATTTCGACCACTGTGTGCGTGGAGACCATTCAGCAAAAGCGCAACAAAATCGGAGTCGGACAATCCGTGTACGTAGAACCGAGCAGCAAGTGCAATTAACAATATAATCAGCACATCCGCATCGGAAACGGCGTGCGATGAAGACACGGTGTAAGATTTTCCGCGGTATCTCAGCTCCCGTGGTCCGGGAGATCAAGCAGACACACCATAATAAGCGTATATGCATTCCCGTAGGCGAGCGCATCTGCATTCACCGCGGAGATTCGCCGGGGCCATAACAATTTTCATTAAACGACCTCAATGGCCAAGTTATACAGCTGAATGTGGCGTTCATCAGGGCGGAACCGTGTTATCGAGGGGGTCGCGGGGCACGCGCCCAGCAACTAGGCTAAACGGGGGAGCCCGCAATATTATAGCGGCTTCGACTTGAATGGAGGGAAGCGGCCCGCTATTTCATAAATTTCCAAGTTACTTTCGGTTTCGGGGCTTAGGACGTAGTCGGCTTCAACCTCCCGGCTTCTCCTCACACTACCCCGTAACTTCGCCGCGGAGTTTCGCTTGTAACTATGTTATTCAAACGCCACGCGGAAGGCGCATTCCGATTAAAATGATTTCGGGTCCGTCTCTAGCGCCGAACACTGTTCCTAACGGAACTAAAGTTTCAGCATCTTCTCGGAAGATATTCGTCTCCTTCGGTTGTTCCTCAACCCTCGACGATGACGTCTGTGCACTAGGCTCTTATTTAGTCTTATTCAAACTTTTTTTTCAATTTATTTTACGCCGCACACCGGGATTGTTCCGAATAATTGGAAACTAAAAATCTGAGGCCCTTAAACATTAACATAATTGACTGAATGCTCATCAAACCGTTTCTCTCGAATATCTTCTGAGTTATTTACCGCGTCGGAAAATATGTCAGACAAAACCTGTAGATCTGGACAGGATGCGTCTTTTAAAAAATAAATTTTTATATCTGTATAATATTATATACAGGATTATCGCTAACTGGGGGTACAACCGCACAAGTGGACATACATAAAAATTTAAGTCGAAAATGTAGAATAAAATTTTCTAATTTTAATCAATTAATTTTTGATCAATGTTTCTAATTTCAACAATTCTGTTATTGTCGCTCATTATAAATACATGTGGTAGAAGCCAAGCACATGTAGTCGACGATTTTATAATTGATTGCAATTCTTTATTTTGTTAATAAATCAAAAAAGATATTGCAAATTAAACTAATTTTTGCGAATCTCCAAACCGTGTTTTTTTCTATTCGGTTAATAAATTACACGTAATCGTAGCAGTATTAAAGAAATGAAACTGCGAATGTATAAAACAGAAGATGATAGTTCGGAGAAGAAAGATTTCTTGCGACTCGAAAGCAAATTGCCGTAGAATTTATCGAGATGGACGAGAAGAAGCGAGAAAACAGCGTTATACAAAAAGCTCGTCCCGAGGATATAAGACTATCGAGAAACGATTAATCCCAGGAGCAGAACCGGATGAAAAGCGATATCAGCCCTGAGGGACCACTAAGTCGGTCTAATTGCGCGCTTATGCGAATCCCATGAAATATTTATGAAGCTTTATGAGAATTTTTCATGCCAACACACACCGGCCTGCTTTAAGGAGTAACAGGAAGTTTCGACCAGCACGATCGATTACGCCGATATCAAAGGTATCCGCGGCTCATTCGGTGCTGGAAAACTCGGGAAGGATCGCTCGAGTCCTTACGGAAACAGCACCGAGGCTCATCGGAGGAAGAAATTAAAGAATCGAAGGGGAATTGAAACAAAACGTTTTTGGGAGCCTCGAAGCTTTCCCTTTTGTGCTCCGGTCTGACGTTGTGCGAACACTGAGCACAATTTGGTGAAACGCAGTTATGTATTAAAATATAGAGCGGTCGGAAGACAATTTACAGGGCGTAAAAAAATTACAGACTAATATTCGGACATTCTTTTGAGGATTTTTTTGAGAAGTTCGAACAATTGGTTTGTTTTATTTAATGTGTATGATTGCGACCGGAAGACAGCATTTCTCTTCACGGTTTCGATTAATTTTTTTGTTCACCGACCGACTAGTTATTTATCCTCGCCGCGAAGCGTTTCTTCCGCGCGAGGTGTTCACGGGGGAGGCTTGATATATGTACAATACTTCGTTCGGCTGGTTTCCTTCGGTGTATTTCGCTGTACCTTCGCGTTAATATCACTCCCTGCGAACCCAACCTCCTCATTTTTTTTTTCGGCGACCAGTGTCGATCTATCGTCTGGCTTCTCGCTTTTTCGCAACGTACACGCGCGTCCAGGCCAGGTCGCCGTGTCGCCGCTCGGAAAACGCCTCTTTCAGCGAGCAGAAGAGCTAACGTACGCGCAAAATGAACGTCCGACCCCGACGCGGACGACACTTCGTTAAAGCAACGCGCTGACGATTTTCTTTCTGTCCCGCCCCGTCCCGTTCCGTCGCGTTCGTCTCGTTTCTGTCCCTGCGCCCGGCCGGCTCGCGTCCTTTCTTCTGGTCCATTCGGAAATTGAAACGACGTGTCCTCGCTCCGGGCTAGCTCCTCTTGTTTCGTTACCGGAGGCATGAAAGACCCGCGACGCTTTGAACGTACACTTTTTAAAATTATTTCGTTCGCTGCGAGCTTCGAATCAGACGAGAAAAATGTTTCCTCGTGTATACACTCCTGTCGGTCTCCGCCGACATCGGCTGATGTTATTCGATTTATACGACATAACAGAGCCCTGGTGGATTTCACCTTGACGCAGCTGATCGTCACGCTATACTCGTGCGATGATTGTTCGATGAGAAGTTCTAACTTCGCGGACGCGAAATTTTACGAAACCATCGAATCGTTATCCGCCAAACTGATTTTGGATTTTGGATTTTTGAACTTGACACTAAAAATTATTAGAAACGGAAGAGAGTACCGCAACAACGTGTTGCTGATTTGTCGTCACACAAGGTACTGGGGCAAACGGTCACGGAGCTAATAGAAACCGAAACAATGAGAAACAGTCTATCGATGAGAAACGAAACTGATCGTTATTTGGCGGTTAATTCAAACCGTGGAGAAACTTAAACAAAAAAGGTAGTTGTTCGATTCCCCTTTTAAAAAAGTCCTTCGACGCAAACTGACTGTGAATGAGCTGATCGAAGAAATTTTTATTACTTTTCGGTCCTCCTAATATTTGTCCTGAAAATAGTGTTGTTTCGTTAGTCTTCATGGAAGACTGTGAAAGCAGCCGAGCCGTGTTCGCGTTTAGCCGAGGGAACCCGGCGATTACGTACACGTTGTAACAGAATTCCGATTGCATGGGGAAAGATTTTAACATTTTCGCCAGTTCCCGTGACAAAAGGACAGCCTCGCCTCGCCGCACGGTTCTCTCCCTCGTCAGGGATTCCGTGCGCGAAGGTGCCATAGCGCGCGGAAATTTGAAATTCAGATTAATACCGAATGCGGAATCGTTAACACTGCAAAGGTCCACATCCTGGCGTATTACCATATACATGCACCCTCACGCATCCGGATATACACCCACAAAGAGACACCGGCCCCGTCTACTTTGCACGCATATGATTCCGTCGCGATGTTTACCTGTCTCACGGCTGGTTGGAGAAACTTGGGAACCGGTACGAGCACGTGGATTTCAATGAAGGCACGTTGATGCCAGAGCTACGGATCGTTCGCTGAACGTTCCCACAATAAATTCGTTGCCTCGAGCATTATTTTTCACTCGACGACGCGACGACCGCCTTCGCGAGCCATCATCTCTATCGGTTCCGGAAAATAACAGGAATATTTCCGAGAATTTTTTTGCGGGCCTTCGAGAAACTTCTCCGTATCTTTGCTTGGTCGCAATCTATTCATCGGTCGCATCCCTGACGTCTGCAATTTATGCGTATACTCTTTTTGTTTTGTATTTTTTTTTTAACTTCAGCGCATCCTTCGCGCAATTGTTACATCAACCCTTTGCCCTGCAATACCCAGACAGACTCGCGATGAGGATTCTGAACAGAGTCTAGTAAATACGCATGTTAGTCATTTCCTTTAAACAGAAACAAAATATTACGAACTACACGAAAGTTTCGTGTGGTTAACAACTATTTTTTACTTTAGACCCTGCAAGTGCAACTTTTAAACGTTTCCAGAATATAAAAGGCCTTACAATTTATATTTATTTATAACAAATACAAGATTGATTGAGAAACTTTACCTTGCATCTATAAAATTAGTTAGAAAAATAAAAATTAACGAGAGACACTATAGATAATAAATAAATGAAAAATAATAACAATAAACTGATTAAAACATAATATTATTTATTACTTGAACACAAACTTTATTATTACTGGAATACGGAACTTTATGCAAAATAAAAATTGTTTCCATCAACTGCAACGAACACGTGCCAAGTATTAACTTCTTTAATTCTTTAATAATGTTAATGTTAATACATTGATGTTCTTAAATTTTTTTTTTAAATCCACTACGTTAAAGATTAATTGTTCTTGCTGGAACGGTGACACGTGAGATCAAATTATGCTTGCAATATGTTATGAAATAGAGGAAAATGGTGGCATTCGTTTTCGTATAAATACGAACATGGATCTAAAAAGATCCGAAGAACAAGGGTTAAACGTTCTGTATTTGTAATTTTACTAAACCCGTTTCGCTTCGTTCGGCATGAATCCTTTTACATTAATTGATTCGATAAAATGAATTTGTCGATTTTTCCGCGTAAAAACTTGAACGTGTATTTGAGAGAGTCGGCTGTGCCGACGGAATTTCATAACAAATAAATGAAATTCTTTCGTTCTTAATATGCAATGTAACGAGCTCCGAAATTGAATCAACTTCCATGTATGAAAATTCCTACGCAAATTCAAACGGGCCAAACATTTCCCCATTTTCATTCCTCGCGATCGGCGCCCCGGTGTTCGGTATCGAATAGAACCTCGCATAAATATAAATAATTCGGTCGGTTTACTGGGAATGCGACGACGTCCCTCGAATTCCATCGGACCTTATCCGGGCCGAATGGAGGATCCTAATGGTTTCCTAGACGTCTTGCGGAATTATACGAGTCTAATCCTCACGACGACCGGAGAAATCCTCTGAGCAGGATTCACGGGCCTTTGTAGCGAGAATATACGAGCCCGGATACCCCGAAAAACGAGAAACGAAAAGCGGCGAGCGAGTATCGATCGTCAAATCGCCGAAGATCGCAAACGATCGTACCGATTTCACTTTTAGGAGATCAAAGGAAAAAGGTGCCGAATAATCCCGGTTAAAGCAGGATCATACAAATCGATAGACGATATAATTTATAGTACAGAAATGCAGTAACTCTCACGTTTAGAATTTTCTCTACAATTTCGACTAATTGCAATTTTTGTAAAAAATTTCTTCTCCCATCATGTAGTAAACTAATTTCTCCAAGTTCTCAGAAAATGGTCGAATATCAAAAAAGTAAAATATATATATATATTACTAATTGTATAATATATATTAACTATTTTGTATTATTTTTAACTAGTATATTCCCTTATATAACAATTTATATTGAAAGTATACATTTTTTGTGCGATATCGCTAAATTAAAAAATTTTTTTTTTATTTTAAAACTCCATTTTCAGTATAAAAATTATTTCCATATTCAATGTATTTCTTTAATTTTTGTCACGAATCTCCATTTAAATGTCACACTGTGCGATCGAGGCAAGTTCTGTCGTAGAATTAGCATGGTATTCGTGATATATAATTTTTATACACCCAGTACAATAAATGGTATTGTTCGCAGGCCGTTTGAAAGATCATAGGGGAAAAAGCTGGGTAATCTAGATTCAAGCAGGGTCCGTTCGATTTTCGAACTTGAACACCAGGAAAAGAATACCTGTAATGCGAGACTGTCCCGCAGAGAGAGAGAGAGAGAGAGAGAGAGAGAGAGAGAGAGAGAGAGAGAAAGAGAGAGAGAGAGAGAGAGCCAGCAAGTTCTTTTTCGATGATCGCGAAACCCCCATCTTCCGACGCACCGGTTTGGAATACTAATACTAAACTTTGCCCGTTAGACGTCAAATGACTTTTTGCATAGCCGAGTCCCTGTACGTGAGCGAAATAAAAAGGTAGACTTGTGTACGAGAAAAAATGTACGATGTGTCGTCGTCTGGCGAAGTCGAGATGATCTACGATGAGTCGAGGGCAATCGGACTCGGGGACAACTATAAATCATTAATAACATCGTCGTTTGCACATTAACGAAATCCAACGAAGTCCCACGAGATCAGCACGTTTCATTCATCATGATTCGCAGACGTACTTTGAACCTACTCTACAATCTACTCAACTAACTAATCTCAATTATTGCTCCATTATTATTAAATTATTGATTACTATTTTTTGAACAAGTTAAAATGTCATCAACAAATTGGCGTATTCAGCAAAAACTGTGAGTAGTTGTAAAATCTATATTTCATGATACGAGACATTTCAGAACCTACACTTCGAAATTTTTTATTTTGTCCACTGTATCGAACAAAAAATCGACGAGTATATTCGACATAAACATGTTATATCGAAATAGTTAAAATCAATTTTCATTGACGGGCGTAAACACAAAAAAAAATGTTTTTGAACAAATTTCTCGAAATTCGGCTGTGTATAAAACTGAAATTGCTCGAAGATGGGACATACCCATACTGCGAAGTGTTCACCTAACAAAATTGATCTTCGTCAACCACTTCCCTCAGATGCGCTGGTCTTACACGAGCACAACAGAGGTAATTCGTCGGAAAATCTGATGAGCTGACAATCTCGAATTTCGTATGCGGCTACCAGACAAGAGGCGAAGGCGAGGCATCAGATTTTAGAGGGCAGTTACCCCTAAATTAACGCGTGCCACTCAGTCAAGCTATGTACGAGGGATTAAGTGTTGATGAGATACTTGTGTCCCCATTTTTCCCTCCGCCGTTTAACTTTCATTTAGTTAATTACGTCATCCTTCCAGCCCTCCGTCTACTCGACGGTTCCTCTCCGTCCTCGGCTCAAAGAATTCTCGAGCGTGGGCGCCGTCGCCGACGATGACGAAGGATCAGTATCGAACGACTTGACGTCCTGCAGGGGTTTCGCTGGGAACTTCAGATATGCTTGTTTACTTCGCCAACCGTCGGATCCTCTGTCTGATTGCCAAAGAAAAAGGACAACAGGGAGCTTTCGACTTCCACGGCTTCTTAACGGAGGATTCACACTTCGGGAGTATAAACGATGTCCCTTTGTTCCACGGAAAATTTAATGCCTATTTGCTTTTCAGCATTCGCGATCTCCAACATCTCAGATTTTTATTAGAGAATCAATTATGGTATTTTGGACTTTTCTAAACAATTTAAATCTTCATCATGACATATTTTTATTAATTATGGTATTTTTTATAAACAGACTTTTAAAATATTACCTTTTTCTACCTGTTTATTGAATAATCTCGTAACTTTTCTAAATAATTTATATCATTACCTCTTCATCAAATCAGATTTTTATTAGACAATCTGTTGTGAAACAATTGTTTACTTAGCCTTACCTGTTTCCAGCTGTTCGTTGCATAATTTCATAACTTTTCTCAACAATTTAGATCATCACCTGTTCATCAGATTTTTATAATAGAATCTGTTATGTTATTGTTTATGAAATCAATTGCTTACTTAATATTACATATTTTGCGCTGTTCATTATATAATTTCACAACTTTAATAAAGAATTTATTATGTTGACTTTTCCTATTAGTGAATAAAAAATAAAATTGAAGTCTCAACGTTCTTGCGCGTTGCTGATAGCAACGGATTTACAAATCTGAATAAACAATACCGTTTTCATTTCGTCTTCGTGGCAATCTGTATACAAAATCAAATCCTGTCGTTATTATGAAGAAATATGCGTCAGTGGTGGGTGGATCTAGCGCTGTGCAATATAAACGAGGACAAAAATTGGCAAATAACGAGTGTTCCGAACTGGGAGAAGCTGGATGGAAAGATATGAACGGTTATTAAAAGATGGTAGCCCGGGGCAGCTCGGGTGTACTTATAAAACGCAAATGGGAATGTTTCATATGCTTTAAGTGAGATCTCACCGTCCTCTACGTTCTTGCAGTCTTTTATGCTACCACTTCGTTAGACCACCTACATCCTCTATAATCTTTTTTTAATCATAACCTTGGCGAGACGCAGTTCCTTTCCACCATTCACGGTGAAAAGATATTAGTTATCGAATTCCGATAATAACGCGTCAAAGATGACGGGTCCGGTGTAAATAAGCCAGGAAATTGTTATTCGCCGGAGTGAAATTGAAAGCACGCGTACTGTCGACGGGACGCGACGCGACGGTAAGGTAGACGGGATAATAGTAACCCCCATCAAGCCTTACTCTGGTTGACTTCTAGCTGCGACGTTCGAGGGGCAAGATTTTCGTGGGTAGTTTTCTTTTTCCACCCTCTAGCTATCCCTTCGTCGAGACGAGTGCGTGCGTTCGCTCTCCGAGAGAGTGGATATAGGGTGGAACGCAGAAGATGTATACTGATTGATTTTGGTTTAAAGAGAAAATATTCCCAGTTAGAAACCATTTCGTTAGAGCAGGCAACAGAAAACTTAAAATTCAAGGCTTATAATTAGACAGCGGATCTTTATCCATTTATAGGAAAATTAAGTAAATGAAATTTAAAGTTATTGGAAAATTAAAAAAATTGAAGTTGTCAATATATGATTTCTTCTGTATTAAAACCGTTAAGGGAAGAAATAACATTCAATTTGGTTTCTATTTCTTGCAATCGATGCAGACAATTTTTATTTTGCATAAAGATCCGCTGTCTACTTATAACTTAACACTAAACTTACCACCGTAATATTATTGCAGTAAACACGTATGCTTAATTAAATTCGAGTTACTAATTAATCGAGAAAGTTACCTTTAACTGGTTTAGAATATACAGACTGTTGCTATTAGATCATAGTAATTTTCAATTACTATAGTGAGGATTACTATAAAAATTTCTTAATCGTTTTTCTATTGTTAGAATCCAAATACAACTTAAACGGAAACAATAGTTATTTGACAAATATTTTCCACCTACCACCGATTATGCTACACGTATGTAATCAAAAAATATCAAATTAATTTCTCTAAATTTCGAAACATTCTAAATAATTGGTAGCTTGCAATCATTGCATTTACATTTCTGATCAGTTGTAATCGTACATACATTACATGGTCTCTACCTGGCCGATACTACTTGCTTCATCAATGATTGGTCTGTACTACTCGTCTGATCAGCGATTGACCTGGGCAATTCTCCTGGTCAGCGATTAGCTAACAGTGGTGTGTAATTTGTAACTAATATGCACTACTGCTCTGATGAAATTCGTTCTCGAACTGCTGCAGCTAGGCTAGCTATGTTTATGTAATGAGTAGACTGCGGATCTTTATGCGTACATGACTAAAGTGGATTAGTTAAGTACAAATTGTCAGGTGTTAGAATAATTGGACTAATGTTCTTACATTATTCTCGGTTCATTAAAATTATTAAATTTTATTTAACTTCTGCTTCACACAATTGAATTAGACAATTTTTATTTCGCATAGAGATCCGCAGTCTAGCAATGAGCATTAACTACACTCCATTTATAATAACAGTATCACAACTGTGTTCTTTGTTTTCTGTTTCACAGTTTCATTTCTTCATTAATATTGCAATTTTATAGTGCTGAGTTGGCTAATTAATAATTTAGAATTTCTTCATAACAGATTATTATACAATTTATTTTTGTTTAGTTAATTTCCTGGTATCCTTACATTGATTTGAATATGAATAACGAGGAGATGCATTTTGATTTTTGGAAAGAAGGAAAGACATTTCTTTAAAAACTTTCTATTTAATTTCAAAACTATTGAAGCTATTTAATTTACTTCAAAATGTTCTTCGTATTATTAAAGCTGCAAAAGTTAACCAGATGATGTCTTCGAGTTAGTTTGTTACTAATAGTTGTTAGTTTCTGGCCGAGGTTACCTTCTTCAAAGATATCCTATATACATAGGTACATATGTATATGTATCTAAGTCTATGAAGTACGCTCGACTGTCTAGCTTCAGGAACTAGTTACATCACGGAGCGGTTTCCCTCCGATATTACATCGATATTGATCGATAACACAAGTAATAGAGTTGTCAGAGATACGGTTTAATTTATATATTTGTTTATACATCGTCACTTTTTTGCTATTTATAGCTTTCCTTGCTATCTATATATACCTACTAAGATTGTCCAAATAAAAGTTTTCTTTGCTTCAACACGTGATTTAATATCAATATGTGCTCACATACATGAATAGGATGTAATAATTTCAAAAATAGTTGAATGTCAAAAAATGTCTATACGTTCTTCCCGAATGGTTACTGTTTACCTCACTGTCTCTAGCGAGTATTTTTCTCAACAACATAATTTACAACTAAAAATGTATTCCTAAATTTCAATAATTTTCACAGACGTAATTCTCGTAACCCCAGAAGATGATCTAAATAAAGATCGAAACGTCGGAATTACTCTAATAGTTTGCAAAATTGCTTCGTTAGTCAAATGATCGAACCTTTACGCTGGGAGCATTAGTAATTTTATATTAATAACAAATACGATCGATGTAAGGATATAATTATGATGATAGAAAGAAAGGACAATAAGTAGTGGCGTAGTGGGTGGTCGAACGCTAAGGCGAAAGATTTTTATACAAGCCAATTTTTCGTTCGATTGCCGACGCTATGCGATTTTCCATCGCAGTTCACCGTTCGTGATATATTCCTTAGTCTGTCGGCTGTGCTCGCGCGTTATCCGACTTTTAGGAGGCGGCGTATCTTTCTAGCTCGTTCCGTATTCCTTGTATACTCTCCCTCGGAATTTCATTTTGATTCGAACTTCAAGACGCTCGGCCTCCACTTACCGGCTGCAAACTTTCATCCAGGCATGGAAGTAATGCGAAAGCAATTGATCGGAGGATACGAGGAGTAACATGTACGACGTCAGTAGTGGTATCCGTTCTACTCGACTGGCCACAGACGAGACGGACCAATCGCACTGGACCGACTATTGAACTTTCATACCGCTTGTCTGACCATGCGTCGCCCTATTCCACTTACCAGTTAAAACATCATCATCTAAATTACATCTGCTGTTTGTCGGATTTTCGAGTGCTATTTTCATTAAAAATTAAGGAAAGCGAAAGAGATATTGCATTTATTCAAAAACATTCTAATGTTTTCGAAACGTACTCAGTTTTGTCATAACAATTTTGTAACAATAGCGTCTTATTATCCGCTTGTAATAATTTTGTCGATCAGAATGTCTGGAAAAGTGATCGGAAACAATAATTTTCACAATGTCTGCAACGAACTATTTTTACAACACACTTTCATTTTTTGGTTCCTGATGTCGTTTGGAATAACTTTCTTCATTGCCAAATCAGAGTGTGGCTACAGCGGACAGCCTCGGGCTCGGCCAGTGGTAACATCGCGCATAGCACCCCAGGAACCAGCCCAGTGAAGATTTTCTATAATTTTTGGGACACCCTGTATACTCCGGCTGCGATAGTTTCTGTCCCACTTATTTGTCTCGAAGTGGTTCCAGTTGTATTTGTCTGGCCAGCGACGGTCATGTACCCGTATGACCAACTTAATTTCCGCGGACTATTTGCTGCGGCAAACTTTATCGTGGCAATGTATTTATATTTACAGTCTCGTACGTCAGAACTTAATTAAATCTTCTATATAATAAAGTATTGTGAAAGATAATTAATAATATTTAATCAAGTAAAGTTATTGTTTGTACCTTCCGTATTGGAGGTTATTGAAATAAAAATATAAATTAATATTAATAAAAATGAGCTAATTAAATAACACTTTTTTTGAGATTATAAAAAATATAAATATTTAATTCGGGATTATCGAGATATTTAATTCGAAGGTTATATATATCTAATTAATTTAAAATAAATCGAACTTTTAGATGCCTAGTTTTTTTTAGAAATGAATTTAATTCTCGCGTAAATGATTAAAAGTTCTCGCGTATGAACATCCGCCGTCAGAATTTAATTTCCAGGACGGAAGTTGAGATGCCCGTTTTCGCGCGATAGAATCTTATCAGTGCACGGAAATAATTTTAGAGGAATCGAACGGAGGCGCGCGTCGTCGAATAAAAAAACAAGACGTAACACGTGTGGAGGTTGGTCGGAAGGAAGCAAAAAGAAAGAGAGAGAGAGAGAGAGAAAGAGAGAGAGAGTCTACACTACCGGCGTGCGGAGCGACGCTTAGGGAAAAAAGACGACGTCCAGTAATTTCACGTGGAAGGTGCAGGAGGGAAAACTTGCGGCGTTGTTTGTTGCCTTATTGCCCACGCTTAACTGCCGGCAACAAAAACATTGTATGCCGACCAGCGTTACGTTCTATTACCGTGGCTTGTCCTCCAGTTTCCTTCCTTCTCTTCGTGTCTGCCGCGTCCTCACCTTGTTCCAACCCCCCACCCCCGCGGCGCGCATGACGGAACGCTCGTTTATAAACTCCCAGAAAGAACACATTCCCCGCGTATTTGCATAGAAAGTATTTTATTGGACCTTGGAACACGGAACGTCTGTTTTTAGTAGCCCAAGTAGGAACAACGCGTCTTCTTTGTTATTCAGCGAGTTTTTGTTCTATGAATTATGGAATCGAAAACTCCGCGTGCGACGTACTATAACACACTATATTGTACCGATTATACACGGTGTTCGCGTTAAATTCGACCACCAATTTTCTCGTAAATAGTATTTGAAAAAAAAAAGATTGAAGAATAAGAACTTATTGCCAATTAGATAACCTATGTCAATCTTTTCTATTTACATTGGTTTTTGGGAAACGAAGGTGACCTTCAGTTTTTTAAAAATGGAAATACGACATGAAAGACGCAGCCTGTGCAGATCTACAGATTTCTCAAACATGTTTTTCTTCGTATCAAATAGTTTAGAAGATAAAACTTCACGCAGATGTTTTTTTAATTATCTGAGACAATCCTGAGGGGAGCTAACGAAAAATTTTTCAGAAAAATCTTTCGACAAGAGCAAATAAGAGCCAATGGCAGATATTTATTAAAAATCGTACAAAAACAAAATGATTTCTAGTGACGCAACTATGAAGTACCGTTAGGACAGTATCCTGCAACAATGGCGATCTTCAAACGGTCCGCTTCACGGACTTAGTTAGTTAGGCCCCGAGCATGATCAAAGCACAAAGTTTGCCTGTCTGCATTATGAAATGTGCGACGTGTCTTGTTTGCTATTAAGCGTCGGTAAGGGTTGAGTCTTTTCCGTAGCAAGGTTGAGCGATTTCTTTGAAAACTCGGGAACCGAGGTAGCTGCTCAAACCGTTATACACTTAATTAAAGGAAAAAGGAGGACCGAAAACTGTTTCCCCGATGCAGGCAGGCATCTATGATCGCGAAACTTTCCTCTCAATCTGAAGATATCGAAGCCCGCAGCGATGCTCGGGATAATCGCGAGTCTTCCCTCGATCAATTCCACGACGCCGAGATCTCGCGGGGGCTAAGGAAGAAGCCGCGATCCCGCCGCAGTTTCGAGAGTTTCGAAATTTTCCGAACCGGTTAAACTTCGGGATTACGAGTATCCAGCGTGCCGCGCCACGCCACGGCGAGTTTGTAATTTTTAATATGTTCGCCGATGGAAAAAGCTCACGGTTAACGCTCGAATTCCCGACGAAACTGATTCCCCGGGTTGGAACACAGTCAGCGCTAAAATTATCGCTCGACCTCTTTCTGCGGGTCGGTTCCGAACGACGTTTTATTTTTTTATGTAAGATGGCCGTGCTTTAAGGTGCTCTCGGCTTGGCAGCGGTTAACGGTAGACCTGTCCTTCGATATGTCGTAAAAATCCTTCTGAATTGGAAAAGATAAGGACAAGGAAGGAGAGAGAGAAAAAGGAGAGAGGAGAACGGAGGATAGACGGGACTGGGAGAGGGGAGAGGAGCGCGGGTATGCAAAATAAGAATTGACCAAACCAAATGCACGAAGCTGAAGTCGGATTAAAATGTACTTTGTCATTCGGCGATCTTAAGCGTTTGCGAAGCAAAAACAGCGACTATATCATTTACTTAAAGGTAAGATTTGTGACCATTTTTTAGACATTTCCGGTAGTGCAATTTGAAAATGTTTAGGATGAAATTTTATCAGTACTTGGTGGGTTGTCGCATATTCTTTAATCTCAAAAAATGCTTTCTACGTGAAGGTCACCTTTTTAAACATATTTTGAATGACCTTGAAATGACCTTGATCTCGAAAATTATGTGCGAACCTAATTTCAAGTAAAAATTGTTTCTCACGAAAGAATTTCAGGAAATCGTGAATTCTAATTTCAGTCTTCCATTGACTCGAGGACCTTAAAATATTCGACACAGTTAGACAGGCACCCTTGTACATGAGGATGTTAATATTAACACGACATGGAATTTTTTGTTAAATCTGCTAATTTTATCGAAGAAGGTGGTACGCGAGCGGACCGAATGGAAAAACCTAGACGGGGGAAGATTACTTTAGCATATCCTCTCTATCTACTCGCCCCGGGGTCTTTCCGTCTCTGTTTCTCATTCTTATTCTCGCTTAGGATCTTCGATCTCGGCTTCCATTGAAAATTCATTTCATCCGCCGGATCCCATGGCCAATCTTCCCTTTCATTTAATCCCTAGATGCCGACTGCGATATCCTCTTTGCTGATTGTCAAAGTGAGGATTACGAAGACGTTTCAAGTTGGAAGTTAACTTGTTGGGGGATGGAGGACCCGAAGTGGCAGCTGACTGCATTAACCTGGTTAAGTGCGCTCGCGTTCGTCTTGGGATACGTTTACGATGCAATGAAGTATTACCGTCGCCCATAAATAGCTTGATTCAGTGGAATAAATTGAATTCCTATCAACCACCAACCAATCATTTAAAATTATTCTTACCGTAGTGCCCAGGGACTTATCTGCTAAATGGTTTCAACATCAGCAAATCCAGAAGTGTATAAGTCGGGATGTACACGATAAAAATACACGGATCCAAAATGTACTTGAACACCTGAACGATAAATTGTCGACATATTGTTCCGGTATTGGCGGTGATTCTCCATAAATCTTTTTCGACTCCTTGTTTCCGAAAAAGTTGAGTCCGTACAATCATAAAAGAATTTGACCTTGAAAACCTTGGTCAACCTTGCAACGGTGCATACACATAATTCATCAACACCATGTACATACTGATGGCTATAAAGAGTTCATTGTAAAATACTAATTGTAGTAGAATACAAAGTTGAGAACACTTCTGCGACACCTGAATCTGGGTTACAGACCTCTTGATTTGACTATATAAAACCGTATGCCCAACTGTAACAAATAGTTTCTGGACCGATTCTACATACTGATAGTTATACAAGGGTCATTGTAAATTTCCAGAGACTCTGTCCATAGTTGAAGTTGTCCTAAAATACAGAGTTGAGAACAGTTCTGTCAAACCTAGATCTGGGTTACAGACCTCTTGATTCAACTATATAAAATCGTATGGTCGGATGTATGTCAAAGTACGCGACTGTTCTATTCGACGGGCAAAGTTTTCGACCGTTCGTAGACAAGTTCACAGTAGTTCTCTGTGTTACCGAGTTCAATGGTGATCTGACTTTGATTCTAATCATTACGCGACACGTGATCCCCTACTAAAACTTAAAAATGATTCTGTTAGCAAAGATTAGCATAGATAGGGATGCTGAAAAAACGCTTGTTCTAGGCTCTTTGTTAATTACTAACCAGTGGATAGCCCAGCAAGTTTGTTTTTATTTCCAAACGTTATACGAAAATGTGTGATCAGTTCTTCAAAGTACAATATATTCCATCGCAGTTGACCTTGAATGACCTTGAGCTGTAGGTCGCTGTGCGCGTCTTAGAACGTCGTACATAATACATAGAAAAGTATATCGTTCTAATTTAAAATAAAAAACGGAGAAAAAATATCGAAAGAAAGAAGAGGGCCCAAAATGATATTTTCCGGGGGGATGGGGGCGTTGGGAAAAATTTGTAGCTCCGCCGCAGGGAACTGTGCGCGACAGTATAACGCAAATTAAAGAAACGTGTTCGTCCAATCGCCGTAATGCCCGCCGGTTTTCGAGTAATGGCCGTTCTAAAGAGCGGCTTATAAATGCAAACTCTAGTGGACGTCCTCGGCCTCTCTTCGTCGCGCGCTTCTATTTTCTCTGTTACTTACACTTTTCTATGAGGAGCCTGGTTGAATCGTCGATCGCTGGCATTCGCTGCGCCATTGGCGACGAGAGCGCGGCGGGGCGGGTACGAGGGGACAAAAGGAACGGGGAATAAAAGCATCCGGCCAGGATAAAAAGAAAAGGGGTAAAGGGTAAGGAGGATCGGTCCGCCTGACGACGTAACGGGTATTGGCCTCTTTTGGCGCGGACACAACTCTCGCTAATCTCCCTTTATCCAAGGGTAGCTTCGCGTTCCATTCGGGAATATCTTACGAGCTCTCGGTGCGTCGCGTCGCGTCGCGGCAGCAGTCCAAGACGTCTTGTTTTTCCACCCTATCTGGCTAGCTGTCGGAGGAACCGTGGGGGGTGGGTCGGGTCGCGACTTTTAAACGGGCAAAGAATGTTGTCCAAGTCGAAAATCGAGCCGTGATTCCACGTGCACGAACCAAATGCCTAACCAGTCCAGAAAAACTTTCAGTCGCAGAGCTGTTCCCAGATAGCACAAATACGTCCGTTGCTGGACATTCGAGGCATCTTAAAGACGTCTTGAATGTCCTACGAACGTGTTCTAAACGGCTTTTACAAAACACGTATTTAAGACGTTCTCTGTCAGATAAAAAAAAAAGCAAACATGCAATATATTTTTATTTTGCATAAAAATCGCGAACCTAGCAGGTCCACAGTGAATATTACATTCGGAAAAAATTTTTGGTCCCCTGAGTTTAATCCATCGCAGGAACGTAGAAGCGCGAATAGGTTCGAGACACGCTGTATGCGGGCCGTGTTCGTTTCCGGTTTGAGGAAACCAACGATCAAGAGCGGCGCTTGCGATCAATTGCTCTAACTTCTGAAACTTTGTTCCGCTGCGCTGCTGGTAGCGTGGGTAAAATAACGGTAGAAAAAAAGTTTCGAAAATTTCCATGGACCCTGACCGTAACATGTCGGATCGTAAAGCAACACGCTGCCGAGGCGAGTGCCGTTGAAACTCTCTTGTCCCGGTATCGAATCGAAGCGAGTCGAAGCGGAGTCTGGGACACCTTGAAATATAGGTCGTATCGAGAATCTCTCGTCGACTTTGTAACGGGTGTAACGAAGGGCACTAGGAAATGGGGCATGCATATCTACCGAGGCTCTTTTTCCAATTTTACGAGACGGGACGCGCGGAGTTCTGCTATTTACGTGGCTACCGAACAGCGTCGCGGTTTTCGGTAAATACTGGCGTTCGTAAGGTGTCTAGTGACGTCAACGGGAAACTTTCAATCAGGAGAGTGTCCTTATGCGCGTGCTGCTCGATGGGAATGGGATCGAGTTCAATATGTGCTCGTGAATCCGAGCCAATTCCGCTCGCTGCAACAGTTTCACTTCGTAGAATTCGATTAGTACTCGTACAAGGCTATCTTGGTGCTTGTGTTTGTCGAGTACGTCGACTGTATAAGACGGTTGCGGACTCCTAACCGAACACTCGAATGCCTCGAGGGTCGAACTTTCGTTCGGGGGACCAAAAATTTTCAACTTTCTCTGAATGGAATATTATGCAATTCGACGAAGGAATGATAAAACTTCAAATTCTAGTGCGCGGAATCCAAGATCTAACCCAGATCCTAGCGAATCCGCTCGTTACATCGTACGTAACGCGCTTGAAATCGAACAACTTTACCCAGATTGCACAAGACGTCTTAAAGACATTGGTAGAAATTTCTTTAGGTCTACTAAAAATTTCCCTGTTTTTGATCGTTATCGACTAACTATGCGTGATTACTTCTTCGATTATTATTTCTTGATTGTTATTTCGAATTGTTGCGTGCAGCTTCGATTATTACAGAATTTCAACGAAATTACCATAGTTCCAGCTGATCAGTGTGGGCCCTGTGTAAGTATAAAAACATACTTATTTGATTTACTTTTATTTTTATAAATATTTTTAGGTTACATCGATTTTTCTTAAGATGCCACGGGGTGGCAAGATTTTCAAATTTTGTGCAAATTCTAAATAAATCAAAGCTCGTCACTTTTATAAGGCGGCATGTATCTGTTACTTTCATAGCTCGGTACGTTCAGTGTTAAGCACTGTACTTTTAACGGTTTCCTGGATTGAGAGAGCTCGGTGTCTTACTGTAATCCAGAATAGTCGTTGGCCGACAATTCATTCCGTTTGAGTGACTACAAATGATGCCTGGACTACTGGTTTCCTGGATCTTTTATCTCCTCGTCTGACTAGACGTCGTCATGAATTCGCATTCTCCGACTAGAGACAGTTTCCATTCTATATTACAGAAGAGTAATTGTGCACTTTCTTTTCGTCTAGACGCGGACAGTCCTCATACTACTTCGTCCGATAATGCATGCTTTCTGAAACGTGTTCCAGGTAGAGGCGTCTGTTACGTTTTTCAAACAAGCGAGGATATCAATAAAGAAATTTCGTGATGTTCACGTACTTGGTGAGTGAAAAGCTATTAAAATGTTCTAGCTTATAAAAATGACAAGGTTCACTTAGATTTTGTGCAATTTTTACTTCATTATCTGCTGGGATAAAAAAATGTATCGAATCAATTTCCATGTAAGTAATTTTATAATTTCAATAACAGTAAACTATAAAAAACGATCGTCAAAACTTTCTACTGATCTCAGGTTATGCAGATCTCAGGTTATTCAAACAGAATTAACTAAATGAATGTTATTCGTCTCTTTTAAAACGAAATAAAATTTGATTCGTTTGATCAATAAATAGTTGTAAATAAATGTGAACATATATGATTTATAGCGAAATCAACCTTATAACGGTAAGTAGAAAGTTTTTTCTTATTAACGTAAAGTTCATATCTTTAATTTTGTGAGAAGAACGTTTATCATAATAGTAAGCTCCTATAATTCCTATAATTATTTACATCAACTCGTTTAGGAAAGTTGAATGTACATTAAAAAAGGTGTTTATTTATTACTTTGCTAATAAGCTTGGACGATAAGAACGCGTCGTTGGTCACGCAACGTACCAGTTTAAAATGATAATCTGAGCACGCCGACAACTTTAAATACCTTTCACTTCTATGTATATATACCGACATAACTTGAGATAACTTGACTTTGAAATTATGAATAGTTAAGCACGGCACTTAATACACTGAAACTTTGTTATCGGTCCATTAGAGGAATAATAATCACAGATAATGGAAACAGTAAATAATAAAAACAGAGCTTCAGAGTTTAAATTGGTCGTTGCATGTGATATGACCGATTTCAGAATGTAAATTTCACGAAGTGTTTTAATGGAGAAATAGAATTATAAACTGAAAGTTTATTCTATGTATCGTTTGAAGTTACAAAGCTAAAATCTTTCGAGGTCTTTCGTCAGTTTTTAATTACACATGCAACATTACTTTTAAATAATAAATATTCAAATTATTTTTATCGATCGTAAATTGTTGAAATCAAATAATGTTTATTTCGATATCTGTCGACGTGATAGTCGTTTTTTCTATTCAGATGAGTGAGAAAATTAATAGATTGATGACAATGTTATGTAATTTAGTGAAAATGTGAAAATGAATGAACGTAATGTTAGTTAATGATGGAAAAAAAATTATGCAAAATATTCAATTTTTACCGTAGAATAAGCGAAAAAAAGATTACAATGCTGCTTACTTTAGTCAATAAGTTTTATTTAGAGAAAATTGTGTTTATTTAAAATTACTGTCATGAATCGGATATTTTATATGCAACGGCCTAATAAGTTGAGAATGATCTAAGATTGATCTACACAAGGGTTAAATTTTCATGAAAATTATGACAAAATCAATTTTGGAATCGGAAAATTATTATTGTAAGTACTATTTGCAACTCATTAAAATTATCGAGAAAAGAAATAAATGTCTATGCAGCTTCCGTTTCTTCCAATGCATATTTTTATTCAGCATAAATTAATAATAAAGATCCGCAGTCTAATTATTATGAAAAAACGAATTTTCTAAACTAAAATAAAAAATCGATTTAAACTACTCTAATTTTACGAGCATACTCGGTATACTCTATTCGAAACTGACACAAACAGCAAAAAGTGATCGATTTAGCAGGGGGTGATCCCGTGTAAACCCTCGGGGTACGAAAATCAGGTGGTCGTCATCGTTCTATTTATAATGCGCAACTTTTTAACGGGCTTCCCGAACCCCCTATCAATCTTTCTAAACCCACATCGCCTCGCAGTACTTGTCAGCCCGTGAGTATCAAATAATCTCGAGATCCCATTAGAAGGCCGGTTCACTATCGGCGTCAGCTGTCCGTCAACCGACAGACGCAATCTGAGCACGATGAACAGTCGCGAAGGAGCCAGGCAATTTGATCGCGATTTACGATTTCGCTATCTGAAAGGTATGTCGCCATCAATCGCTGAAACGGAGGGCGTCGCGCCGCGTCACACGGTGGTCGATTACAAAACATTTAATACACCGTAACCTCCGCGCGATGCATTCTTGAAAGTTCGGAAAGTTTACTTTTCAATTGCTGCCGACATGATGGTTGAGATTTTTTTGACACAGTTCAGTTCACACCTTGCCAAAAGGATCAGTGTAAAATTGGAGAGAAAGTTGAAAAATTAAGTTTTCCACTAATGAATACATTCCCAGCATACTGGGAGACTGAGTATCGTATATATTAATTTTTCCATTGTTATTTCGTTAAATAAATTACTTCGGTTTTACAGAATTCTTGTAGGTTTGATTTCGTTAAATAGATTACTTCGATTTTACAGAATTCTTGTAGGTTTTATTTCGTTAAATAAATTTCTTTAATTTTACAGAATTTGGAAAGTCAATGATTTGAAAGTGAACGCGCCGAAGGATGGTACGCATCCACAGATAAGCAAGCGGGACACAAATACATTACCTAATGTCGAGCAGCTTTTTTGAGAAATTATTTTCCCAGACGAGCATTATACCAGCGGTCCAATAGTGGGGATAATTTCGTGTTCTCGGATTTTTAGCGGTTTTCTGGCGAAACGGCGGCAGCGTGCGCCGTTCATGGAGAAGGGAGAGAGAGAGAATGGTCCCCTAAATGGAGCGTCGAAGGATGTCTCCTTAGTTTGTTCACGGACGGGTTCCGTGGAAATCCGAGTGGTCGGGCCCGATGCGAAGCCTGTAAATCAATTACAAGTAGCGTTGCGGCCGGGGCGTACTTGGCGAAACGGCACGTACCGAAGCCGTACAGTGAAGTTTCGGTGGGACGGTGACGTGATCGGGAAACTCATGCACGCGAATCTTAGTTTGCGATTGCGAGGTAGCAGTGGAGGGAGCCCGAGAGACCGGCCTCGCAGACGGAGAAAGACGTCCCGCGCGGAGGAAAAGGGAGAAGCCTGAATTTTGCGAGGCGGGTTGAGACGTCGTGACTCGGTGGCGGTGGAGGGTCGGTGAGAGGGGGAGGGGGACGTGGGGTGGTGACGCAGTCGATAATAGAAAGCTCGCCGCAGCATAGAGCTTCCGGTGTTCCTGATCGATGCTGCACGCCTCCGCCGCGGCTGAGTTCCTTCCGGTGGGTCACGTTTATGGGAACTCGTCACGCGGACGGATGAAAGCGGATCGTTAACGACGGTAACGAGGCTCGTTTCGTAATCCAAGGACGACCGTCTGCGGCTTCGACAGTTCGTAACCGAAATCCGTCGTCCCGGACAATTAGTTAAATTACTGCCTGGTGAAAATCATTGACGTCCTTGCGGCCGATTAGCCTCGTTAGATCCTTCCCTTGGCGAGGCGCAAACTCGTCGACGCGCCTTGCCTCGTCTTACCCCTCCTCGGCCCGCCGCGGAGTCTTGATTCGAGGGTGAAGTCGCCGGGGGTGCTGAGAACGGCTTTGTCCGTGAATCCAGCTGAACGTGTCACCGAGCGACTCGTTTGTTACGCGTTACTGTCGAAGAATTAGGTGCTGCACCCTTCTCGATCGAGCGGCCCCGGTAATCACGGGGAAAGCCGTTGTGTCACGCGTATAACACCGTAATAATGTAATTATACTCCGTTGTCGTTCATGCTAACGAGTAAAATTCACTCTCAACATGATAGAGCTCTTTGCTAGGAGAGCCGACATTTTTCGAGCATTTTAATCGGCTGTAGAGTTCATTGAGGCACAACATGGTTCGATCCAGCGGGAATAAGTCGAAAAGAATCGTCAGATCTAAGAAATCTTCGCAAAATATTAACTATAAAATGTACACTACCGCTCGTGGACAACCGTGGACACGTGAAAAATAAGAACAGAAATTGTTCAGCACAAAATAACTACACAGAGATGAAAAATATCTAGAAAATTGCAGACACAATAACTAGACAGTGGATGTATATGCAAAATAAACATTTTTTTACCTGAATTGCAACCAGTTGTGGAACAGGCATTTATTTTCTATCTAAATATGTTGAATATGTACAAGAAAGTAATTTCGGAATTTATAGTGAAATAAAACCCAATATTTTATATGTACATTTATTATTACACCTAGAATTACACCTACTCATTTTTGTTACAAATGCGTAAAATCCACTGTCTGTTAATAATTCTTAAATCTAAATGTTTTTTAGGGTTGGGACATTATTTTCTAACGCATACAAAAATTTACGTATATCTTACAAAAATAAAATAATTGGTAAACGTCAGATGACAATATAAAGACATTGACAAGGTATCGGATTTCGTAAACGTTCAAGGATATGTTAAACAGTAACGAAATTTAATTAATAATACATCCGAGCAATGTTCGAACGTTAACAAATGCGAGCGCAAAAGCTCGGCATTATTCGATCTTTTCACAGAAATCATTTCTAAAGAATCGCTTGCGTTTTTCAAGCTTTCGAAATAAAAGGTGCGTTTGCATGAAATAAATTCTCTGCACGAAATATTAAAAGCACGGAGCAAAGCAGTCTCATTGATTTTCCGAAGGTACGTAACGCGTCGCTACTTCGAATAGCAACGACTTTAATTGTGATATTTATTCGACATTTGTTGCGGAGAATACGAAATCATAATTATTGCAAAGTGGAGAAAAACAAGCATGTTAACTGCGAAACGTAAACTCGAACTTTCGCCAGGCCTCTTTGAAAACGGCATTAATACGTAAACTTTGACTCTTGTCCAATAATTAACGTAGCAAAAATCTACAACAAAGGTCTCGGTACACGGATCTCGTTAAATATTTTACGTACAGAAATGTAAATGCAGACGTGGAAAGATAATTTCAGGAAATGCAACAACTGTATCTTCGCATGTATACAATATTCAGAATTCATGGCATTTAATGGGGCATTGGAATTAGTGTGGAATCGAATACGCAGGGTATTCTAAAAATATGAGGAAACAAACATATTTTTAAAGTTAGTTTTTAACCTGGGGATGACGAGTTAATTCGTCATTCGTGTCTGCCATCACTTGTGGAAAAATGTTTGGTTTCTTTTTAATTCAAGAAATAATTCTTGTATTTTATTGTGCCATAATATCCATATTAATATAAACTATATTTTGTTTACAATTATTAAAAGCTAATTTTATTTGTCTTAATTTATGTCTCCCTGACTATTCATGACTGAAAAGTGACTCGGTTAAAAGATTAATATAATAACTCGAATGATAACGTGACATTTTGTTCTAATGTCCCAGGAAAATAATCTATGTGCTATGATTTTCTTATGTTTTGAGAATATCTAAATAACTCGATATTGATATCCGATATACTAAATTATATTTTCCTCTGAAATAGTAAACTTGATTCGAGATTACATTGGAACGAGGCTAGTAGAGCACCTAACAATTGCCATGACAATGTAGAATAAGGACTATTCGATTAAATGGCCTGGCTAGTCATAGAATGGGAATGAATGTCTCTGTCAAACGAGTCGATAGACATTCCCTCTCGAACAAGTATAATGAGTCTATCTATAGTCGAGCCATTTAATCGAGGAGATTTTGTTGAAACGATATTCGTCTCTACGTTTCCTTCGTACGACATATCAGACAGTGCGATGGGTCATGATTATAGTAAACTTATTCCTCAATTTGGTGCAGTAATTGTAGAATTAGATCAGATATGAAAAATTCATTGCTAACTCTCAATTAAATGGATGAGTTTCTCGTTTGAAATGCTTTTGTTATATTAAATCGATGCTCATCAGTAATTTATGTATTGTGCCTAACTTTATGTCGAAGATAAATTGAAAGGACGAACTAGTTTCACCATGTTCGTTTATTTCAGTATAATCAAGAAATTATGGTAACGTTAAATATTCACGCAAGTACCGCTTATTTGTCATTTCGGAAAAATATTTATTGTTAGTATTTGTTAAAAATATATTCACGACATGGTGTTGTAATAAAAAAGTGTTCAAATTTTCACATAGTTGCATATCTTGATTGTCATCACATATACATAATTGTTTAATGAAACTTTGACTCCAATAATGTATATATGTGATATTAATTACAAATTATTGAAGAAATTTCTCGATTCGAGAGCACATTGTCATAAAATAGCGAGAAATTGTATTAAATTATTGTCACTTTTATAAACCTACTTATTCACATTTTCTGCTCGTTAATGTTAAAATATGTAATCGGGATACAGAACTCTGACGTAGTAGTACTGGTTCCGCGAAGTAGGAATTCGAGGGCAATTATGATAACAATATGCATTACGGCGAGCTCGCGATTCCATCGATAGCATACTTTCAATGAAGTTATTGGATTGCATCTTTCGGTAGGTCGGCGATTAATACCATCGAAACGCGAACACGCGGCAGTCCCACCTGGAATATCATGGGGAACGTTGAAACTCTCTTCTCGGGGACAGGGTCTTACGCGCAGAAGTTTCCGCATAATACTCTTTGCAGACCGGGGTGTGATCGACGTTATGGAGGAGGCCAGTGAGCTGAAACCAACGCGACGCGACACTACGTCCGCGCCACCAGATGAAACGATCCGGAGAGATACGGAATTCAGATTATAACTCGGAACGTGAAACGCTATTTTCCTTCGAGATCTAGCCGGCGTTGGTTAACAATGGGCCCCCCGGAATAATAGAGCGAGAATAACAGGTGCTTCCGCGGTCCTCCACAGCAATGCACACACACACGCGCGCACATACGTGTCCACCAGCAACTGTTTCTCTTGCCTGCGAGCGTATATAGCTGTTTATACGTATTAATGCGATCGGCTATATAGCCGGCTATACTCGCTCGAAACGCGGCTCGCTAGTCCGTGGGGCATCGATTAGACCCGGGTCAACTCGAATAAAATCGACCGAGAGAAAATTACTTTGTCCGTTAAACTGCGCTCGCGAGCCTCCGTTGCGCCCGGAATGAAAGAATGATCGGTTGTGCGAGTTAATCAAATTCGGCGATTCGACCGGAAGATAACGACTACAAGATTCAACTCGATATCAATACACTTCTGACAACATTGTACAGTATTCTCTCCGTAACTGTCCCAACTTCGAGTCCGCAGAACAACAGTTCCAGAATCAATCTAGCTCAGGTTTTTAAACTAAAAAATTTATTATTTTTGCTTTGTCGTCGATGAAACGTTTACCATCGTGTCCGTCTCGCTTCTTTTTCTGGTTAAAACGACACCAAACACGATTTAGTTACGACCATAATTACTTGAGTAATATGCGATTAAAGTTTCGCACATTTACGGTAGAGGTGCGCGAATTCTGAACTTTGTTTGTTACACCAGTAATCATAATCGTAATTGTACCGTGTTTGGTGTCATTTTAATTAGAAAAACAAGAAGAATGAGACGGTAAAAATTTCGAAAAATTTCGATCTTTTGTATGTCCAGCAGTTTTATGGAAAATCGTTTTCTGTTTGTTATCATTTACCTAACCCAGACCAAGCGATTCTTAAGGCATATTTTATGAAAAGTCCGAGCAAAAAATGTTTCGAACAAAAGGCTACCAGTTTTCAGTGGTCTACGAAGTCAATTATTAGGAATTTGGGGAGAAAGGTTCGTTTCAATGAAATGCAAATGTCACTTTTTATTCAATCCCTGGAGTCTAGACGATCACTTTGTATTTTTACATGGTACACTGGTTTGGTTTTGTTAACAGAGGTCGTTTCCGACCATTATAATTGAAATGCTTCATTAGGAAGAGCTAATTTTATACCTAACAGTGTTTGCCAGAGTGGAACAGCATTTCAAGTCCTGAACCATGTCACATGGCAATGCCCAGATTATGAGAATGAACTTAATGTATTACAAACAAAGCTCTTCAAAGGCAAATATTGCGCTCCTCTTTGTATTACTGGCTTTTCAGGCAATCCTGATGTAGAAGGCTTGGAAGTAATTCATAATTTTTTTAAACAATGTTCCTTGAGAATTTAGAAATCATGTAATACTTAAGCTACTTTTGGTTAGGTCTGGGTTATGTAATACTTAAGTTACTTTTGGTTAGATCTGGGTTAGGTACTTTGGAGAGGTGATCTATTTCGCGGTGTAGTGGATGTCCATAGTTTTTAGTGAATATCTGGAAAAAGGAAGGGCGAGCGGCGGTAACACGTTTAGAGAAAAGTTGTTCAGGATGATGACCTTGACAACGTATTTTAAGGTCATCGAAATCATCGAAATAATTACTAGACTGCGTATCTTTATGCGTTTATGACAAAAATGAGTAGGTGTAATTTAAAATGGTAATAACATTAAAAGAATTTAACCCTTATTTTAATAACCAAAATTTCTACAATATCCAATGATGCTCTACTTTATAAAAATGTAGATTAATCTATAATCATTCGAGAGCATAAAATCTACAATAATTTCTATATTCATCAACAAAGATGTTAAAGAAGTTTTAAACATAAATAAGAAGTGGATACCCGGGTACCCGGTTATGGACATATGGGTTAAATATTACTATTATTAATTTCTATTTCATTTGAATTTGTTGCAAATTCCTGTAGACAATTTTTATTTAGCGTAAAGATCCGCTGTCTACTTATGAAAATTTTAAAAACTGCTGGAGCATCAAATTGTACAGAATTTAGTACGATTTTGATTTATTTTGGATCTAAAACTACTATTACCGATAAAAATATATGTGGTACCACTTTCTCAAAATGTGTCTACGAAAGTTGAAAATTACATAAACATCCGCAGTGTAATAATTATTATCCCTTTTTCTGACATAGACTTCTATAGTTCTATGTACAGTGTTTTATAGTATCCTCAATTATAGTTCTCGAAACTGCTCGGAACACGCAATAATTATTATAATTTCGCAGAGACTGCACGATTAAAATTTTCGACTACTCGTTCGTTGTATTTCACCGAAAGTGGTTGGGGCCTGAGGATGGCATCTCGTCACTGTCACGCTTCATCTCCTTAAGCTTCGCCCCGCTGTGCAACCGTGTGCCCACCCTCACCTTATCGGCAGTTCCTTCCCGTGACGGTTTCCCTCTCGTACGAGCCGACCCATTCACGTCCTACTTAGGAGTGCTCTCAATCAATCATACTCAAATTTAACGTTCCGTGGTTCGCGGGCAGATCCCTGTCCTGGCTTCGTCATCGGCTCCGCGAATCGCGAATGGCGTATATGCTCGCTCGAACGGAATGCAAAATGCGGGCAGGGACCGGATCCAATCGAATTCGAATTAACGAGTGCAATTCTCTTTTCAGCCCGACGGGAGCTCGTGCGTTTTGCAAAATTATCGAACTCGCTGGATTGACGGGCATTGTCCCCTCGCAATATTAATTGAATATTATACGAGCGGATTTGACGGTTCAATGGTCCACTAATAATCTGTCATTTTTGTAGCCGTAATGAGGGACTAGATAAGGAGGCTTCGAATTGTTCAGCGGTCCAGGGCTTTACTCAATTAACCCTCGCTCGACGAATTCCGCGTCATTTTGACCCAACTCTCATTCTCATCGCCCGACCATACTACGATCCAAGGTAGGGCAAAATTAAATAAATTTTTATTCATATAGTGTTGGAATTGCGCCTTTTACTGCCGTAAAAGAAGAAACAAATGAACGCGTATGTTCGATGTTTATATTTGTAAAGAAAGCATAGTTTCAAAAAGAGGAAGTAGAGACTACATAAGGAACACGTGTGATAGAATTTTTTGCAATAATAATAAATAGGATAAATAAAGGATAGATAGAGAAAAAACTTTAATTGTCGTTTCTCTTATTACTTATTATTATTCTGTGTTCTTGATTGTCATGGGATTCAATGTAATTAAGATCCACAGTTTGAAAAATTAAAAAAAAATGGCAGCATGGCAAAAAGAGGTTTATTAACAGATCTCATTAAAAAGCCGCGTACAAAATTCAAAATTAATTATCCAAACATGGTGCAATACTTTTGAAATGTTTATCCATGAAACCATATAAAGCAAAGTTCGGTTTTACAAAGTTTTAAGTCATTATGCCCTCATAAAAACTGTGGTGATATATATATGGTTGCACAGGATGAAAAAGGTGGCACTACTGCAGCAGCAGCGGAAAAATGTGCTGGATCATTTTACAATGATAAATTATTTAAAGTGGAGCCGTGCACGTCTGGAAGGACGCACAATGTGTCTGTAATCCATTCTGCTCGAGACTCTACAATAGTACGTCTTCTTGTCTGACCACAGGTCTATCCATTGCACCTGTCTAACTACGTACGGTTTTATACTACTTGATCGAGTGGATACCGTTCTGCATCGGCTTTCTGGAGACTGTAGACTCCAGCAAATCCAATTTGTCATTTGATATTCCACGGATGCATAAAAAATCGTTGGAGTATCAAAAAAATTAATAACAATCTTTGTCAATCTTTGTATTATTTTCAGAACTGCGTTGAACGTTTACATTCAAGTCTTGCAAATGTCATGATGCGTTTTAATCAAGAAATATTATTATAATTCAAAAGCTTATTCTGAGAATTAAATAAGGTTTAATCATATAGCCACCCCTACTAATATTTATTTATTAATTGGTACAATATTTTATTTATTCTATGATTATTATTTTTATTTATTTTATTAATAGTTTATTTATTTACTTATTGGT